>JARFIW010001237.1:2921829-3521829 GCA_036346225.1 Platerodrilus igneus
TATATATATAAATATATATATATATATAATATATATATATATATATATATAATATATATATATATATATATTGTCGTGATAAGGGGTCACGAGAGGTCACCGAAACCGAAATTCTACAAATAAAACCCATTAAAATATAAAAGAATCAGGAAAAATAGAAATTTTCGTAAATTTGTGGTTAGACTCTGTATAATACAAGCGTACTTTTATTCATAAAGTGCCATGCAAAAACGCAAGTTCAGCGTGTATAAATAACCACCCTGTATGATATAAGCGTATTGTAAATACTTAGGAAATAATGTAAGCAGCATAGTAAAAATAATTAATAATTATTTTTTTAATACCTTAAAACGCTTAAATGCGAATGCAAATCGATCATTTTAAAATAAATACAAAAGCTATTCGTTAATGAACTTTCCGTGAATAAAAATAAATATGTTGTGTCTTAATTTTGAGTATTAAAACACGTTTTGCCCTAAAAGCAAATACTTTTTTAAAATGCAACGAATTTGCATTATAAAGCCATTAAAGCCTTAAATTAATCATATTAGTTATCCTGTGTATTATATAAATTCAATTTAAATAAAACATGTCCTTGAAAGTTCGCAAGGAATTGAGAAGAAATACGTCAACTTCGTTGAACTGATTAATAAGTAAACGTTTATTCTATGAAGCGGCCGAAACAATTTAAAAAAACCAAAAAAAGTAACAAAAATTGATAAAATGACTGGATTTTATGCGACGTCACAATAACCTTGGGTGTTAAACAAAGACGAGCAACGCACGTCAATAATAAGTGGAACTCGAAAACGAAATAATAAAACGACAAATTTAACGCTCATGAGAAATTCCTTGAAAAGTACATCAGATAAGCTTGTATTATTTGAAATGGAATCACGTAAATACTACTACATTCTAGAAAATAGATAATTTTTGTACATAAATAAGAAATTTTATTAAATAGATTCAGTCATAAATTCAATCGCGATAATGTCACATTGAGAAAAGAATTTCGAAGCTATTGTTTTAAGGCATGCAGTACGCATATCGTAATTAATATTTACCATGTAACAGTGAATACAGAAGTTAATTTTAAAAGTAACCTGCATAAAAAATGGAAATTATTAAATGTAATTATATACAATAAAAAAGGAAAACTCTTTAATATAAGGCGACTTTAAAAACTTTATTAAATAATTGAGAGGAAGGTTTAAGCAAATATGAAAATTGATAACTGCCGTTTCTAAATGGAGATTTTATGCATCATCTGGTAAGCTGATTTGGACGTCAAAAATAAAAAGATATTTAATTACGAGTTGGATAAAAAAGCGCTTCCTGGACTTTGCAAGTATAATTTTTTTAAATATTGTTTGTAACTGATAGTTGAGTATTTTTCATTTAAATCTAAACCAAAATAAGTGTTAATCATATATTTATTTTTGTACAGATCTTTACCATGAAAGTTTGTGTTCAGAGTTCGAAACACTCTGACCTTTTAATAGATTATCCGTTAAGGATTTTTTTGGCTAAACAAACCATACAAGCATTAGAATCATAATAAGGTAAACTATCCATAAGAGAAAAGATTTAGTTTTGTAAATTTAAATCTAACAAAGGTAAGGAACATTTTTATAGTTAAGTAAATAAGTACTTGATAGAAATAATTTGATGTTTGAAAGAAACGATGTTGTAAATGTTGTATCTGCTTTTGTATGAGAGAAAATATTTCATACTGTATAAATGCTTTGTGATATTGCAGTGTTTGATTTTATTTTGAGAACAACATTTCAGTTAAGCTAGCCAGGTAAAGTGAGAAAGGAAGGTAAGTCAGCATTTTCAAATTTTGAAATTTGCTGTATCTGTATCAGAGCACTCTTTTAATGACGCCTCAACGTGCGGCGTTGTCACAGCAATATATATTGCTGAGATAAGGACTCTGTTTTAGTCAAATACCAACTCGGATTCGGCAAATACAAAAGTGCCAACTTTTATTAATTACGTGTTGATGTAGAAAAGGGGCTTTATATGAACGAAGTTAGGGGAAATTTTCTGCGTCTATTCATTAATTTGTGGAAACTAATTGAAAATATGAGGGAACTGCAAAACCTCCATTAAAGAGTGCTTGTTTTGAAAGAAATCGAGTAATTTTTATAACATGATTTCATTCATTAGCAACGAAAGTTATTAATGAAAAGCAAAAAGTGTTAATATAAACTGAATATTTGTATTTATTTTGAAAAATTATGCAAATATTACTAATCACGCAGATGTTATATTGGAAACTTCGAATTAGAATTGCATTCAATCGATTACGTAACATGGTAAAATTTTGTTGTACAAGCCAAAAACAAAGCTGTTATTTACAGTTGGAGATAACTGAATTAAATCAGTACAACTTGATTGGAATTTTACCTATGAAAATGACTCGCAATATTAGAACCTTTCAACAAATAGAATTTTAAAGATTTGCAATAACAATTGTCAATGGTCATCGTGTGTGTGCGATTCCTCAAGTTCTACACCAGGCGTGGTTTCAAAATTTCTTCATGCAAATGCTCTGTTATCGGAGCTAACGTTTATAAATAACAGTATACATACTAGGAGGGAAGGATTATCAACTTTTTAGTGAGCGAGTAACGTGCAAAATATAGAACGTGCTACGTCTAAATAATAATTAAAAATTGAAAGTGGAAATAGTGTGTAAATTCGACTTAGCCGGTTCACTCGTAAGTAATATTTCCTTGTTAGAGTTTTTTTACCAAAGGGGACATTTCTAGGGCTTCAAAACACCACCCACAACTCCTCTGTACTGCTCAAAACCTTCTAATTACCACCCAGCATCCTAATTACCACCCCGAAGTTTATGCTTTGCTCTGTTTGCTCTTTGTTATGGGTTTTTATTGTGAACATTTGTATTTCTAAAATTTTTGTGAGATTTAATATATCAATTGAGTAACTGAAAATAGGAAAATTTAAGATCCGATTCGAACCTGTAACCTTCTAATTTGTACTTGACGTACCGACCAATTGAGACCTGGGACCGATAAATTCAATTGGAAAGATGGACAAATTTGAATTGTTCCAACATTCAAACATGATTCTGTTTCAAAATTAAACGACTACTCGGTGTTAAATGGCTAATAAAACCGTGTCAGAATTAAAAAGTATGTAAAGTGTTTAAGTAGAACCATGTTTTTCGGTATTGAACGGGTTAACTCGTACAATAGAAACATAACATCACAAGATCTTCTTTACAGTTTATAATTAATATCAATCGAAAAAGGGTTATTATACGTTTGTTTGTGTGGTCGAGTCCTTTGATATGTGGGGGAAGAACCAGTACAACTTTGGTAAATACTAATAAATACTTTTACATAGAAATAATGTAGTCGGAAGCTACTGCAACTGGCATTTGAATAGAATGTTATAAATTAAAGATTTCGTTGTTGACTTTATAATCTTATACATATTTATAACCGTTAATAAGTATGCAAAAAGTGCCAGAATTCCTAAAAGTACTTTTTGTTATGTCATGCATTATAAATATTCGCAAACATGGAGGACTGCAGTGTAATTATTACTGAATGTAATACAAAAAGTGTTAGCTTGGTTTTTACAATTCCGTTTGCTATCAACTTAAGAGGGTAACAGATTGATAAGATGCAATCGCCAAATTGGCGTGCTGCCTGTGGATAAAAAAAACAAAAGCACGCGATGTACTTCAACAGGATTATCTTAGTTCACGGTACGACTTTTACGTTACAAAGTTAAATAAATGGTAATGAAGTTCAAAACCTTGACAACCTAATATTTATTCCCCTTTCCATAAATCTATTTTCGTAATATTCTTTACCCAATCTGTACGACACCATTAACCTTCAAAACTTAATAGGTATTTAAAAAAACTTAGTAATAATGAATAAGCAATTTCACTGCTATAGAGGAGACAAACAGGTATATTATTTACTTAAGAAATGCAATCAAAGTGATAAGAAACTAGTTATTCCTATTTTTAAAAATTAAAACAACAAAATAGAAAAGAAGATATAATTAAATAGATGTTTCAGTAACCTAAAATTATAGTGGAGACCCTAATAATTATGAATTATTAATTTTTTAACCATAAAGTAGATTTTTAAGACGAAAAATAACTACCTACATAACTACATACGCAGTATTCCTAATATCAAAACAGATACCTGCAATTTCAGAGAAATTCTAAAAATTCAACGTCCGAGACCTTTTATTACGTAACTTTGTCTGTTGAAACCGGAATGACGCACGATATACATACAAACAGTACAGCACAGTACTAAACACTTCTCGTCTAACCGAATACCACTTGATGACTAAACGTTGATCCACAATCACCTATAAAATATAAGTAGGCAACTACGAGCAGTGAGGGGCCAGAGGGGATGGGTAGGAGAAATACAATTTAAATTATCAAATGTCCGACCGTTCATTGCACGGATACAGTAATTTCAATTTCAATGTAAAGTTTGTGGGTTTATTGCATCTTTGCACATAAGTGCTAGTACTTTAAATATGATTAATAAATTGCTGAGAAGCATTGAACTATGAAAAAATGATTTCACCTATTTATAGGGACGATATCATTCATTAGTCAACACATGAAAACAAGGAAAAAATGTTTAGGGTGGGACTATTATTAATTTTTTTTGAAAGAATAAGATTCTTATTCTTGACTATATCGTCAAAATCCCTGTACAATTACGGCATAGAAAATCGAAAACTTAAACGTTGGGACTAATAATAATTTGTACCTCACGTATAAACTGAAGTGGGTTATGACGATCTACGATACGACGTACTGTAATCACGTATTTACTTAAAGCTTTAATTAAACAGAACGGACAGATAAGTAGTGCAAATTATGTTACTGTTACGATCACAATCAAAAAGTTCTAAAAAGCTAAATTTATAATGTATTTATTATTCCATTAGAGAGAAAACTATTTTCAACCAGAATAAGATAGAAAATAATGTACTCGTTTCTCACACCAATTATGTACAAAAGATATATAATTATCTTTGTTATTTTGGGTTAAAGCAAATAATAAATGACAAATAAAGAAAATTTGGTAAATGTATTCTTAAAGTTCTCCAAGGAGATAATGTTTGACCTACAGATTAGAAGGTATATTTTAATACACTGTAATCAGTGCAATAAATGCCCCGTGACTTTGTGGTGTAGTTTGAATGATACCTATTGGATAGTTTAGCTGTGTAGAAAGTAATCTGTTATACCACTTTGAACAAAAACACATGGTATGAATATAATTATTAACATGAGAATTTGAAATTGTGCAGGATGTACAATAAGTAGTAAACACGTTGCAATCATTTAAAGCTAACATTATTTTTTTATTTACGTAGTTTACTGATACACTAACTATAGCAAATCTGAAATTTTTTAAGATGATATAAACCGGCTGAAAAGATCAGATTTAGTGGACTTGAATTCCTCTAGAATCTAGATAAATAACAAAATAAATAATACTCCTAAAAGTTATTACAAAAATAATATCCCGTTTTAATCGCAATAAAAAAACTGCATTCAAAATAATACATAGAACAATAAAGTTAATGCATACAAGGTGATCATGACTTGGTGTTCGGAATTCATGTAGAAATCTTCTAGAGAATTTTAAGCAAAAGCGAAGTGGGCAATACTAGGTACGATTCTCGGGTGTTTCTGGGATATTAGGCGTCAAAATTATTGACCGAGCGGTCGAGTTTCACAAGGAGAAAGACTACTATCTTTGCTAGTTTTAGTTGTGTTTTACTAGACAGATCTTGTCAATCATAATGACTTTTCTTCGGTACTTGTAAGCACTACAAATTAGCAAAAAACCTATATTTTGAAATCACTCAAATTTGTGCAATTTTGTGCGCGCGCTTGTGTGTGTATGGCTGCACTGCCCATGGCCCACTAAATACACCATTTCATATGAAGACTAGATAGAAAAACGTCTTTTATAGAAACTCCGTTTGAAAAATAACCAGTTTGTATGTTATTATTCATTTATAAAATTAAAATGTTCAGAAGTTCCATTTAACACTTAAAGTTGGAAAAAACAGTTCTTCGAATTTATCAAGTGAACAGATTAAAAAATAAAATTTAAGCCTCATAAGCCTCTTCCAATTAGGTATTTTCACTAGGGATGGACCCGGGCTCGGGCTTTCGGCCCGGCCCGGGCCCGGTCCGACTTCGGGCTCGAATCCGGGCCGGGCCGTTGACTACTTTATTCGGGCCGGGCCTATCTTTTTTCGGGCTGGCCCGAATTTTTCGGGCCGAAAAACGCATGAGTAGCTACTCCACTGTCCTTTTACTTCTATCTCACATTGAGTAAGTAAACGTTCTTGATTATATTTTCACGTAGTGTCTTCATGAACCCATTAATAATCAATTTTTCGTCTTGTTTAGTGTAAAGGAGACGGCAAGTCAAAAATGCCCAGGAACCTCAAACTAGGTGATTTATTCATAATTCAAAAGTTTGCGCAATTTATATTATGTATATATGTATATACTTCAAATTTCAATCATGCGGAAAAACATCGATATTATCAATCGCATGTATAGTTTATGTCTACCGCCTAAAACACCAGAGAGTTATTCCAACGTTCATTTTACCAATTTTTTAATAAAGTTTTCCCTTATTTGACATTTACACATGCGCAATTAACACACCTTTAATGTTTGTACTGTATTAAAATACAGGACATCTTTATTTAATTTAAATACAGCCAAGGAATGCTTTTATTTAAGGCGCCTTAATTTTGACATATACCAAATGCCTAACGTACAAACTTACATTTAGTTGTCTGCTTTATGTATAGATACTGTGAAATTAAATGGCTTTTTGTAGTGTTGTTTCCGTAATTAAGTTTAGAGATATAATGTCCAAGTTTATAATACAAAAAAGACATAAAACGTCAACGCTCTAAATACGAGGACGCTGTTTTGTAATGCTTTTCCCAGAAGTTAGGTGTAAAAATCCTTTTGAAAACAGATATGCTATAGGCTTGGGAAGAATTAAAAAACATTGCCTTGAAGTAAACTCGAAGAGTATTCCGTGAAAATGCTTTGACAATACATACAAATGTTATCGAATCAGTGGGAAATGAAAGACTCAAATAATAAAAAAAGGTTCATCTTTGTGTGAATAGAATTTTTTTGATCTTTTCCAATGTAGTTAAACATGTATTATAGGTCACCTTATCACAAAAGATTCCATCAGATAATATGTATTTTTAAAGAATATGGTATCTTCTACATACCACAATTTGAAAATCCAACTTTTTTAAGCAAACATTCGGTATATTATTTGACTTTCAGGTTTGCCACTAATTTGCTAAAAGTCCTTTTATTTGGCTATCTCCTTTCGGGATATTTCTGCAAATACATATGCTCTGCAACAAAACAATTTCGGTTGGACGAAATGAAGCATGCCACCATATCAAACTTTTCTTCATTAGATAACATAATTAATGGAACAAATTACTAATTACTTCACAATAAATTAAGCACCAAAAACTAACGTTACTGTCAATCCAAATACGCCACTATCGCATTCATTTGTTTTCCAAAGCAAGCTTTTAATTTTTTGGTCTTCTGTTAATTTAATTTTATTTGTTCGTTGTTTATTCTATAAAATTGGTGCATAAACTCGGCCACTAGACTATTACTAAACACCTAAATGACTAAACTATTAATTGGTATAGCTAATTGTTTATTCTTTAAAATTAAAAACTATGCACTACAGGTCCGTAATAGGAATTTTCTTGATTAAGGCCGAACAAAAACGAAAACGCAATTAAACCATAAAGTGTAATACATCGTTGAATTCGGCATAAAGAGGGCTTTCAGAATCTGATACCAGCTCACCAGGACGGTATTTAAAAAAAAAGTTGAAGATGCTTCCTCAAAGACGAAACGTCAGGTGAAAAAACTGACAATGCTATGTTAAGGGACATTAGAAGTTGCCGTGGAGAAGTGCCTTCGGTTTTGGTCTAGGTGACATATTAACGCCAGAACAAAATAATATGTAAAATAAGAAAATCCAATTTTAGCGAAATATCTCAAAAAAACAAAAACTGTTTTGGGGATTTCTAAACGCCATTTTTTAGGCCTTTGATTACACAACTTTTCTCGCATTTAACCAAATCTGTATCTCATACCGTTTTCAAGATCCCCATAGTGGCCCTCCTTATCTCGGACACAGTGTATATATAGTGAATAGGATGAAATAATAACTTAGACTTTTATGCAAAGCTCAAATGATCATTTCAAATCGAGCTAGTAATTGAAAGATGGAAAATATAAGGTCTTGGACAGGACTTGAACCTGTATCCTGGTTTTGCCGGAACCATGCGTTTACCGGAAGTGACGTCAACTTTAGTTTTTTAAATGAAACACCCAGTATATTTTATTATTTTTGAATTCCTCGTTGATTCGTCTTTCAAAAACCTCAATAGCATCATATACCTAAAAGCAAAAGTTAGTAAGATATTCATCAATTAGTGTATTTATTCAAGAAGACGGTGAAAAACAATGACATCAAATAATATTGACAAACGTCAGTAGTTCGCGTTTTCTCTTGGCGTTTTAATATTTTTGGTATTAATCATGAATAACAATGTGTTAACAGACATGATTCAGGTATATTTTGAGTGCAATAAAAATAGTGGGAGAGCACTACGCCTATACATTGAGCGGTTTCCGATGAGAGTAGTTCCAAATCGTCGAAAATTTAGCTGGCCTCAAGGAAATTTGAGGAAGTTTTGTGCTTTTAGAAAACCTAAATTGGAGCAACGGCAATTTCGAAGAGATACAGAATTAGGCGTTCTTTTGTGTGTTGAAGAAAATCCTAGAACATCGACCCGAGAGATTACAGGTAATCTTGGTTCATCACACGCAACGGTACAGAAAATATTGAAAAAACACAAATTTTAATCGCGTGTGCCACTTCCATAGAAGAGAATGTCAGAATCCGAAGATTGCAATTTTATAATTTTTATTTAACTATGGTGGCAGAAGATCCACTTTTTTATACAAAAAATATTTGGTCGGATGAAGGCACTTTTAATAATAATGGTATTTATAACAAAAATATACACCGCTATTGGAGCCAGGAAAATCCAAGAATTGATGCTGAAAGAAACTTTCAGCGTAGGTTTAGCGTAAATGTGTGGTGTGGAATTTTATGTAATAGACTGATTGGGCCCTATTTCATAAACGCTAAATCAAGAAAGATATAGTCAACTGTTGACGACTACACAAATTGTTAATTTTGTTGGTAACTTGCCTCTTGCTGAACGAATGGCAGTGTATTTTCAGCAAGATAGGGCTACGCCCCATAACGCTAGAATCAATGTTGAATGGTTACGTGCCGAATTTGTCGTAAAGTAGATCGGGACAAACGGACCAGTTAAGTGGCCTGCACGATCGCCCGACCTAACACCCCTAGATATTTGGCTGTGAGGATACCTACAAGAACTTGTTTATTTCACACGTCCAGAAACGAGGAAATTTTGAGGCAGCGAATAATCAACGCTTGCCATGAAATACCACTAAACTTGATATTAAATGTCACCAGTGGAATAGCTAGAAGGTACGACTATTGTATTCAAGAGAATGGTGGATTGTTTGAGCAATATCTGTAATAAATTAAGTTTATTCGTTTGCTCGTCTTAGATAATGATTAAAAATTTTCTATTTTTCTAAGCGTCTACTTAATTTAATTTATTCATAACTTTTGCTTTTTGGCATATGATGCTATTGAGGTTTTTGAAAGACGAATTAACGAGGAATTCAAAAATAATAAAATATACAGGATGTTCCATTAAAAAACTAAAGTTGACGTTACTTCCGGTAAAACAGGAAGTAGTATTAATTGAGCACCTGTCCCAAAAAATAGATGACAATAAACTGTGCAACTTTGTTCCAAGAAGTATTGTTGTATCTTTAAACTAACGGAGTAATTGCTCAGGGCGTTTTTTATAAGCCACCCTTTTAATATATGTATTAACTGAGATGCAGGTTCAAATCCTGTCCAAGACCTTATATTTTCCTTCTTTCAATTAGTAGCTCGATTTGAAATGATCATTTGGGCTTTGCATAAAACTTACCTTGTGTAAAAAAACTACCTAAAATATTTATATATTAATACTTGGCCGTAATTTTGAGTGTTGCTTCCTGTCTACATCTGACATAAGTCAAAAACTTGACAATGTCAGATATGATTGACAAAAACGCCAAACGTAATTGAAAGTTAGGTTTATGTATAGTTCTGTACACGATTTAGATTTGTAATTTTCCCAATTATAGTTATCGGTCTCGGTGGCGTAATTGGTAAACGCACAGTTCCGGCAAAACTGAGATGCAGGTTCAAATCCTGTCCAAGACCTTATATTTTCCTTCTTTCAATTACTAGCTCGATTTGAAATGATCATTTGGGCTTTGCATAAAAGTCTAAGTTATTATTACATCTTATTAATTGCAATACGTTAGTATTTATCAACTTACCTTGTGTAAAAAAAACTACCAGATACATATATATGAATGAAAGAAAGTGACTCAAAGTGACTCAAATTCAGCCACGAGGGCGACGCGTTTCGCCCTAATTGGGGCTCATCAGGACAAGAGTAGCAAAGTTGTAATTTTTAATACACACACCTTATGGGAAGTACAGCATCACCTAGCTCACAATTTGCGTCTTCGTGTCGTTTCACCTGACGTCGCAGGTTTATAGCAACAGTCGACAGGGAGGAAATCCGGCTCAACTGCCTTTTTCCATAGCCAAAAGTTATAATTTAAACGAAAAGTAGGATTAACGAGTCTTAAATTAATACTAAGTAGAAAGGAATTATTGGCAAGTGACTCAGTCACTTACTTTTTACGTTGCGTTTAGTCTATTGAAAATGTTCATTACATAAAAGTTTCAACTTTTGAGACTAGCACTTCGCTTTAGATATCCACAACGAGTTTTAAGTAACGTATTGTGCTGTTAAATCAGATTTAAAATTTAAATATTTAACAGGCTTACCAAAGCCACCCGATCAGAAAAGAAACAGGTCCCTTAATTTCACCAAAGAATAGGAGGTGCATCTTTACTGCAAGAAGTGGCGAAATTTAAAAGTATTATCGAATGTAAAATCACAAATAAAATCATTTCAAAGGAAAATGCTGTTACAAAGTTTTAGAGCCTGGCCACGTTGCAACAAGATTTCTTATTCTTAACTTTGAATCATTAACCGCATGTACATTTAAAGCAAAATAGCCTTTCCTACACCAAAAAATTTCCGCATCGTCACGACCAGGAAAAATGTATTCTTATTAAGTGCAAGCTGTAGCATCTATGGTGCGTAGAAACGAAGCGATTCCATAAAATTCTTCTGAAACTGTTTGCATTTCTGCTCCGCTTAAAAGCCGAGTGATGTAAGGCATTAAGAACTCTACGTATAATATCGCATGCAGTAGATTTTAAAATTCCTATGAAATCTGCTGCAGTAATTTGCATATTGCCCGTTGCATAAAATCTCAGGGTAAGCAAAAACTGATATAACGACTTAACGCATCGACTCCTAAGAATTGTGGTATAATTTAACACTAAAATATATAGCATGCATCCTTATTTTTTTTTCGTATAGTAATTTGTGACCTTATACGTTGCAATAGATGCTCCACTCTTGTTTTTGTAAGATGAAACCTATTAAGAAAATCTAAATCATCTTAAAGCTCAAAATCATTTTTCCTTTCTTTGTAAACCTTAGGTCTGCAAAGAACTAAAAATTCTTCTTCTGAAGAACTGGAGTTTGATGATGAATCTCGCACATAAATTCTTTAAAAATATATGAATACTAGACAATACAGGAATTGAGGCTATGCTAACAGCAAAAGCGCCTTTAACGATTTAAATGGCAAAATTTTACACTTTAACTATAAAGAGAAGTTTAAGTCTAAAGTCGCCTTTAAATGACCTTATGAAATCCATGTATACGGGGCGAGTTTTTTAAAGTGTTACGAAGGAATATTTTGAAAACGGTATAACATTTTTTTTAGGAAATTTTCGTGATGTAATTGTGAGATGGAAAACATATTTAAATGTATTTTTGACGTTCCCCTAACCTATCCACACAGGCACACGCATACGCGCGTGCACGTAACGACACACATATGTACGCATGTACGCATCCAACGTATACGCACCTAGTACTGACAATTGTGACGTTTTAAACGAACTATTCGCTTCATTGGAAAACACTATTTGTCTTTAAAAACCCACATTTTCGTCATATCTCTGCACTATCAAATCAGAAAACTCAATAGGTTTATCAATGTCATGTTCGTTTAGCTTCTGAACTAAGTTGAGTTAGTAGGGGTGAAGCTTAATGGATTTTAAAATTTATCCATTGGAAATGCAAAAATATGTTTTCAGGCTCGAAACGTGTATGTTCTCAATAAACTTTTCTTCGTATGTTGCACTTTTTAGACGCTCAGATCCTAAACTGCGCTTAACCGAACCTAATTGTCGAAACGACAATCTGTTTCAGAACTGAACTTTTAGCAATTGGAGGTTGATTCGGAAATGAATTATTAAATAAGTTTGCAACTTGTTCATAATTTCATATCCTATTACCATAATTTTCAGCATCAGTACAGTAATAAGTAGTACATTATTGGTGTATTCACCGCCTCATTTGCTCCCAAAACCCTCATTTGCTCCCACATTTACATGTAAATCCCCATAAGGAGCAAATGAGGAGGAGCAACTCTCTCCTTCCTCATTTGCTCCTTCATCTGGACCAAAAAGTTTTCTTCGACTAACCATTTTTCATCTTTCGAGATAAATATATCTTAAATTTTTCATCTTTCGAGATAAATGAGCATCCTCATTTCCACACACGAGATAAACCTATATTGTTTGGTATCAATTAATATTAGAATTTTCTCAGCTACCCGAATCACTAAGAATTTTTTAGATTGCATCACCCCCCAGGGAGCTACCCCAATTTTAAGATTTCTTACCTGTAGCGACTTTTGAGCATTCTTATAAATTTTTTTATACATGCGATACATCTTGCTAGTCTAGAATTTTACGCAGAATCCGAATCTGCAAACAGATCTAATATCCGACTACGCCCTGCAAAGTTATACCCCTTTAAAGCTCCCAAACCTCTAAATTTTGCTCTTTGCTCCCACATCTGAACTAAATAGTTTTCTTCGACTAGCCATTGCATTTTTCGAGATAAACCTATCTTGTTTGGTATCAATTAACATTAGATTTTCCTCAGCTACCCGAATCTCTAGGAATTCTTCAGATTGCATCATCCCCCAGAGAGCTACCCTGATTTTAAGATTTCTTACCTGTAGCGACTTTAGAGCGTTCTTATAAATTTTTTAGTCATGCGGATACATCTTGTTAGTCTAGAATTTTACGCAAAATTCGAATCTGTAAACAGATTTAATATCCGACCACGCCCTGTAAAGTTATACACCTTTTCCGGAACCTCTAAATTTTGCTCTTTGCTCTATAAGCAAAACTAACAAATAGTTTTCTTTGTCTAACCAATGCATCTTTCGCGATAAACCTATCTTGGTTGGTATCAATTAATATTAGAATTTTCTCAGCTACCCAAATTTCTAGGAATTTTTTAGATTGCACCATCCCTAAGGGAGCTACCCCAATTTTAAGATTTTGTACCAAGATCAATTCCTAATCACCTCTCCTTTTTAATATCTACAGTCCTTTAACCAATACAAAGAAACAAGCACACAAAATTTTAATAATTTATTTTAACCAATTTAGAGTTTAATAAACTAATCATTCCAATGTAATGTGTTCTAAATATGTAAATGGGAGGGTCGACTTTTGGTGTAATCATCGCGTGGTTAATAATTAAGAAAGCTGTATATAATTTCTTTTTAAACGTGTATATCTTCTCCAAACAAATGCGGTTATTACAATAGGAAAGTACGCTAAATGTAAGTCAATTAACAGCAATTTAATATTGCTTACTGACCTACCTTAATTAGGTTGCTATGCTATTAGGAATGATGTACTTTTTGTTGTCCCCGCCCGACAAACTGATTTTATTAATTGGGTATAAAGTTGGTGTTTACATGGTTTCGTTTAAGACCTCGTACATATTTTTCCGGATTACTAGAAGACGTTATAACCATACTTTTTGTGTTAAAGGATTTCACATCGGTAGTCTCTTCCCCCATTTTGGTGTAAACGCCGTAGAGTTCGCAATCGACTTTTATTGCTGTATGTTGTATTCTTTTTTATTAAGTAATCGAATAAATCGTTCCTTCTGCTTCCAAAGAAACTCGGACACTTCATCGCCCACACTGACATTCTTTATGCGATAGCTAACCATACGGATGTTAAACGCTGTGCTAACCATTTCTACACCATCGTCGTTAGTAGCGGTAACTGATGCATTTTTATGTTTGTTGCTCCGTAGATGACCAGGGTATGCAGACTTTAACACCTCCATGTCGCACACTTTACACATAATTCGTGGTTGTTTCGTACAAGACCCTTTAACAGCTGGCGGAGCTGAACGTTTACTGCTTAATGACATACCGTGCTGTTTTTCCTTGTGTCGCTGTGAGCTATTCTTGTAAAAGCGATACTGCAAGTCCCAGAGTTTAAGTACTTTGCTGCCGACGGATGTATAAGCTTAACCGTGGACGATGTTACACCACGACATTTGTTCTGGTGCCGTTTGAGAGCATCTCTCCTGGTAAAGTAGACGTGACAGGGCTCGCATTTAGAAAACGTTTAGTACAAAACAAAATCCGCACTATAAGACTTGACTTGTAAGCGAACTAACTTATAACTAAAGAATTTACTCCAGCGTACCTGATTTATGTTCCTTATAGTATGCATACCGAAGGTTTCCGAAGACGGCCGAACGATGTTGAGGATTCAGCGGGGAACTAAATGACGTCATAATCTTTACTGTTCGTCCAATACATTTAGAGCCAATGCATGCACCTGGTTCGCATCGTCGATGGTGCGAATGCAGTTAGTAGAAACACCGGAAAACGTCTTCCATGTTATACGGATCGCGTGCATATTAAAAATCCAAAAGGGTGGTAGCACACGCACACAAATTGTGTGCAAGTCGTGCTGTAGAAGATGCAGTGCTACTATAACCATAAACTTAATAAAAACACTTTAAACCATTACTAAGGAAATACCAACTTGTTGTCTACAGGATACTTACTAATAAAGCAATTTAATTTTAAATAACTTCTACGTCATACTTTAGGAAATGGTGGGCTTGAATATTTTCAAAATGAATCACCAAGCGAAAGTATATGCTTAGCGGTATTAAAATTAACCATTAATTTCCCATTTTTACGACCGTGGTTAATTATAGATTAAAATTTAATTTGTTCACGTTCGAGCTTCTCGTAAACTAACATATTTTATAGCAACAATGCGCTGTATAATACATGCATACGCCTTCGCCGCGCTACTGCTATTCTTGTAATTGCTAGAAAAAGTCACTCTCCTTTTTACTGTTAGGACCGATGCAAAGCACCATTTTTTTTATACTTTCTATAGCACATCGCGCACTTTTTCGTCTGATAATTAAATTTTGCTTCTGTAGGCTTTTACACTTTCGCATAGCGGTCGGCCGCACGTAATGATTTCTAGAACCGGTAAGTACTCGATATCGCCCAAATAGAGAATTAGATGCTCGATGTCTATCAACTTCCGATTCCCTAGTAAAAGCTAGAAAAAACTCAGTCAATCATCCATCTAACTTAAACTTCGACCCGCTCCTGTTCTGATAATTTACAAACATTTTTCAAACGACAATGGGCTCAGAATTTTTAAACCTCCGAGGGATCTTTAAGTCGTGATCAATTACATATCCGAGCTACGCGTAAACTAACATATTTTGTAGCAACTATGCACTGTGTAATACATGCATACCCCTTCTCTGCGCTACTGCTATTTTTGTAGTTGCTTGAAAACGTCAGTCGCCCTTTTTACTGCTAGGGCCGCTAAAAAGCACCATTCCATACTTTCTTTATAAGTGTAGCACATCGCACACTTTTTTGTCGGATAATTAAATTTTTGTTTATGTAGACCTTTACACTTTCGCTTATTTAAACATCTAATACGATTGATTAACCACTTTCGATTATTCTAACGGGGAGCCACCATACATCCCGCCGCACCGTTCTTTTTGAATCCAACGATCCTATGGGCTTCCGCACACTGACACCTGACGTATCTTTCCTACTATTTGTTAAACAAAAACTACCGGTATCGCCATTGTGGACGTAAACAGATGTTTGTGGATGTGTACGAGAGTATGTAACCATATACATTAACCAGTCTAAGCTATTTTATTTAGTCCACGAAAACTATTATTTTTCTAAACCATAATTAATAATCGCCTTTATAGGTTCCACATTTCGACCATTTCCCAATGACTGGTGCTACCTACATGGAGACTT
This sequence comes from Platerodrilus igneus, assembly GCA_036346225.1. Classification (NCBI taxonomy): domain Eukaryota; kingdom Metazoa; phylum Arthropoda; class Insecta; order Coleoptera; family Lycidae; genus Platerodrilus; species Platerodrilus igneus. Next base: position 2,938,343 of record JARFIW010001237.1, read on the forward strand.
TAATTTCTTATTAGAGAGAATTCTTATTCTCCCACGCACTGCTGCGTAGTTGCATGCCCATTCCTTTTGGAGGTATATGCTCGTTATAGGTTGTAAGACCCTCGGTTTTACTTAACTACAATTCGTGAGACCCCTTTAATCTTTTTAATCGTATCTTTCTCGCCTACAATACAGTAGGACTTAACACTACTACCAACAAATTCTAATACTGGATCCCCATTAAATACGTCTTTAATTTTCCCTACAACTTTTTTTTGTTGACAAGTGTTATATTGTATTTATTATACGCGGGGTAGTCACTCTTTTAAGATAAATATATTTTGCTAGGTATCAACTAATATTGATAGGTTAGGTCAGCGTCGCGACGCTGACCTAACCTATCAATTTTTCCTTTTATCTAACCTAAGTCCACACAAGTCCAACTAACCTAACCTAACACCGGACAACACCAGCTAACCTAACTCCTGACAAGTCCACATCCAACCTAGATCGGAGGCAATTTCACCCTATGGGGTAATTTCACCCTATGGGGTAATTTCACCCTATGGGGCAATTTCACCCTAACTTAACATCCTACATATGTCCGGATATATGTCGATGCGCATCCCTGTCGGCTTAGGTTGGATAACAACATATTCGACTATCTTCGGCAATATACGTCCCCACTCTGTAGAATGCGTAAGAGAACAATTTTTTCGTATTCAATTTAGTATTCGATAGTAGCTAGAACGGTAAACACGAGCGTCTCCAAAGTGATTAACATTTCTCAACTTCTTGGGAATAAAGTGAAACCGACAAATGAGCGATTTGGATTATGGCTGTTGACAGAAAATATGTGCAACAATATTCTGGTAACAGATATTGGTAATATTTGTTATGTCGAAGGCGAACAGATGCTGACTGGTGGACTACACTCACCAATTACAGAACCATTTTGTGACAATATAATGTTGGTTAAAATTTGCCACTTTTCTGACGCCGAACAAACATCTGCAAACAAAAGGCTGTTTATCCTAAAAAAAGAAATTTGTGGTCCATTTAACAGCTATCTACGAAAAAAATGTTTGACCGATTTGTTTCCGCTAGGCATGGTGTTAAAGCTAAGCTTCCATTTTCTCTGGAAAGCGCTAACAAGATGGGCCAGAGAGTAAAAGAAATTATCGGAAAAGAAGACCTCGAATGCATATATAAAAAATTCCAAAATCCCATATGTGTTCCATACAAAGTGGAACTAGCAGATGTTAAGTTGGAAACTTTATTGGAGGAACTACCAGATATATTAGACGAACTCGAAAAAGATTATTTCTATCTTTTTGACATGGTTGTAACCCAAGATTTTGCGGGTATATTTAGCAAGATGGAGATGTGTAATTATTTAACTACAAACCATAACTTTTGCTATAAGGGCGAATACGAAGAAAAGTGTAATATTATAGTTGACAACGATAAAACTGTGGGAATTGATTGTTTAACATGGCTAACAACCAATGCAAGAATTAAGATATATAACAAATTTGTGTGTCAGATAACAAGTCCTGGTGTTAATAAACAACTTGGCAATCATATACTAGATTTTTTACGTTGTCCAGATGTACGTTTAAGGGAAACATTTGCGTCTACTTTGGCCAAAGAACATGGTATTACGCGATCGGAAGCGACAATATACAACTGTGCAATTGGAAGCTATGTCAGTGCGGAACGGGTGTATAATCCCTTAAAAGACTGTTTAACGTTATTGGAAGATAGTAAGTTATACTTCCTAAAGGCGCCAATGTACTCGGTAGCACTTGCCAAAATGTGGAGTAAGCTATCGGACAAGCTACAAAATAGCTGCTGTTTAGTGTATAATAACCTACTACAGTACGTGTATTGGGGAAATGGCAATACAAAGAAATTGACGGGCTTGCAAATTAAGTTGTCCGAAAAACCAAAAGAAAGGGAAACATTGATAAAGTATGTGCTTTCGGCTTTTAGTTTCAACTATTTACCCGTAAATTATTTGGAGATAGTAGAGGAGGAAGACAGCCAAGATAAAATAAAAATCATAACCAAGTGCTACATTAAAGCAGGTAGTACATATTTTACACAATCTGCAACACCATATTCTACAATTCCAAAAGAAATAGTCATTACGGAATTGGGATTGATAAATACACCTAACATTCGCCCAGAGGTTGTACGACAACGCGCAAATATTGGTAGTAAACTCTATCCGTTTACGCTAAAGGAAATTACCCCATTATGTATGCCATACGCTGTAAGTGGAAGGAAAAGACAACTGGAATTAGAGGAAATGGATGCAAAAAGGCGAAAATTGGACTACATGGAAAACACTGCGACAATACGCGAACAATACAAAGATGTGTTAGACAAAGAACATGTTATTAGAGAAAATGAGGAAGAATTAAAAGATTATTCTATGTGTCGATGGACTGACTTAGATACATCCGGGTTGTACAAGCTGTATGCATTTGCGGTTAGTAAGAAAGACTCTTTTAGTTATGTAGGCGTTCTTGCAGAAAAGGATGGTACTAAATCCGTATACTTTTTAAAAGGTTATTCTAAAAACGTATTTATCAAAATGGCAGATAACAAAGACGAACTAAGGAATGCGGGTTTCGTAGCCTTGGCGTACACCACACGCAAAGGGGTTCCGCTAAACATTGTATATTTACCTAGTAAAGAACCTTTCGGATCATTTAAAACCGAGGGTCTTACAACCTATAACAACCATATATTCCCAAAAGTGGTGGACATGCAACTACGCAACAGTGTGTGAGAGAAAAAGGATTTCCTCCAATACCGACAAGAAGAAGTCGATCAAGCTAACAAGATACGTATGCAGGATATAGTGGGAAAGCTGCGATTAAAAGATTGTCACAAGCTGCAAGAATTACACGAAGGAATGGATCTGGTTGTCGATGGAATCAAAGACTTTAAATATAGAGGCAAACTTCGGTACATTTTACAATTCGAAAACCTAGACGGTCTTTATGTATCAAACTATTGGTTAGAAAAGGAGATAGAAGACTTGGGTGTCGATTTAAATTTTAAGCTGCGAATAAAATTAGATAAAATTAAAACCACTGCAAACAAACATAAAGAAAGGACTGTCTTCTGTGTATAACTTTGTATTAAAATTAAGTTTAAATGACTCCATGCTTGGCATTAAATATTTTTAAATTTGTTATGTATAATGTTAGAATAAACATTTTATAATAGTATATAACATTGTTCTTTATTTATAAAAGGCTGTGACGTTACCCCGAAATAGCAGTCGCACAGAGAGGGGTGCGCATGGGCAGCGAGCATGGGCAGGGGTGCGTACGCGCAGGGGTGCGTATGGGCAGGGGTGTGCATGCGCAGGGGTGCTCATGGGCTAGGATGTGTCTGGGCGTACACGAGGGAAGCGGATGTTTAACAGTCACCAAGCATCCAATTCTTTATTTGGATGGTATCGAGTACTTGCCTGCGTATGTATCCGGAGTAAAAGAATACGATTTGCATACGCAGCTTATTAATAAAATTAGTTTATCGAGGGAAGATGACAAAGGTACATCATTCCTAATAGTACAACAATCTACGCATGGGGGCGTAAAGATATAAGATAGTTGTTTATATTTGTATATATTAGTTTTAAGATTCCATAATTTTTAAGTTCTTCTCCCACCTTCCAAATCCTTCCGGCTTCTATCCTGGTTGACAGAGTATACGTGTTATCTCCACGTGGTATTCGCGGGACACGGCGGTTTTAGATTTCTCGGGAGATGGTTCGCTAAGGCATATGTCTTGGGTAGCGAAAAAGGTTTTAAAAATGATGTTAAATAAAGATGAGCAAAAATTAGTGATTTGGGTCTTTAAAACGCATAACTTTGTATGGGGTGGTCCTATTTAAAATCTATTTACAGATTTGGGGTCCCTAGAAAAATTTAATATTAGTTGATACCTAGCAAAATATATTTATCTTAAAAGAGTGACTACCCCGCGTATAATAAATACAATATAACACTTGTCAACAAAAAAAGTTGTAGGGAAAATTAAAGAAGTATTTAATGGGGATCCAGTATTAGAATTTGTTGGTAGTAATGTTAAGTCCTACTGTATTGTAGGCGAGAAAGATACGATTAAACAGATTAAAGGGGTCTCACGAATTGTAGTTAAGTAAAACCGAGGGTCTTACAACCTATAACGAGCATATACCTCCAAAAGGAATGGGCATGCAACTACGCAGCAGTGCGTGGGAGAATAAGAATTCTCTCTAATAAGAAATTAAAGTCTCCATGTAGGTAGCACCAGTCATTGGGAAATGGTCGAAATGTGGAACCTATAAAGGCGATTATTAATTATGGTTTAGAAAAATAATAGTTTTCGTGGACTAAATAAAATAGCTTAGACTGGTTAATGTATATGGTTACATACTCTCGTACACATCCACAAACATCTGTTTACGTCCACAATGGCGATACCGGTAGTTTTTGTTTAACAAATAGTAGGAAAGATACGTCAGGTGTTAGTGTGCGGAAGCCCATAGGATCGTTGGATTCAAAAAGAACGGTGCGGCGGGATGTATGGTGGCTCCCCGTTAGAATAATCGAAAGTGGTTAATCAATCGTATTAGATGTTTAAATAAGCGAAAGTGTAAAGGTCTACATAAACAAAAATTTAATTATCCGACAAAAAAGTGTGCGATGTGCTACACTTATAAAGAAAGTATGGAATGGTGCTTTTTAGCGGCCCTAGCAGTAAAAAGGGCGACTGACGTTTTCAAGCAACTACAAAAATAGCAGTAGCGCAGAGAAGGGGTATGCATGTATTATACAGTGCATAGTTGCTACAAAATATGTTAGTTTACGCGTAGCTCGGATGTGTAATTGATCACGACTTAAAGATCCCTCGGAGGTTTAAAAATTCTGAGCACATTGTCGTTTGAAAAATGTTTGTAAATTATCAGAACAGGAGCGGGTCGAAGTTTAAGTTAGATGGATGATTGACTGAGTTTTTTCTACTTTTTACGAGGGAATCGGAAGTTGACAGACATCGAGCATCTGATTCTCTATTTGGGCGATATCGAGTACTTACCGGTTCTAAAAATCATTACGTGCGGCCGACCGCTATGCGAAAGTGTAAAAGCCTACAGAAGCAAAATTTAATCATCAGACGAAAAATTGCGCGATGTGCTATAGAAAGTATTAAAAAAATGGTGCTTTGCATCGGTCCTAGCAGTAAAAAGGAGAGTGACTTTTTCTAGCAATTACAAGAATAGCAGTAGCGCGGCGAAGGGGTATGCATGTATTATACAGCGCATTGTTGCTATAAAATATGTTAGTTTACGAGAAGCTCGAACGTGAACAAATTAAATTTTAATCTATAATTAACCACGGTCGTAAAAATAAGAAATTAATGGTTAATTTTAATACCGCTAAGCATATACTTCCGCTAGGTGATTCATTTAGAAAATATTCAAGGCCATCATTTCCTAAAGTATGACGTAGAAGTTATTTAAAATTAAATTGCTTTATTAGTAAGTATCCTGTAGACAACAAGTTGGTATTTCCTTAGTAATGGTTTAAAGTGTTTTTATTAAGTTTATGGTTATAGCAGCACTGCATCTTCTACAGCACGACTTGTACACAATTTGTGTGCGTGTGCTACCACCCTTTTGGATTTTTAATATGCACGCGATCCGTATAACATGGAAGACGTTTTCCGGTGTTTCTACTAACTGCATTCGCACCATCGACGATGCGAACTAGGTGCATGCATTGGCGCTAAATGTATTGGACGAACAGCAAAGATTATGACGTCATTTAGTTCCCCGCTGAATCCTCAACATCGTTCGGCCGTCTTCGGAAACCTTCGGTATGCATTCTATAAGGAACATAAATCAGGTACGCTGGAGTAAATTTTTTAGTTATAAGTTAGTTCGCTTACAAGTCAAGTCTTATAGTGCGGATTTTGTTTTGTACTAAACGTTTTCTAAATGCGAGCCCTGTCACGTCTACTTTACCAGGAGGGATGCTCTCAAACGGCACCAGAACAAATGTCGTGGTGTTACATCGTCCACGGTTAAGCTTATACATCCGTCGGCAGCAAAGTACTTAAACTCTGGGACTTGCAGTATCGCTTTTACAAGAATAGCTCACAGCGACACAAGGAAAAACAGCACGGTATGTCATTAAGCAGTAAACGTTCAGCTCCGCCAGCTGTTAAAGGGTCTTGTACGAAACAACCACGAATTATGTGTAAAGTGTGCGACATGGAGGTGTTAAAGTCTGCATACCCTGGTCATCTACGGAGCAACAAACATAAAAATGCATCAGTTACCGCTACTAACGACGATGGTGTAGAAATGGTTAGCACAGCGTTTAACATCCGTATGGTTAGCTATCGCATAAAGAATGTCAGTGTGGGCGATGAAGTGTCCGAGTTTCTTTGGAAGCAGAAGGAACGATTTATTCGATTACTTAATAAAAAAGAATACAACATACAGCAATAAAAGTCGATTGCGAACTCTACGGCGTTTACACCAAAATGGGGGAAGAGACTACCGATGTGAAATCCTTTAACACAAAAAGTATGGTTATAACGTCTTCTAGTAATCCGGAAAAATATGTACGATGTAAACACCAACTTTATACCCAATTAATAAAATCAGTTTGTCGGGCGAGGACAACAAAAAGTACATCATTCCTAATAGCATAGCAACCTAATTAAGGTAGGTCAGTAAGCAATATTAAATTGCTGTTAATTGACTTACATTTAGCGTACTTTCCTATTGTAATAACCGCATTTGTTTGGAGAAGATATACACGTTAAAAAGAAATTATATACAGCTTTCTTAATTATTAACCACGCGATGATTACACCAAAAGTCGACCCTCCCATTTACATATTTAGAACACATTACATTGGAATGATTAGTTTATTAAACTCTAAATTGGATAAAATAAATTATTAAAATTTTGTGTGCTTATTTCTTTGTATTGGTTAAAGGACTGTAGATATTATAAAGGAGAGGTGATTAGGAATTGATCTTGGTACAAAATCTTAAAATTGGGGTAGCTCCCTTAGGGATGGTGCAATCTAAAAAATTCCTAGAAATTTGGGTAGCTGAGAAAATTCTAATATTAATTGATACCAACCAAGATAGGTTTATCGCGAAAGATGCATTGGTTAGACAAAGAAAACTATTTGTTAGTTTTGCTTATAGAGCAAAGAGCAAAATTTAGAGGTTCCGGAAAAGGGGTATAACTTTACAGGGCGTGGTCGGATATTAAATCTGTTTACAGATTCGAATTTTGCGTAAAATTCTAGACTAACAAGATGTATCGCATGACTAAAAAATTTATAAGAACGCTCAAAAGTCGCTACAGGTAAGAAATCTTAAAATCAGGGTAGCTCTCTGGGGGATGATGCAATCTGAAGAATTCCTAGAGATTCGGGTAGCTGAGAAAAATCTAATGTTAATTGATACCAAACAAGATAGGTTTATCTCGAAAAATGCAATGGCTAGTCGAAGAAAACTATTTAGTTCAGATGTGGGAGCAAAGAGCAAAATTTAGAGGTTTGGGAGCTTTAAAGGGGTATAACTTTGCAGGGCGTAGTCGGATATTAGATCTGTTTGCAGATTCGGATTCTGCGTAAAATTCTAGACTAGCAAGATGTATCGCATGTATAAAAAAATTTATAAGAATGCTCAAAAGTGGCTACAGGTAAGAAATCTTAAAATTGGGGTAGCTCCTTGGGGGGTGATGCAATCTAAAAAATTCTTAGAGATTCGGGTAGCTGAGAAAAATCTAATGTTAATTGATACCAAACAAGATAGGTTTATCTCGAAAAATGCAATGGCTAGTCGAAGAAAACTATTTAGTTCAGATGTGGGAGCAAAGAGCAAAATTTAGAGGTTTGGGAGCTTTAAAGGGGTATAACTTTGCAGGGCGTAGTCGGATATTAGATCTGTTTGCAGATTCGGATTCTGCGTAAAATTCTAGACTAGCAAGATGTATCGCATGTATAAAAAAATTTATAAGAATGCTCAAAAGTCGCTACAGGTAAGAAATCTTAAAATTGGGGTAGCTCCTTGGGGGGTGATGCAATCTAAAAAATTCTTAGAGATTCGGGTAGCTGAGAAAATTCTAATATTAATTGATACCAAACAATATAGGTTTATTTCGTGTGTGGAAATGAGGATGCTCATTTATCTCGAAAGATGAAAAATTTAAGATATATTTATCTCGAAAGATGAAAAATGGTTAGTCGAAGAAAACTTTTTGGTCCAGATAAGGGAGCAAATGAGGAAGGAGAGAGTTGCTCCTCCTCATTTGCTCCTTATGAGGATTTACATGTAAATGTGGGAGCAAATGAGGGTTTTGGGAGCAAATGAGGCGGTGATTACACCAATAATGTACTACTGTAATACGTTCCTTTTTTCAAACTCATTTAACCAAACAAAACAAAGGGTAATGAAACCAATTAAAAAATTTATTAAGTGGAGTGCTCACCAGTTTAAAACCGAAAACAGTGGAAAATCGACGGATAGATACATGAGCATCTGATGTCATTTCACAATAACAAAGGTGCATTGAAAATTCGAATACCTACTGTATACGTACAACATTCTCGGAAATAATTAGCTTGTTGCAGTCATTTTAATAATACTGAGTGCAAAAGAGTCGCATAGTATTTCGGCGACCGTTCTGAAAGGTTTGGTTAAAGGGCATCAAGTATAAATTGAAAGGTTTGAAGGTTCATTACGTTTTGCTGGTTTCAATTCCTAGCTCGTTTTGAAATGATCACTTAGGCTGCTCCGCATAAAAGTCTGAGCTACAGTTTAATCTTAGATATGGATTTAGTGTCACTTCTTATCTCGATATAATATAACGTCAAAAACTTGACACTGTCAGATATAATTGAGAAAAATGCCAAACACAATTGAAAATTAGGTTGATATATAGTTGCGTAAGTGATTTAAACTTGTCCATCTTTCCAATTGAATTGCCGGTCTCCATGACTCAATTGGTAAACGCATCTAAGTAGAAATTGGAAGGCTACAAGGTTAAATCTTGTCCGTGACCTTATATATTCTTTCTTTCAATTACTAGTTCGGTTCGAAATGATCATCATGTCACTATATTGTTGCTCTTGAATTTAAGTCATTGTTCTAAAATTCTATTATTTAATTTCAACTGCACGTTTCGGCCTAATCAGATCGTTTTCAAATAGCAGTGGTCAAATATAAATAACAAATTTTTCAGAGGTTAAAAAAATCTATAAAACTTAATCTTTTAAAAACAATTTCCTAAAAATTATGACACGATATCATCAAGTTAGTACATCCTCTATCCCGCCAAGAAATGCAATCAATCAAGTAATAAGTGCAATAAAATTATGTTAACCATAGATAGTAATAGTACATTACATACCGAGCAGGAAAGTAGATCATTATAGCCGAGTGCTGGTTAGATGCCCGAGGCGCACAGCGCCGAGGGTAGCTATTGGCACGAGGCTGTAATGATCCTTCCCGCGAGGTATGTATACTATTTTACTCACAATCGGTTAGTAAATATAAATAAGTGTCAAATCATTTTAATTTTTATATAACATGCTAAATTATTTCAACAAAGACATCTGTGAGACCGTTGCTAGGGTACATTATGTGTGTTGATTTTAACATAATATTGTATGAGTTACGTCTATATCGCATTGTTAAAGGTTGTATTTGTACTTCGACACAAACTATGTCCGATAGTGACATTTTTAGCATTATCATGGTCTTACTTTAACAGTTAACAATACTCAGAATTCTAATGTAACAATTAATATATACAATTCCAAATAGATTTTGCTTTTATACTAAATAAGTACAGAGTTGTTTGTTGTTAATTAACTTTAAAAATCAGGATTTAATGCAATAAGAAAATGACACTTGCTAGCCGGGAAAGTCACACGTGCTAACCAGGAAAGTACTTTCTCGGCTAGCCGGGAAGGTGAAGTAAGTAATGAGCCGCTTCCCGACTGTGAAGGGTATAAATGCACATATTACTAACCGATTGTGAGTAAAAACTGTTTTCGTTGTAGTAGCTGTAATTATTTATTACTGCTCTTTAGGCACGCAGTAGGGCGCTCATTCAGCACGATGGAAGAAATTGTCATAGTACTTCGAATTTAATGCCAATTGAATGGTCCAAATGCAAGTAGTTAAAAGGGGTAAGTTTACTCGACTTTCTGTTGTCGTTCCTTGTAAGGCGTCTTCGTGGCGTAGTTGGTATGCGTGTGACTACTATGCCCAAGGTCTCGGGCTGGAATCCCGACACGGTCTGCTTGAAAATATTAGGCGAACATTTTTCACAAAAATACGCCCTCGTTCGGATAAGAAGTAATATGTAGGTCCGTGTGTGAGTATTGTCGCGCACGTTAAAGATCCCTACCTTGCTTGGAACAGCAAGGGTTCGGTAAAATTAAAAATTTTTCCGGTAAAAACCTCCTTTCCTGGCCAATGTAGTACCTTCGGGTGGAGCATTGGAAAATCAAATGTAGTGTCGTTCCTTGTAGCGGCTCCGTCGCTTAGTTGGTATGCGTGTGACCACCAAGCCTAAGGTCCCGCGTTCAAATCACGACACGGTCCGCTTGAAAAATGTTAAGCGAGCATTTTTCACAAAAAAATAAGCCCTCGTTCGGATGAGAGGTACAATGTAGGTCCAGTGAGTGAGTGTTGTCACGCACATTGACGATCGATACCTTGCTAGGAACAGCAAGCGTTCGGCAAATTTTTAAATTTCCAGATAAAAAAACTCTTCCTAGCCAATGTAGTACCTTCGGGCGGAACATTTTGGCAAACTAAATGTAGTATCGTTCCTTGTGAGGCATCTCCGTGCCTTAGTTGGTTTGCGTGTAAATGTTCAGCTCAAGCTCCAGGGAATTCCCGACACTAAAAACGCTTGATAAATATTAGGCGATCATTCTTCACAAAAATACACACTCGTTCGGTTGATGGGTAAAATGTTGGTCCTGTGTGTGAATGTTGTCATATACGTTAAAGATCCCTTTTTTTTCTTGGAACAGCAAGGGTTAGGCAAAATTCGAAATTTCCAGGTAAACAAACTCGTTTCCTGGTCAATGTAATACCTTCGGGTGGAGCATTGGAAAATCACATGCAAGGTATGCTTTCTAGAAGGCGGCTCCGTGGCGCAGTGGTGTGTGTGTGTGACTACTACGCCCAAGGTCCCGGGTTCGAATCCCGACACGGTCCGCTTGAAAAATGTTAGGCGAGCATTTTTCACAAAAATACACCCTCGTTCGGATGAGAGGTAAAATGGAGGTCCCGTGTGTGAGTGTTGTCACGTACGTTAAAGATCTCTACCTTGCTTGGAACAGCAATGGTTCGGTAAAATTCCAAATTTTCCGGGTAAAAAAAACTCGCTTTCTGGCCAATGTAGTACCTTCGGGTGGAGCATTGGGAAATCACATGTAAGATATGCTTTCTAGAGGCGGCTCTGTGGCGTAGTGGTATGTGTGTGACTACTACGCCCAAGGTCCCGGGTTCGAATCCCGACACGGTCCGCTTGAAAAAATGTTAGGCGAGCATTTTTCACAAAAATACACCCTCGTTCGGATGAGAGGTAAAATGGAGGTCCCGTGTGTGAGTGTTCTCACGTACGTTAAAGATCCTTACCTTGCTTGGAACAGCAAGGGTTCGGCAAAATACCAAATTTTCCCGGTAAAAAAACTCGCTTTCTGGTCAATGTAGTACCTTCGGGTGGAGCATTGGGAAATCACATGTAAGGTATGCTTTCTAGAGGCGGCTCTGTGGCATAGTGGTATGTGTGTGAATACTATGCCCAAGGTCCCGAGTTCGAATCCCGACACGGTCCGCTTGAAAAATGTTAGGCGAGCATTTTTCACAAAAATACACCCTCGTTCGGATAAGAGGTAAAATGGAGGTCCCGCATGTGAGTGTTGTCACGCACGTTAAAGATCCCTACCTTGCTTAGAACAGCAAGAGTTTGGCAAAATTTCAAATTCTCCAGGTAAAAAAATTCGCTTCCTGGCCAATGTAGTACCTTCGGGTGGAGCATTGGAAAATTACATGTAAGGTATGCTTTCTAGGCGGCTCCGTGGCGTAGTGGTATGTGTGTGACTACTAACCCCAAGGTTCCGGGTTTGAATGCCGATACGGTCCGCTTGAAAAACGTAGGCGAGCATTTTTCACAAAAATACACCCTCGTTCGGATGAGAGGTAAAATGGAGATCCCGTGTGTGAGTGTTGTCACGCACGTTAAAAATCCCTACCTTGCTTGAAACAGCAAGGGTTCGGCAAAATTCCAAATTCTCCAGGTAAAAAAAAGGGGCCAATGTAGTACCTTCGGGTGGAGCATTGGAAAATCACATGTAACGTATGCTTTCTAGGTGACTATTATGCCCAAGGTCTCGGGTTCAATTCCCGACACGGTCCGCTTGAAAATGTTAAGGAAGCACTTTTCACAAAAATACACCCTCGTTCGGATGAGAGGTAAAATGGATGTCCCGCGCCTGAGTGTTGTCATGTACGTTAAAGATCCGTACCTTGCTTAGAATAGCAAAGGTTCGACAAAAATCAAAATTTTCCGGATAATAAAACTCGCTTTTTGGCCAATGTAGTACCTTCGAGTAGAGCATTGAAAAATCAAATGTAAGGTATGCTTCCTAGAAGGCAGCTCCATGGCTTAGTTGGTTCGCGTGTGACTACTAAGCCCAAGGTTCCGGGTTCGATTCCAAACATGGACCGCTTGAAAAATGTTAGGCGATCATTTTTCACAAAAATACTTCCACGTTCGGATGAGAGGTAAAATGTAGGTCCCGCATTATAGTGTTGTCACGCACGTTGCTTGGAATAGCGGAATTCAAAATTTCCAAAGATCCAGTTCCTGTCCAATGCAGTACCTTCGAGTGGATCATTGGAAAATAAAATGTAGGTATGCTTTCTAGACCTTTCTTCTTTTCTTTTCCTGGGTTATCCTTTTTGGATAAGTAACGGTTACCACAGCCTGAAGTAAACACTCTTTTGTTTCCAAATCTCTTGTTTCCTAGCATACTTTGAGGCTTGACAGTTATGTATTGTTCTGGTTTTTGGCGCAGGTTTTCTACCTAATTTCTTTTCTTGGAAGCCAATCCTTTTCTTGAGGTTGAAGACAAATGTTTCTTTTTTAAGACATCCGTCCGCTGACGACTTTTGTAGTATTTATGCCGTTCCAGCTTTGGCCGCGTTGATTGCTCAGCCTATATCTCTCCGTTTCTATAGTCTTTTAATTTTTTTGTATGTCTAGCTTTGGTCTTTCGAACTAGATAATTTTTGCTTGTGGTTTTCTTGTTTTGTGAAAGAAATTACCTTTCGGTTTGTCTTATTGTTAAGTTGCTTAGTCCGCTGTTTCTGTCTTCTACCTCAACCTTTTAATTATGCTGGAGATTTGTTACGTTCATTTCCGTACTTGAGAACGTTCCTGCATTCTTCTATTTAAATATCCCATTACTTTCCGTTCATTCTAAATTGATATTTGACTCGTGTTGGAAACCCGTTTTGTAGCTGCCCATTGTATGAGACGCACTATTACTATTACTTTAGGTTGCATTGGTGTATATAAAATTTCTCTTGGTGATATTTCAAAATTGTTCAACACGCAAATTCACCCCGGTTTCTTGCTTTCTAAATTTGCTTTTACGGCGTGGATTTGCTTTTTGGATTCAATTAACCGTCGTATTTGTTACGTTCGCTGTAATCGATTCATGAATAGTCGTCCTGTATTCCATTCCCAACTATTGAAGTTCTATCGATTCGGCAATTTAGTTGGACATCTGCACTTTGTACATCAAAGAATCTCTCAACAAACCTGGTAAATACAGGTAATAGTTTATGTAAACCATATCAGACAACAATACCCGTATTTTTGGGTACATTAAAAGAAAGATTCTCTAGCATTCAGTTCCTCTATTAGTACTGCCAAGAACTGCCTTTTCTAGTAAATCTTATGATACGTGTTGGTGTTTAATATAATGAGTTTATACTGCCAGCATATGGTCACCCATTCTTACTATTATTGTAGTGTACGCATTAGTAATTTTATTTATTTATCAAATTTATTTTTGGACCTCCCAGAAATTGACTAAAAAGATTAAAGTGTGAATGAATATAGGGTAAGATAAGCATTTTATCGACGAAATTTTAGGTGCTGTTACGTAACAGGCGGTATTAATATTATGAAACACTTCACTAGAAGCCTGTTACTGCACACTTAGGAATTTGCTTACAAGTATATTTATTTCTGGATAGTTGTTACTGAAAAACTATTCTTAATTAATTGTTCTTCTAGAAAATAGTGCTATATATTTATTACTGATAAGCAAACCTTAATTAATTCACTATTTGCAAATTAGTGAAAGGTAATACTTATTATTTATAACCCTAGTTTGGGCTATCATTAGTTTAAAGTATTATTTATTTGGGTATCGTAATTTTTCTTGTATATTTACGCTTGTTAGACGGACTAGTATTCCGTCGTGCTTGGTTTATATATTTCTTGTTGCTTACGTGCTTACTATAAAAATTCTATATTTCAGCCTAGTGCGTTATTTTTCTTTTGGGACTTCTTGTAAATTATTTATTTCCTTGTCGGGTTTTTTTTTGCTCCCCATCCCAATCTACGATTATGTTAGTCGGCATCCTTTTAGTACGCCACGGAAATTAACGTTACACTACAGGGCCCGACTGAGCAATTATTTTTTTTTATATTAAAATTGTGTTGTCATATTAGCTTAATTGAGTTTTTAATTTCATAATTTTACCTTATCGAATGCTCTTATAGAAGAAAAGCAAATGAATTTTTCAACAAGAATATAGTAAAAAAAACATTCTAAGCAATTTATAAAAAAAATTGCTAACAAGAAAGCTGTTTAATTAAACTACAGGGTATTTGATGAGTAGTTGTTTTTATTAAAAATATCGATACGAAAGATGATCGGTCATATTTAGTTACTATCATCCAAAGTGATAGATTTTGAGATATCGATGTTTTTAATATTTTCTAAAAGATTTTTCTTTCGTTAAATTTATTACTAAACACTTTTATTTTTAGGGAATAATTCTTTTCTAAATTTTGAAAAGTCTTCCTTTAGCTTAACACAAATAATAACGCTAAATTTATAATAAAAAAAAACGAAACACGAATATGTTTTATCGCCATTACAAATATATGAGTGGTATCCACAATCTAGCCTACGATTTTGTGTGGTGCGGAAAATAATGAGAAAAGCGGCTTCATTTGTGTATCTACCTACGCACGATCTTAGTACACGTCCGACTGTGTTAGTGTGAAGTTTCTCCTACCTTTCGTTTGTCTGTTATATTGATTCTAAATGCTGGTTAAAGTTTGAGGTATCACAGAAAAGCGAATAAAACATTCAAAGTGAACAACTTTAGAGAATACAGTTTGTAATTTATTTTCCAATGAAGAGGAAATTTTATCGATAGCAAACCACTAACCAAATCTATAAATTTAGATTTGTTCTTGTATAAATTAAAGGAAATATTCAAGATTCCTAAAGTTCTAAAAGTTTCCAGTAAAAGAAAAAGACGTTAATTAACAACAGAAGATGTAATTTTAGTAAAAATTTTAAAACATCGATATTGTAAAATCAATAATACTACAAAATATTGTAGCAGTTAAACATTCCAACTAATCGTACATCTGAACATACCTTATGCTGCACCATTAGTAATCCTACATTTCACAAAATAAATAGTACTGTTCCATATTTGACTGTTTTATAAGTGAGTGGTCCTGAAGTGCTTCCAATAAGTTATTTAA
The DNA here is from genome assembly GCA_036346225.1 of Platerodrilus igneus. Lineage (NCBI taxonomy): Eukaryota > Metazoa > Arthropoda > Insecta > Coleoptera > Lycidae > Platerodrilus > Platerodrilus igneus. The sequence continues at coordinate 2,954,179 of JARFIW010001237.1, forward strand.
ACATCCCAGCTTGAAGCGTGTTTCATAATATGTGCAATTTACTACCTCCTGCAACTTTCGAGAAAAGTATCGAAATTCAGAAATTTCTGAAATTATCGAAATTGATTTAGTCTGAAAGTCGAATAACAGTCAGGAACGCGGATTATAAAGTGTCATGCTTCAAGATAATAAATAAAGTAGTTAAATTAAATTAGTAAATAAGTGTTTAAATAAATTGTAGTGGTGTTACAGACGTATGATGAAGATAAAAGAGGTACTAGAAATGGTAGAGGAAGAAAGAAATATGTGGTAAACTGTAAAAAACACGAGAGATAGGATGATATGATACATACTAAGGCATCAAGGAATAGCGGAATATATTAGAAACAGGGAAAGGAAAAAAGGTAGATGTAGACCTAGATTAGACTATTGCACACAGATAGTGAAAGATATAGGCTGTGGAAATTCCTGGGAAATGTGAAGGTTAGCTCAGAATAGAAAACAATGGAGGTACGTACCCAACCCGTTCCAGGACGGAAAACCTAATGAAGAAAAAATTAATCATATTTAAGGTTGATGATTATCGTAAAAAACTAACTAAAGGTGTTGGTTTTGCAATATTCTCAACAAATGTTGATTGTGCGAAAAAAGTAATTCGATAACTATTGATTCGACAAATGCCTAAACGGTGGGGTATTTTGATTGCCGTCAGGTTACTTACACCCATCCTCTTACCATTAAGTATCGGTGAAATAGAGGATATTTATAGAAAACAATAAAAAAAAAAGGAGAAAGTGTGTATATAGGGTTTGCAGATCTGGAAAAAGCATTCAACGATATAAAATTAAAAAAATATTCGAAATGCTCCAAAAAAATTGGAACGAGTTTTAGGGATAGAGCAAATAGCGGCAATAGAATTAGAGTAGGATCGTAGAGACGTAAATATTAGAAAAGGGGTGAGACAGGGCTGTACGCAATCGCCATTAATTTTTAACTTGTATATCGAAGGGGCAATGAATATTGTCAAATGTAGCAAGACATTTGGAATTATTATGTAGGGACCAACGATTGATATGCTTAAATTTGCAGATGAAATATAGCGGTATTAGCATCCAGTAAGGAGTTAGAAACTGTTATGTTCCTTTCGTACCTGTTTCCTTGATTTAACGACTATTTCAGTTTCTGTTTATTTGAATATACGAGGTTCGCTACACTTTTATTATTTCAAGTTCGGAATTTAGACAACTTTGTGAGTCCTTTATTTAATTCGCAAGTCCGCATGTTAATGTTATACTTTCTGGTTCCTTATGTAGGCATGTGTTTTTGGTAATAGATTTTCCTGAATGTTGCTATTTTAAAATACAAGTGAAAATCGCCTTCAGTTCTGTTGTTACCATAAGTTCGTGTGTTGATAAAAGTTTCTTTATAAAGTGTACTTTGTATTTGTCACACATAAAACGAGTAATTTAAATGAAAATTGTGACTGTCGTTTCTTCAAGGCCGTATCGTTTTTGAGCAGGCAGTTGGAAAGAAATACCTTTGTGCTATTGTCAATTGAATGCACAAATTGGGTTACTATATCAATAACGTATACACGCGGTTAGTTATCAAGGTTTTAATATAACGCTTCAAAATGTTATAAATTATCCTATTATAAAATCAAGATACAGTTGCCAACCGATTTAAAACATGTTTTAGGTTTTAACATTAATACTTCGTGTTTCCTTTAGGTGTAGCAGTTCGTTACAAGTTGAAAAGTTATCTGCGCCCTTCACAGTCTGTGTGAGGGAATAGCGTATCTTGATGACCAACAGCTGTTTACTTGACTCCTTATAGTACGTAGATTGCCTACATTCTAAAAATGTTAAGTTTTGATGAGTAGGCCTGAAATGTTTTAACCTGTAAGATTTCCCCAATAATTTCGGGGATTGTATTTAAATGTACTATTGCAAATATGTATTTTTTGTGTTTTTACGTTGCAGTAGCTTCTATTCAGAACGAGCTCGTTTAGCGCCAATAAAGTGAGTAGTTAAGATTTCGACAATATTTATGATACGTACGTTGATTCCGCTGTGTAAATATAATTAATTAGTTGATTGTAGTATTAATTTAATTATAGTAGTTAAATGCCACTTAGCCTGATATCCTACAATATGCGGCAATATATAAGTGGCATATAATGGAGTAGTATCCTTTATTTATAAAACATTCTTCAGCTTGATTGCTACTAGATATAATTAATGTTTAATGTTAATACGTGAAGAGTGAAAATTCAGATTTCTTCTTAAACCAGTAATTTAGTATTGTTTGCCATTTAAATTCATACAAGTTACTTATTAAAGTTATATTTTACAGATGTTTTTGTGTTTATTTATCATTTTAGGTACAGCTGTTCTAAAAGATGTAAATTGGTTCCTGGGTCCTGTTGTTTTGTTCTATAAACTTCCTTCAATCTTCAAATGTGTTAAAGTGGCTTTTCCTTCTCTTTCCTTTGTTACCCAGTAATTTCGGGCGAGTTCACTCCTTATTACTGATTACCGTCTTATCCAATTGGCCCGCTTGTCTTATGGATAACAAAACAGCGATTAATGAAATGGAGACAGTACTAACTGAGAGATACGGTATGAATATCAACAAAAATAAAACTAAAGTACTAATGTGTAAAGGTACGGAAAATAAGGCAAAAACCCGAATAAAAATAGGAAACGAGAATTTAAAAGGGGTTAAGGATTTCTGTTACATAGGAAATCAAGTAACGCAAGAAAGGAAAAGTGCAAAAGACGAAACAAAGAATAGCACAAGGTCATGCTGCACTTAACAAAAAAAAACAACTACTAGGTCCGAAGACAACAAACGTAGAAACAAGGAAAAGATTGTTAAAAGCATATGTGTGGAACACAGCACTGTACGGCTGTGGAACGTGAATAGTGGAAAAAGCGAACAGGAAAAAAGACAGAAATCTTTGAAATATGGTGCTACCAATGTATGATGAAGATATAATGCGCAGACAAAGTTAAGAACAAAGAAGTTCTAGAAATAGTAGGGGAAGAAAGAAATATATGGAAAACAGTAACAAATAGGAGAGATACTATGATAGGTAGAACACGTTCTAAGGTATGAGGGAATAGTGCGGGATATATTAGAAGTAGAGCAAGGAAAACCATAGGTAGATGTAGACATAGGTTAGACTATTGCACACAGATAATGAAAGATGTAGGTTGTGGGAATTTTAGGGAAATGTGCAGATTAGCTCGTAATAGAAAACAATGGAGGTACGCGTCCAACCAGTTCTAGGATTAAATTTTTACATAAATCAAGAATTGCACACAATTATGAACTAGTACGTGATGTTAGATCAATCGGAAATAGTGATTTTGTTATGGCTAATTGGTATGTAAACTTTCATTTATTAAGATCCTGCTTTAATTCATTCGTGTTAAATTGTGTTAATATGTACTAATTTGCTCTTAATGAAGAACTAAATGTATATATGCGCGGTTTAATTTCGTAACGATACTAAATATGGCTAGATAGAACCCAAACAAAGCCTGCTATAAACCTCTTCAAAATCAACAACTACATACTAAACACTGCATATAAGGTTTCTTGAATAAAACACAATCGAGACCGATATTATCTAGGATCCTTACACTAGGCACAAAAAAAATCAGATGCCAAGAATGGTCTCAATTAGTCAATTTCGAGATTATGTATTATACTAGTAGGAAGGTCGCTGTTTGAGTAAGTTCCAATTACGCATCGCATTCGCCCAGCGTTCACAAAACGCAGCTTCAATGTCAGTCACTTCCTCAACCCCCACTTCGCTAGTACATTGCCATTCTGCCTGTGTGGGTTGTTTGGGTAAGATACATTATTTGTCGCCATGTTAATTAATAATTCTGCCGAATGTAAAAAACGTTCCGCCACCCGATGTTTAAACGCACAAAACCTTCGAACTGCTGAAATTTATCGACAGCGCCGTTCTGATTCACGACGATGCTATGTCTAACACTGCGGCAAGGACAATAACGCAACTGGACCAGTATCAATGAGAATTACTGAATCGTACACCTTACAATCCTGATTTGGCATCCTCGAACTTTCATCTTTTTTCAAAATTTAAGAAATTTATAGGTGAAAAGTATTTGGAGAATGATTTCATGTTGAAAAAAACTGTTACTGACTAGCTACATGGATAAGCAGCAGAGTTCTTTGATGACAGTATCAGTGATGACTATGTAGAAAAATAAAATATTGTTCATATTTTCATTTCTCATAAACGATATGTTCATAAATAACATTTTTCTTGTTTTGTTACAAAATGGTTCTTACTTAAAAAAGGGCTGTAGTATTATACACACTATAAATTATCAAGAAAATGCGGTTTCATTATCTAATGACGCACATACACACATACTGTTATTATTACAAATTGTTCAAGAGAGGCAACGATATTCTGTAGCTTACAGGTTTCTATACATTTTCGAAGAATAAATATATCAAACTTTTTATGGCTTCGCTAAATTCATCATTCCAGCATCCGAACATACTTTCTTCATTCAATTTGCTAACAGTACTTGTGTGGTCTTACAGTCTATTCTTGGGTTAATGAAATTTGGTTCGCAATATAATGACCGCACATTAAAAATAAGATAGCGTTACTAAATATAGACCACCTATTTTTCAGAGTCCATTTTTGAGCAAACCTACATACTATACTGGACTTAAAATACAACACAAAGTATATTCATCTGCGCCTTTCATTATTGGGATAAGAAATGTGTTTTGCAGCACCAGAATATTGCTAAAAGTTGATGATTCCAAAGTCCTAACCGATCTATTAAGACATCAGATATCAGATTAGAAATAATTTCCTAAGTTTGTTTAAAAACGTAAACAGGTTAAATATCAAATCTTAAAAATGAAAGTAGATATCAGGTATCACGTATTAAAAATAACGGATCTTTATTTCAAAATTAGTCATTCTATAATACTTGAAAACGAATTCGACACTTGTTTACTCGCTTGTACAATTAAATGTACTGTGTTTATGCATTACCTACTTGACCAACCACAAACCGTCAAAATTGAAGTAATAAACACCCACACCTATTTCTTAAAAAAAGATGAGAAATCTTTATGATAGGAATTATAAAACAAGATGAACGTCAGATGCAGCTTTTCTATTTACATTACGAAATATTGTTGCGTATCGTTTTAACACGTATCAAATTTCGTTTAGTATTTAATATTTATATGTAATCATAACTTGCAGTTCAAATCAAAAGCCTCTTTCTTAACATGTACGTAACTTCCTGTTAGACATTGTGAAGTTGGTTGTTAATACTTGCTTGATTATCATAGATTGATGAAAAATGACCTTTTAGCGCGAAAAATGTAATAACTTTCCGGGCAGCGAAGTAGACCCTTTTATCGGTCCCTTGTAGTTCTAACTGTGCGGACGTGGGCCTCTTCATTAATCCCTTACATATCTGATTCCTGGGTCCCTTCTGCAATGGTATAACAGATTTTTTTTTTATTTAGATATATTGATGCATTAGAAATGTATACATTTTTTGCATAAATCAACAATAATAATACAATATTATATATAAAAGTGGGTACTTGGGTATATACATATAAACATATACATATAGTTTAGTTTAGATTAAAAGAAAAATGATAAACTTGGATAGTAACGAACTGAAACGTCTTTTCGTCTAATACAATTAAACCACCCACCTGTCGTAAGAGGCGACTAAAGCGGTCTAACACACTTTATCAACACACACACGCACGCGCACCCACACACGCACACACATGCGCACACACGTACACACACATTTTTGTTTGTCTTTTTCTTTTCTTTCGTTTCGTTCCTCATACTCACTCATCCCGTGTGGGTCCGGATTACAATAGTCCCATGGTACGACCTGCCTGTCGCAAAAGACTACTAAAGCGGTCCAACACACTATCTCAACCCACTCCTCTCACTCTCTCTCTCTCTACACACACACACACACACACACACACACACACACACACACACACACTACATAATCGCTTGTGCATTGTGAACGTGAATTTTAACCTGCAGTCTGCAATTTATTGGGTAATCATGAGTACCAAACTACAGACCCATCACAAAAAGTGTCTATCTTCCACAACGGCAGCAAAAGCAAAGAAAAGTAAACAGAATAATCGTACCTTAAGCTGTCTGCCTCTCTGGTACCATCTTCAAGAATTCAGAAGTGCGGGTTGCACTCGTCTATAGGCTGGATACGGGATCAACCAGTTTAACTAGATTAGAACACTACGTAGAAACAGCATCTTAAAATCGCGACTCACAACATTTCTTTACGCTAAAGGATGTTGTATCGAATAGCACGTTGTGTAGAATCGAATAGAGTAGCATCGAATAGAATAGACCTATTGCAAAAGCTCAGCTTATATTTATACAGATTAACCAACGTGCTTCGAAACCATTGCCACCGACATTGTGTGAAATATTCTGCGAACACAAGTAAAAATATGCTCCAAACAACATCTGCGAATTATTCCTTAACGAATTGTCAATTAACGCAAACAAACAAGCTATAATAATTTCCATTGAAATTTGTTGTTCGCATGAAAAATCAGCATCTATTTTAAAGAATCTGGTACTTAAACAACCTTGCAGACAGCGAAATGGTAAGAACTGTATAGCCGGTTGCCTAAGTCTTATAACAACGAATACGATTTGTCATATTATCGACCTGGAATACCGAAAATGAAATTAACTGGTGTATGGCTTGTATAAACTTGAACGAGTTCAACACGTGTAGATAACGAATAGAATTTTTCAGTACAAACCATTAAAAGCTTTTATATTTACATTATGCAGCTTTTTCGAGATATAAACTATTGGAAATAATAAGCTGCTGCTGGCTTATTTCCATGAATTTATATAGGAGTTGTTTAAAGATAAGCAAATGTTTCAGGGATTAGAACGCGTGCTTTTAACATTTGCAAAGCAGCAGACTATAGAATGAACACTGAAGCAAACAGAATAAGAGCGTGATTTTAGAATATGTTCCGCGTATTTCTATACTTAAGGAAATTTTTATATAGGACGGTTTTTAATATTCATTTTAATTGGAATAGCATAAAAAGCGGGCTGACGCTTAGATTAGAATTTGTGGGAAGCGTTTAATTAAGGTACTTGGAAATTAATACAGAAAGTACTCGGTTTTAGAAATTTAACGTAACACGTTAGTATATTTACAACACAATGTTACTTACCTACAAAATAGTGCCTGTTTATAAATGAGAAATCAATCTAGAATCACGCCCTCTTAGTTAAATTCGTTACTTGTTGCTTCCACAGTTAGATAAACCCGTGAAAATTCTTTCTTTCTTTCTTTCATATTGTATTTGTTAGATACTGAATGATCGACGTAGTTTTCTACCATTGTTTATGACACCATCCGTCGTGTTGCTTCAACGTTACAATACCTGCCCCCGAATTCACCAAAAAATTAGCAGAAATTCGGTGGAAGCAATGGTCGGTAGATTCCTTAACGTTCTATAATCCGGGAAACATTGCTATGCGGCCAGATATTTTACAGATAGTATAAATACCCGAAAAATACCGAAAAGCTTTTCCATTATATATTTAAAGAAAAACTCGTTAGTCTTCTCGGCTGCATACTTTCGATAAATGTCTGAACATTTTGAACGACAAATTGTCTTGTCTTTTTTGGATTAGTACAGGCAAATTAACTATTAATTTAGTCTCCGAATCCTAAATATAATCCAAAGTCATTCGAAGCAACTCGCCACATCTGCATGTTCCTGCTACACAAAAAATCAATGGATCTACAATAAAAGATAACGATGTTGTTTATTTCATATTGTCACATGATCAATAACTTTGGTAGTTAAGTATGAATCACTCGGGGTTTCACATAAAACTTATTAACTTCGTATATTTCCAATACTAACTATTTTTTTTTGTTTGATAACTATCTGCTTGACGCTGCAAAAAGGCTTTTTATTTAAATACTTTGATATGTATGCGCTGCTGTTAACATAAAGGGTGGTTTTCAACATGGAGTACGTACTTATATCATTAATATTTTAACATTTCGTTGCATACTTTGTGCTGCTTTATTTGTAATATCTGTGAAATACCTTCCAAATAATTCAGATTTACGATGTACCGTTAATAACACTCACTTTTTTGCTCAAGGTTTAATATTTAAATTGTTTCTAGTTTTGCTAGATATTTCGACATACTATCGAGAAAATGCATAATTGACTTATATGTACTTCATCTTCTGAGGTGCGGATCTTTAAATAATTATCCTTTTAACATATGCGTAACAGCCATGTGAAAACACTCTCTTAAAGAATCTACTAATATTCATAGGCAAAGGTCGACGATTTGAACGAAATTCCAGAATCATACTTAGTTACAACTTTGGATTACATTGGACTACATCAAAGTCTTGTGACTGAAGAAAATCAAACCGCTAAACGACTATACCGACTAGTTGGAAAACAAACTTTAATGCCAATTTATTCTGGTCTGTACTGATCTCCGATTCGCTGAAGCATACCATACTACAGTTGTAAGGTATGCTGTATACGCCTGAAGATTTAAGGCTTTTTCGGAACTTTTAATTGACTGCAAGATTTGTGTGACTTCTGTGGTTTTGATGAGCCAGGATCATAACCTGAAACGCGTTTTATTAATCAAGCAATAAGTCGTTTTGAAAGGATTGACTTTGATGGGGAGGTTAACATTTTTTAACTGCTGTTTCTCCATGATAATTGTGCTGGACATATTTCGCAAAAATGTAAATTTTAGTTTAACAAAAAAAAGATAAGTTTGACTTATATATGCACTTTGTTGATTTATTTCGAAAATAATATTATTTGTTGTTACACATTGCGCCGCTTCAGATTTATTTACATAGATACCATCTTGGGTGACAGCTTCTTACAATAAAAGCTTATTTAAATCACAGTAACGTAACCTTGAAACAAATTGGACACCTTATTAAATACATTTTTTATTGACATATATAAGTTGGGAGCGCATGAAGAAATTGCTTCATTATATTTCTCAACTCGTGATTTATACACAGGGTGTCCTATTTCTTGCATGGGTAACTAGGTTATTTGTAACATTAGTGAGAAAGTTAAATAGCAGAGAATAGCTTAAACAGGGAAAATAGTGCAATTTTTAATGCCGAGTTCAGCCACGAAAAGGTAATTAACATACAGGTTGTAACAGTGTTACACCAAACTAACGAAATTTTTATTTTTTGTTTTGCCTTGTGGTTTATTTATTGTGATGATAGAGTAAAAATTTGAAGATATTTTTTACACTATTTCAAAAAAGAGAAGAAAATTATCTTATTTGTTTTTAAATGGCTGTGTTCATCTTCGAGTAAACAAATGAGGTAATGTTTTTTGAATGGGAACCACAACTGGTTGTAGTTCAGGTAGAAAGGTATTTCTTTTCTCTTTCCAATGATGTACCACAGTGGACATGTTAACCTAAAAATTCTTGAAAAAATTCATTTTTATGAAATACGGAAACTTTAAATTTGATAATAAAATATTTATATATGACGCAACAAAAATAAACTATATTTAAAACTTTTTAAAGAATACTACCGCATCAGGTGTTCAGTCCTCCGTTTCATTGAATACACAGCTCACATCGCTTTCTAAAGTTACAAAAACTTTTCTTTTTGTTCGTGTATCAATACTTGTAATTGCTATTTGGACAAAAGTCGCTATTGTTTTAATTCTTAAAGCCATATGCTTAACTTACCGGATGTTTGAAAATATAATCAGAATTACATAATTTTAAAAAATAATTATGCTAATAATAAACATTAAATTAAAACCTTTTCCTGTAAGTTTTGCAGCAACAATAATTCAAGGTGACTGACTAAACAGATAAGCAAGCAACTTAAAATATGTTCTAACTTATTAGACAATGTCAATTGGCTCTAAAAGCCTCAACTGTGGTATAACGACAATCGATACAAATTCATAAGATCCATTTTCGCATAACCGGCTGTCATTAGTCTGCAAAAAATTTAGGAGTATATGTGATAATAAACCTAGGTTCTAAAAATCACTTAATTTACAGCATAAATCTGGGCATACATTCTAATTAATACATTTAATTAGTTTGCAAAATTAAGTAGTCTATGTCATGGCAATTTACATACATTATTAGGAAAATACATATAATTCTTACTGCACGAAGTTGAAATTTCCTACAACGTAACTGAACTATTTTAAGGTCTTTCTAATAAAATCCATTTCAATTGATTGGGAGGAGTAATTTTTTTTTCTAGTCTTATAGATAGCAGGGTGGAACGCCGTTTTCTTACTGAGACAATATGTGACACAAACATATAAGAAATAATCCAAACAAAAAAAATTCATAGGTTTTTTGACATAGGTATTTATATAAGCAGGGACGGACAAACTTTTTACCTATCGTGTCACATTGTGATGAAAATTTGACCGCGGCCCAACTTAAAAAATTTCTTATTTTAGTGTTTTTCAAAATAAGGGTGTCGTTGGGGTATTTTCGAGATTTTGTAGCTTCATTTATATTAGAATTCCAATCAAGATTAATCACAATAAATATTATGTATAGACATTTCTCGATGAAATATCATTCTGACCAGGACACGATGACAAGGCAAACTTAAAATATTTTTATTAATAGACAAATACGTGTATTTAATTTAAAATAATTTATTAAACGCTTCAACAGACCGGATGAAATTTGAGCGGGCGCCCGCTGGCCGCAATTTGCCAAACCCTTAGTAGCTGGCTTCAGTATGAAAAAAAATAATTGTACATATAAATTCTTATATTTGGATAATGCAAAAATTTATAATACTATATATACATAAGATATAAGTTGTTGGGGGACCACAAATAGGTACGTCGAGGGATTGCGTGCGGCCCGTGAATTTGGCGCTCCTGAGTTAAAAAAAATAGTTGTGTAGTTCTAAATAAATATCAGTAGATATAAGTATTCATTATTAAACTATATAACGTGCGATTAGGTGCATACAAAAATAGAATTTAAAAGGCAAACACGCCACCCCCATATCCTCCGGGGTTAACTAAACCTCGCTCGTTATCCTTAAAGCATAATATAAATTTCATCTAAAATATCTAAATTGGCTTTTTTGGTTGTTTTTCAATTTTTCAGGGACTTCTAGCTATGACGATAATATTAAATTTACGGTAGAAGTGGAAAAGCATAGATCGGTACCATTTCTAGACACTTTATTGATTCGAAACAATGACAACACTGTAACCTTAGACTGGTATCAGAAACCTACTAACTCGGGTAGATACCTGAATTACCTTTTATACCATCCTTACAAGATAAAAGTAAATTTTATGTTGGGCTTAAAAAGCAGAATAAAAAGAATATGTCATCCAACATTATATCAAAAGAATTTAAACAAATTATTCATTATCCTAAAAAACAACAACTACCGGCCAAAATTAATAAAGAATCTTTTATATAACCACGAAGCTCCTTTGAATAATTATTTTTGTAATGTACCCCCAAACAACTATGTTGATCACGTTGTAGATATCCAGAAATACGGAACAATTCCATCTATTGAAAATTTAACCCCAAAATTAGAAAATGTAATAAAAAAATACAACATAAAAATTGCAAAGAAGAACGTTTGGACTTTAAATGCCCTTTTTCAAAATTAAAAGATAAAACACCACCATTACAACAAAGAAATGTCATTTATAAAAATACTTGTTTAGACTGCAATTTAAAATACATTGGTCAAAGCTCTCAATATTTAAAGCAACGTATCACACAACACAAAAGCGACATGCGGATTAAACCCAATGCTTGTGCATTGACCACACACGCAAATAACAGCAAACATAAAATAGACTGGGATAACCCTAAAATACTACAAATTGAAGGTAAGCGATCAAAAAGGGAATTTTTGGAAATGTGTCACATGTTTAAAAACAGGGATACCATGAATAAAAGGACAGATATAGATCAACTAAGCTGTATATATATACACGTATCTACTTAATTTCAAACCTAGAACTAACTTAATCAGACCACTAGTATAACACAGGAACACGTACGTGCGCACACACACACACACACACACAAGCACACATACACACGCGCACATTCACACATACCCACACACATCCATGCGCATTCAACACACCCACACTCTATCAAGACAGGTTTAAAATACAATTGTCAAAATTATAAAAGAATTATCGTTGAAGATTATTTACAGTTTACATGTTCACAAGGCAATTAGTTTATAGTTTACAGTTTTAAATGTTTTATTGTTCAATTTTAAAATTCGATGTATACTTTAAGTTTTAGATAGTTCAATGATATTGATGTGCATTCAACATCAATTTAGTAAGTACTTATTGTATATTGCTTGATACCCATAATGACGTTTTTGTAGTTTCTTTGATAAAGGTTTGAAATAAACCGAAAGCTTAGAATATAATAAAGAGTACGCTTGAATAACCAGCTGACCTACAACCTGCTAATATCATGCAATATATTCAAATCAGCAAGGTCGTTATACTACATAACATATATATATATATATATATATATATATATATATATATATATATAAAGACAAGTTATTTGCAGTCCGCAATAAGAAATTGTGTAGAACAATATATAAAATAAGATGTATCTGTAAACAAACTCTTATGAAATAATAAGAGCTTATTGACGAACACAAATCGGGCTAATAGTTGTATAGCCATCAACAAAACAATAGCTTTATTACTTCACAGGGTTAGAAACTAATTCACTCTGAAGATGCTTAAGGCAGCTGCAACCGGCCGGTTAGTAGATGTTTCCTCCCCTATGAAGTAATAAAGCTATTGTTTTGTTGATGGCTATACAACTATTAGCCTGATTTGTGTTCGTCAATAAGCTCTTATTATTTCATAAGAGTTTGTTTACAGATACATCTTATTTTATTTATTGTTCTACACAATTATTGATTATATATATATATATATATATATATATATATATATATATGTGTGTGTGTGTGTGTGTGTGTGTGTGTGTGTGTGTGATTAGTGATCATTTAAAAGGCCATTTAGCACTGTTCCGTGAGCATACAACACTCCAAACCTGAGCAAAACAACAAGATTTTTAAAAGAAGCTCAAATTTTGTAAATACGCGTTTTCAAGGTAGGGTATTTGTAGCTCAGTATAGAATATTTTAAATGCATAAACCTCGTGATTAAACAAGCTTCATTGGTATTGTGTAACATATTTTAGATAAGAATTAGGATGTTCCACGATTAAAAATACATTTTTGAAGAAGTTCCTCATCCATCACTTGCTATCGAAGTACTTGATGCGGTATCATTTTAAAAGTAGTGAAAAGCCTGTATAAAAATGCTAAACATGCGGTCGCATTTATTTTAGCCAGAGCGCGTATACATTATTTAATTGGAAAGTAACGTGATTAAAAACATCGAAAAAAATCCAAAGGTAAATGACATTTTAAACGTTCATTCAATTAAGGCGAACTACATTAATAAATCAAGCGATAACGGTTGCAAAAATGAGAGACTGAAGCGATGAATCTTGAAGATAAGAGATAAAGTCTGTAAATGTATTAAGTAATGGTAGCCGGGGAACTATTTGAACGTTGAGTTCTGTAAAAATTCTGTGAAGTTGCATCATTTAGATGGGTCCTCTAAATTTAAACCAATCAAAACGTAGGAACAACGCTCAGAAATTGCAAGATCTTTTTAGATTTATGACGTAGCAAGGCTTGATCCTATATAACCAATTAATGAAGGCGGTCAATGGTCAGCAGCTGATAATTAATCAAATCAAGGTCAATACTCGTTTCAAAACGTCACGATCTTAGTCTAATGTATTGTAGTAAATAGACGTCTTTGACGATATATTGATATTCCAAAGTAAGTAAGATCCTGAGGTAGATAATTAAAATGGTTTTAAATGAATGCACAATAATAAATTACGACAATACGAAGCTTTAATTTGAGTAGAAGCCTATACGAAATTTGAATGGATTTAATGGTAAATAGATTATAAAATTTAAAACGATTTGAACAACAATGGTATATGGATTTCGAAAGCTTATATGAAATTTAATCGTATTTATTGATAAATCTTAAACGATTCGGACGATCTTGGTATATGAATTTGAAATGCAATTTTAACGGTATTTTTCTCAATGATTTTGCAAATGGATGCAAGCTTACGCTATGCAAAAAGGACGACCATCCCAATTCAAACGGTAAAACAAGAATCTTATTGTTTTAAAATCTTTAAAAAGACATTCATTTTATAATTTGATTAAGTTAAATTACATAAGATTTGGTGTGTAAATCTTTGTGTGAAACATAATGAGAATTATTGAACGTAACTGAAGCTAGGTTTAAATATGATTTAACAGGGAAAGCCATTAAAATTATCCAACTTAATTCCTGAAATTTTGTACATAGTACGATTTGTAAATGAACATCCTAATTAGAAAGAGATATTTTTGAACTCTATTTTAGTGTAAGCGAGTGATTATTTTGTCGTTATAATTTTTTTTAGACTTAAGATATTGTTTGAAAGAAAAAGCCATTGTAGCAAAATTGGACTTTATCTTTAGATTTTAATGTTTGTATGAAAGTACTTTTATTTTTTTGAGGTTACATGTAAGACATTGTTTGTTAAAAAAAAGCTGTATATGGATGTTGCAATTGTCATTTGATAAATTGTGTGTTAACGAAAATTTGATGTCATTATAAGTTTGATGTCTGATTCTAGCGGTTTCATTTAAACTGAGAGTAACGGCGGAGATCATCAGCTACAGTCCACAAGACCTTATATTTTCCATTTTTCAATTAATAGCTCGATTTGAAATGATCATTTGGGCTTTGCATAAAAGTCTAAGTTATTATTTTATCTTATTCACTGTAATACGATAGTATTATCAACTCACCTTGTGTAATTAACTATCTAATATATATATATATATATATATATATATATATATATATGTTTATTACACTGTATAATATTTCCAGTAAGATAAGCTTATTATTCCTTTAGTACATAAGTGAAACCCCATGTATTATAAGACGCTCTAAGTACATATAGTGTTGAGACATACCATTTAAAAACGAAGCACAATTTTAAAACAAGTTCTAATCCGCGAAAGTACAAAAGCATTCCTTGATTGAAAATTCGTGTCTAAATGCATTCATCCTATTTCAAAATATTATTTAAAACAAGTTCTAGTTGGTAAAAAATATAAACGCATCCATTGATTGAAAAACCCGTGTGTAAAGATTCATCCACTTTAAAAATATCATTTAATAAACATTATTTAATCCAAAACGCAATACACTGATTTATTTGTATTCTCCAAAGCAACTTAATTATTTCTAGACTCTTTGAAAAACTATAAATCAATTTGTAAAAACAACAAATTATTTTTGTGAAAGAATACACGTCAATTCAGTAAGTTCGTAGAACGCAATAACACCGACAAAACTATCAACCAGATAACATGTTTTGAGTAGCTATAAATTATAACAGAAGCTCTTAAAATTACAATAGCGAGAAATAAATGACGTAGAATGTAATCCGAACGTTCAAAAACGATGACGTATTTAGAATTTTATTATATAAAGCCGGTAGATAATGCTGAGGATTCATTCAACATTCGGTCATTTATAGATAGTTTATGGAGCGCACCCACGTGTTTATTGCTCCAATATAAACTGTAATTGAACTGGGAGCAAGGTCACATGATACTTTAATCTATTAAAAATAAAAATACTTTCGAAAACTGATGAAGTAGACTTCGACATATAAAAATTAATTAAAATGGAAATTTAAAAATGGAACCAAGAATTTTTCAATGCAATAATTTCTAAATGAAAACCGATCATTAGATAGCAATTATAATCAAAGACGTAATGGAGGTATGAATACCAGCAAAAATCTGACGATCTAAATTGCAAGTATAACATTGTATTAAACCCTTAAAAAGACAATTTGTGATATTATTAAGTAGATTAAGCTAGTATAAGATTTTTGCGTATAGAAAATTACTTGTGAGTGGATAATTTTTTTTATAGTAATTCTGAGGTCAAATACGTGGTGGTCTGGCCCTTATAAAAGATCTGGTCAAGGTTGCTGATCAGCCATATTGAGGTGGGATTATAGGAGACTATTTAAATTATCCATCTTCGTCTTAAAGAAAAGTTACATATGAAAACTTTTGTGGTTTTATAATTACTAACAATGATTAGGTGACGATTTTATTAATGTGTAGTAGTGATGAAATTTTGGTTCTTTCTAAATTGCATCTATAAGCTTTCTTTATACCTGTGTGCGTATGTAAATTTCTTACATAATCTGGGTAGAAGAAAGATGGTTTTTGGATGTATCGAGGATTCTTCACAAAAAAATTTTTTGTAATGATAACTGTAATGTTGAGATTTCTTTCTAATAATTCTCCAAATTGGATTGGCAATGCAGGTCCTATTCTACGACCGACAAGGTCACCACAACTGTCGCCACTAGATTTGTTTCTTTTGGGTTCTGTAAAAGATATAGTGTATGCTAAAAAACATAACAACATCGAGGAACTTAAAGATACCATTACTGCAGCTACTACAAGTATAACATCACAAACTTTAGATTAAGGTACGGCGAAATCTAATTAAAAGATGAGAAACGTGTTTGCGAGCTAATGGAGGTTATTTTGAGCATATGCCAATTTAGCAGTAGACACGTTAGCATTAATTAATTTGCGATTCCTATGGCTAAGTTGTTTGTACGGTTATCGATTGTTTATTTTTGTGTATTCAATTTCTTATTTATTTATAATAAATTTAATTATCCTTTTATTTTGTACCTCGGTGCCAGTTACTATCATTCCTAGTTACAACAAACATGTATTTCTATTATTGATTTTTACACATTTTGTTTATTTGAAATATGTATCCATGGGCTTCTTGATGTCCGCAAATAAATAAACATTTTTTCTTTATTATGAGGAAACTACTGAAAATAAGTCTATCAACCCTTACATGAGAGTAATCAGAAAAAATAACCTTCCCTGGTGGTTTATATTAAACTATGCTCTATTTTTAAAAAGTGAGGTTATATGTACAGCTTGAAAACTCTATTAAAATTGTCATAAACGCTATTGAACTCTACGTAAAAATTTACATTACAATCACTTTTTATTTTCTCTATAGACTAAAACGTTAAAAGTTATTAGCATTTGAAAAAATGTCCAATTTCAGATTTTTCAAATATCTAAAAAGTAGATGGTGGGTTTTTAAAAAATCATCATACTACTCGTAAATTTCTGTTCAACTTTACTAAGTTAACCAACTTTCTATCTTCTATAATAAAAAAAGTTACCCATATACTGAGATAGATTGCGGGCATCCTGACACACAGGGTAGCCCATTAGTGAGAGGAAGTCCAATATCTTATTTATTACCGTATAGATTAAAAAATGTTTCAAATAAAAGTTGTACGGGGGTGATTCGATTAATCGTAGTTCTAGTTCTGTGCCGATTTGTTTTTTTTTAAATTGTACATCCTACATTTTACGCCACATTTCGATTGCCACCTATAAATGCAGCGTTACCAAGTTATGAATTTTTTCATGAAATTTCCGAAGAAACATTGTTTGATTTAAAAATGTGTAAGCTCGTTCTGTTTTAAAATTTTCAGTTAATATTTGGTACACAGATGAACAAAGATCGTTCCGTACTAAATATGCAAGTATTTAGTGATATAATTATACACGGCGTTTGCAATCATTCCTAAACTTTTGCAAATTTCGAATAGCAAAAATTTTGTTATTTTAAATGGAAAACCGTGTATATTATTTTGCAAGTTGATAAAACTAATAAATCAATTCACGTCTATACCATATGACCTCTCAAGCTAGTAGTTTTTGAGAAATTAGCAAATTTATGGCGTTCTCCATCTAACAAGTTTGAATACAATATTACATTTCGCAATCAGGCTGATACTTTAACATTTCATCATTTATTAGTAATAGTATCTTTCACTATTGTCACTACTATTTTTATCTACATATAGTGTAAAATATTAATTCTTGGTCATGAGGCATTTTCAAACCCAAGTATTTGCAGATTATTAGATTAGTACATTATAAAAAATACTCACGTAGAAAACAGAAAAGCAGCAGCTGAAAGTTTATTATTGAAGTTTATACATACAAATTGGAAATGTTGCATATCCAAAACACATAAAAGAACAAAGACTGCATTAACAGAGAATAATGAGATGACATGTTAATGGTTACGGAAGAACCTCAGATACTAGCTGAAGAAATGTCGGATCACACTGACATAAGTCTTACTGTTGTTTAACCAGTTCGGAGAAAAAATTATATGCATCCATCGCCTACAAAAAGAATTAATGTTTTGTGAATGGGGTTTAAAAAAAAAAGCAAGTTTTTTATTTGCCGATAAAGCTACATTTCACAAAAACGGGGCGATCCTTAAATTTCTATTTAATTAACATGTTTATAAAAATAAACACCTTACTTATGAAAACCATCAATTTTTCAACAAAACTGTCAATTTCTCACAAACTACTAGTTTTATAGATCATATAAACACGGATTGATTTGATAGCTTTACCAACCTGTAAAATAATATACAGGATACTCCATTTAAAATAACAAAGTTTTTCCCATTCGAAATTTGCAAAAGTTTAGGATTGCTTGCAAACACCCTGTATAAGTATAATGCTCCAAATATTTGCATATTTAGCAGAGAACGACAGTTGTTTATGTGTACCAAATATTAACTCAAAATTTTAAAATAGAACGAGACTGCGCATTTTTAAATCAGACAATCTTTTTAAAGAAATTTCATGGAAAAAATTCATAACCTGGCAACGCTGCATTTAAGAATAATGAACTCGTAGAGCATTTAAAGAGAGCGATCGAAATATAACATAAAATATAGGGTGTTCAATTTAAAAAATAAAACAACAGATCGGCATAGAGCCACGATTAATCGAAGCACCATGTATGTTTAAAAATATTTTACAGGTATGCAAAGGTGGGCATCCTACAACTTTTGTTTAAAACATTTTTTAATGTATATGATATTAAATAAGATATTGAACTTCCTTGCACTAATGGGCTACCCTGTATAAATATATATATATATATATATATATATATATATATATATATATAAGGTTATCATAAAGTAAGGGATATATTTTAAATTATGATAACTTTTTAACAAATTAAGTTAATAACAAGAAATAAATGAAATCTAATTGCTTATGAAATGGGATTTAGTATGCCCAAAACAGGTTAGCAATTGCTCAATATGACCTCCATTTTGTTGTTGTAAGATCACCATCCTTACCTCCAAATTGTACACAGCATTTCGTAACATTTCTGGTTGAATTGTACCAATTTGCTCCGTAATACTGTCTTTTAATTCTTGTAGCGTAGTTGGTCGTCTTCTAAACACTAAACTTTTTAAATAACCTCACAGCCAGTAATCCGCTGGGTTTAGATCAGGTGATCTTGGTGGCCATGAATTTACGAAATGTCTGCTTAACACGCGATCTTGAAAAACGTTGGTTAACAATTCTTTGACTGGTCGAAAATGTGCGGGTGCTCCATCCTGCATAAAATGATGTTTTCAATTCCGTAGTGCTCGTTTTGCAGCTGTGGAATAACATAATTTTGTAACATTTGCAAGTATCGTTCACCATTTACAGTTACAGATACGGCTTGTCCATTCTGCATTTCCTCGTAGAAATACGGACCAATAATAAAATCAGCTGTAAAACCGCACCAAACGGTGACTTTCTTGTCATGAAGACCTTTTTGAACGATTTGTTGCGGATTTTCTGCAGACCAGATTCTACAGTCTTGAGTATTGACTCCACCATTCAGAGTAAAATGTGCCTCATCTGTCCATAAAATACGGGATAACCATTCGGGTTCAATTTCCATCTGAGCCATTACTCGCAAAGAAAAATCGTACCTAGTAGCCAAATCTGCGTCCTTTGATTCAAACAGCATTTTCAGTTTACCTGGATACATGTTTAGAATTTTGCGTAAAATTTTCCAAACCGTGGTATACGGCATTTGCAATCGCTTGGATATCGCATTTGCACTGCTGATTGCGAGTGAATTGCTTCTGGCTATGTCTTGATTTTCATGAAGAACCTCTGCAACTTGGACATCACTAATTATTGGTCTTCCTGATCTTGGTAAGTCAGTTACAGACCCTGTTCTTTCAAATTTTTGTATCAAATTGCGGTACGCTTTCATTTGACAGGGTCCCGCTCTCAAACCCATTCTCGTGCGAAATCTTCGTAATCCAGCGGTGTAATTTCTGCCGGATTCATAATAGCACTGAACTAAACCAATTCTTGTTTGTAAATCCATGTTATTACAGTTGAGTCGTTTGAACTCAACGTTTACTTGAGTTTTAATTTCAAAATAAAACTTCAAATTGAATAATTTCGTTTTGACACTAGTGTCAACAATTGTTATGACAACGCTTTTGTTTCTCATAGATACGGTAAAATCCCATTCATTAAGCAACTAGATTTCGTTTATTTTATGTTACTAACTTAATTTATTAAAAAGTTGTAATGATTTAAAATATATCCCTTACTTTATGATAACCTAGTATATATATATATATATATATATATATATATATATATATATATATATATATAACATAGACCGTAACTCTTCCACTTACATTTTTTGTTTATCTTTTTAAGAAAAGCCAATTGTGAACCGTTATGAAATTGTCGCTTTCAAAAATCCCAAATTTAAATTTATCCCGTGGCAGTAATATACACACCTTAAAAGTGGGAAAAGTTGTGAATACTTTATCAAGCACCGTTAATCAAAAGCATTTCAAAATTCAAGTGTAATCGAAAGGATTTTCCCAACAATGCGACATGTTCCTATTTAACACGTTAATAAAGGCACACAACAATAATTACTCATACGTTACTAAATGTAGCATGAAACCGCATGAAATACCGTTCGAAGTCATTTTCGCATAGTTGATTGGAGTTGAACCTGAAAAGCCTCACCATAAAAATATTACTTTTGATTATTAGTGTACACCGTCACTGATAGCCTATTAGTATACATTTTACTGTGTAAGTATTTGCATTTATGGTTATTGTATTCAATACACAATGGATAGATAATCTAAGTACTGTACTCGAGAAGAGTGCTTTCTATTATAATCATACACAATAAGGATAAATACCACTTCAGGCTATTATGAAACTAGAATTAAGTAAAAAATTAGTTTTCTTTAATTTGATGCGCATATTTCAAATAAATAAGATTTACTTGATATGGCGTTAAACACTATGTCCCATAATTTACGTTAAACATATAGGAAGTATACCACCTAATATATCAATGATATTAAGCAAAAAAATTGTTAAGCTACGACAAAATACACTTTTAGCATAAAAAATATGAATTTTTGAAACACATGCCAAACATAATTTTCGTTACAGAATTAACTAACGTAATTTAATCACTCACATTTTTACAATAACTCATGTTATCTAAACCTAATGTAATAAAGATACCAAAGAATAGAAGAGACAAAGAATTAAATCGACAACAGATTGATTAACAATTACAAGGGTGCACTTAAATTAATAATAAAGCCTGCAAAAGCGAGGAATCTAAAACAATTTGGAGAGCTTCTGGTATTTTCTGGGCTGTATTAGGGTGACATATAAAAGTGCAGAGAGATCAGTTTCAATCGAAGTGTGAAGTTGCGAGTATTGTGACATATAAATTATGAAATAAATCCTTAAAAAAATACGTTTAATGTGAATCTAAATAAGTGCTTGTCTAGATAAATTCCATAGTAGAACTTAGTAATAAAGTAGTTAATCTTCGCGTTAAAAAGAATTTAGTGTAAGTAAACATTTTAATAATTATCATAAGTAAACTAATGTTTCTATGTATTTGTGAGTAAACCGGCGTTTATTTTATCAATAAAGAAGAGTGACAAGAAATTGGTTACACTATTTTTATTGATAGATTTAGTGACAGATCTTAAAGACGATCTGTTTATTTTCTATCCATTAAAACAGTAATTAATAACTTTGAGTAAATGCAATTCTTAGTTATAATGGATTATCAGTTATTAGGTTTAATAATACCATAAATCATTACCCATCTAAAAATCTATAGACCAAAAACTTTCTCTCTGTTACCTAATTTGAAATTCTGCTGTTCGTATAAAGAACAGGCTGCGACCAGGTTTTGATACCTTGCCTTTTGTATATAGATTTCAGAAAACCAATTTTACACCTGCATTCGAAACGGTTCAGATCCAGAACACGTTTGAAAGTTGCAAGTTCCTACATAAACAGCAAAATTTCTTAACACTAGTTGGTTGCTGCTATGAAACTCAGAACAAATTTCAATCGAATAGGAAAATTTCGAATGCCTCGTGTTGATATTCAGCACTTTAATGCTAAAATATTATTGCTAATTATTTTTTAATGGCCTGTAATTTTCTTCGTAAATACGGGGGCATTGATATCAAGTTAGTCGATCATTTCCCTTGAATAAAACAAAATCTTGTTACCATGATAACAAATAATAACTTATTAAAAGCTATAGCTGTGTAATCTTACTTCAAAAAGTTGAAGCACTGCTGTGCAGTACATTTTGAAAGAAAATATGTCGAATGCAAACGTGAAAATCCATAAATTAGAGTATGGAACCATCACCAAATACCTATAATTGAAAAGATTTAAACGGTAAGGCAATTTACGAAGACATGCTTAATACACTTGGCGATCAAAGAGAATCATATACGACTGCGAAAAATTGGATTGCGTCATTCAAAAGAAGAAAACTTTCCGTTGAAGATGAGAAGCGACTAGCAAAACCGACTATGGTACCCACCCCCTAAAATATTGAAGCAGTTTATAACATGATATTATCAGATCGTCGAATTGGGCTGAAAGATATAAATGAGGCACTAAATACTTCATATGAACGCATACATCATGTAGTTCACATCTAATTAGAAATGAAAAATCGGTAAAATGGATTCACAAATGCTTGACCGCCAAACACAAACGATCATCTGTGTCCGTTTTAAAGAAATTCCAGATTTTTTTAACCGTCTTGCAACTATGGAGGAACATGGAGACAAAGCAGTAATTAACTGAATAAAAGCATCATGCTTATCTAAGGTCTTTCGAATTCAAAAATCTCCCTACATTTGATTTTCCAATGCTTCAACCGAAGCTACTACATTGGCTAATAAGTGATTTTGTCTTTACCTGGAAATTTGTAATTTTGCCGAACCCTTGCTATTCCAAGCAAGATAGGGATTTTAACGTGCGTAACAACACATAACACGGGTCCTACATTTTACCTCTCAACCTAAGGAAAACGTATTTTTGTAAAAATGCTCGCCTAACCTTTTTCAAGTGGTCAGTGTGTCGGGAATCGAATCTAGGACCTTAAACTTCGTAGTAGCACGCGAATCAAAAGTTATTACTTCAGTTTTTGGGATATCTGTAGAATAATTATGATTGACTATCTAAAAAAAGTCAAACCATCACTGGAGATTATTACTCTACATTACCAACCACCCTGAGGGAGAAAATTAAAGAAATATGTTAGCGAAAGGTGTGTTGTTTGTGCAAAGCAGTGCACCTGCACACAAATTGCGCATTGTCACGAATTCAATCCGGGATTTACATTTTAACTGAAACATTCATCCTTCCTCAGATTTAACCCCCTACGATTAATACATGTGTTTCGATTGAAAAAAGTTTAAAAAGACGTAGTAGAAGCTGTGGATAGCTGGTTTGCCGATCAAGAAGTTATCTTGTTTTTGAAGGGTTAAAAGCATTGTAGGATCGCTGTATTAAGTATGTTAATCTAAGATAAGACTATGTTGAATCATAAAATATTCAAAGTTCCAACTTTTAATTGTTTGAATAATAGGCTACGAATATAAAAATACCCCCCGTATTCAACAATTTAATTTTCGAACTTTCGGAAAATCTAAATTAATAATAGTTACTGTTTGGAATATTTTTTTATTAATCTAGAGCAAAATGTGTCCAAATATTAGTGACAAAACTTTAATGTCGTTCTCAATCGAATCAAAACGTTACTCCTCCTACTGCATTTATATCAAAGTTAAACTCGACCCCTTATATTGTCATAGTACTTATCTAGTAATATTTTCAAATTTACAAAAAGCTCTTGTTGCATTTTAGGATTTATCGTTCACAATAACTAAGGTTACAGCATTATTTGAACTATTTTACTAGAGATAAAGTATTTGATAATTACGAGAAATCAAAGTTTTCGAACTGTAAAAGGGAAATGTACAGTGATTTTTCATACAGGCGCTTCCCAAGATATTATAATATACTAAAACCCTTTTTATCATGAAAGAGTTATAAGAAAAATCTCCATACTTATAGATATGCAAGAATTTGCCATCGAAAGCAATTCGAGAGATTATCCCTATAACTTGTATACGATATCAAAACACAGTAGGACTACATTGGGATGCTACTATACTGCATACTGACTGCACCCTGATTTATTTGTATGACATGAAAGCATTCAACGACTACTGTTGTGCAGTATGTATAGTAGAATACTGAAAGATATAATGTAGCTATGTATCTAATCCGCACAAAACCAAGTGTTACAAATAACAATTGTTACAATGACAGATACAATACGGTAGTTTATCGCATGCCCGTATAGAGGGCTTAATCAATTTCACATGAATTGCAAACACCAAATTTATTTTGCTTACAAATTAATCATGCAACATTATTTCAACTATCTTACCTTTTATTCTAAATAATTAAGTTACGGTAAAGCCAATTAATAAATCCTTGATTACGACGTTCGTCACACTAAAATATCAAAAATGTTATTAGTTTACATAAACCTGGTCGTAGGTCTAAATCCTTTTTAATATGCAAATTTAGTTGGCAGAGTTTATATGTACATACAACATTAAAAGGAACCAAACAAAGATAAAAAGGCAATGGATCAGATAGGAATGGACAAGTGAACTCCACACACTAAGGCACTACACAGTGATCAAGATACGCTAGTTACGTCTAAAATGCCTTATATTGGCTAGCTTTTTCCTTATTAAAACCACAACTCTTCTTCGTTACGTATTCTCATTGGTCGAAGCAAAGACGTGTGTTTATTTCGAAGCGTGGGAAAGCATCTACGCCGCAAAATACATAATTATAATTAATTCCTCCGAAACATTCCTGAGAACTCACAACCGCATAATACTTGATAATAAAAACTAATTCTAAAAACCACGAGGATAATTATACGATCTATTTTCTAGCTGAATTACAATGTGTAATACTTTTAGTTGTTAAAACTATTTTACACAACTATGTGTATGATAAGAAATCCCCTATGATTAATTATTGAATGAAAACGTTGTGAAGTCAATTGAGGCGTAACACAAAGAGATAATGTTTTCGAACGAAAGCAATTTAGTGTTATGACTTGACATGGTCTCAACTTTATAGCTCTTTTTAACCAACCATCTGAGTTGCACGACTGTCGTCCTATGTGATCTCCGTTATAAATTAGACAAAACTTTGATTTAATGGTCGAGCAGGAGTTCATTCAAAAATTAATTGTATGCTGCTCAAGCGAATCGAAGAGGCGTTCTGCTAGTATCATCATTCTAAAAACTGGAAAGCACATGTTCTATTCTACAAACTGGAAAATAAAAACGTTTATTTTTAATATTTTGTAAACATTCTTTAGTACAAAAAGTGTATCAAATTATAGAAGACGTTGATAGATGGCGGAGGCTCATTTTTGCAGCACAACAGAATCGGTGTGTAATTCAAATGTCTCGGTATTAGATTCTCAGACACGACAATCTTGAAAAATTGAAAACAGGACATTTTCCCCAAATAATAAGCTGTCTTTAGGTAAGAGGTTAAATAATAGGTCTAGTGTATGAGAGGTATCGTTGTTTGAAAGAAAGGTTTTGTGGAACTATAAATTTAAAATTGTAGTAGTGTGATTAGTATTCAAACCAGGTAGAAGTATTTAAAGTAAACAAAATTAAATAAAATGATTATAAGATCCGTCATTCATTTTAGGTGGCTGCGTACAATAGAACAGCCGCACTATTAAAATTGCGTAATTTGTTAGGTGACAAAGAAAGTGTTAATTTTATAGAAACCACAAATATAATTTTAGTATTTTAAAAATAGTCAGTGGCCATATGCATTTCAAATTATAACGACAGCGTAACTAAACAACAGTCTAGACACAGAAGAATTCTTTTATCTAAACAAATTTAAAAAGTTGGTAAATGTAAATTGACAGAATAAAATGTAGAACTAGGGAATTCGTTCAAAGGAATGAAGTATAATTTAGTATTTTGTATACATACGACCAACTTACCACACCTCGAAATAACTAAGTGTATGTCAACAGGTAGTATAGTGACTCACAATGTCATTGTTTCTCCCATATTTTTAATGGGTTCAATATTTGTTACAAATAAATTTACCTTACCATTTGTTAAACAAGAGAGCATTAGAAATATTAAACACGCATCACAGTTTCTCAACATTCGTATACTCTTCAACTGATAAGTAAACGCTTCTAATAAATTTGTAATTAATTTGCAACATCGATTTAGAGATATCTGGGTAAAATCTGTTTTGTTCAAAATCTCAAATAGCTAACGCTCAATTGATTAGCAAGAGTTTTCATTGTGATCAGAATAAATACTATACACTGCATTGTTTTCATGAACATTATTATTTGTACTTATAACTTTTCGTACCAAGATTCCTCAACATTGGCACGTTGAATCAATATTGTCGAAGATGACGAAAGAATGCAGACTACTATAAGTAACCATGCTCATACGAAATAACTATCTTTCCGAAACTACCTAACTCGGAACTTTTTCTTTTAGTAAATATCTACAGCAAACTGTGTTCCCTTACTAAATCTTCCGAAACCTTACTACACATATTGCCTTTCACGGATACTTTTAACCATTATTACAGAAGCTATTAATTTTGTAGCAGTCTATATCAAGTGGCCATTAAGCTACTTTAATTTTGTTCTACGTTTATACAGAAGCTGCATAATTGTTACTAAATCTTCATTTAGATATTATACAGTAGATTTTTAAATTCAATGGCCAAATAAGAAAGTTAATAATCAAGAACATTTATTGGCAAGTGACTCAAAATAAGCCACACTGGCATCAGTTTCGTCTTTATTGGGATTCATCAAGACAAGAGTAACAAAGTTGTAATATTAAATACCGACATATTGCGGGAAGTACAATATCACCTAGCTCACAGTTTATGCCTTTGTGCTGTTCCACTTGACATCGCAGGGTTTGTCAACAGTGGGCACTGAGGAGATCCGGTTCAATTGTCTTTTCCCACAACTAAAAATTATAATTATAAAAAAGCAGTGAGTTAAAAGCGTCTTAAATTAATACAAATCAAGAAAATATATTGGAAAGTGATTTAAAATAAGCCACGGGAGCATCCTATAGTCGCGTTTCGTCCTTATTGGGGCTCATCAGAATAGGAGTAGTTGTAATATTAAACACACACACACTAAGGTAAGTTAATAAGATGAAATAGTAACTTAAAACTTTAGGTAAAGCTTAAGTGATCATTTCAAATCGATCTAGGAGATAGAAAATATAAGGTCCAGGGCAGAAAGATAATAAAATGATTAGTTAATGTTGGAGCAGCTGTTGGATGTAATGGCGTTTGAACTACATGTAAAACTACAAGTATACATCTGATAATTAAATGAAAGCCAGGAGATATAGGTTTTGAACATCATCCACCACTAAGGATTTTAGTTTGATCTTCATAGCTATAGGTAAAGTAGTTTCAACGCCCATCGTCTATTCCAATTAATAAAGTAAAGTTTTTTATGACTACTAATTTTTTGTTTATTATCTGAATGGCTACAAATAAGTTGGTGCGGATTTAATATCACATTTCGTTAATAATAAATTTAGGTACAAAAATTGAATTTCCAAGGTCTTTGCATTTCATAGAGAATTGCTTATTAGTTATTTAATGAATTAGATTGGTAATCTTTGGAAAATTTCCTTTTGAATAAAGTACCATACAATATAGGATCAGCTGTTCTTTTGAAAAACTATTTTTGAATAACTAAATTGTTTCTTCCAACAAATAATTAATTGAGTTAAAAATATATAAGATTATTTGACGTACATATCTTTGAAATGATTACCTTCGTTATCAGGTTTATACCAAATAAAAAATTAATTCAAATAATTTATTAATTTTTGTCATAAAGTTGAATAAAAGATATATGAGCAGCCAAAAATATAATTAATTCAAATAAGTTAAAGTTATTAAAACGTTTTCGCTATTTTAAGCTTCATCGGTAATTTATAAAATTATATAATAAATTGGTTCAACTTTAAAGTTATATCCTAAAAAATTGGTTTCTTGCAAAAGTAAGGCTGTTTTTATATTATAATCTGCAAAATATATTAAATCAGTAAATAAAAGAATTGTTTATCTTACCATTCTCGTTTTGTTAAATTAAATTTTTAAAAAATGGGGACAAAATTGAAACATTCCAAAACTAATGTTATATAAAAATGTTAAATAATAAACTCTTCATTATTATAGGTGTAAATTTAACTACATCCGAAAATATTAAAAATATTTAAACGGATATAAAGTAGTAGTTGAAATGATCTATAACGTGGTTTGTAAAAGATTAGTTAGGTTGAAAATTTTGTTCGATAGGCGCATGTCATAAGTTTGTATGTATATATCAAAGTGCTCTTAAGTGGTTTTAAAGTAGAGTAAGTTATAATAATTGTAATAATAGAATAATGTGTTAATATTGGTTAGTTCAATATTAGCCTTTTGTATTGGTGTTGTTATTGTGGACTAGTTTATGTTGAATTTATTTTTTAAAAAAGTGTTTGTTTTTCCTTTTATGTGTTGTATGATAGTAAGTTATAGTAATTACTATTCAAGTTTTCAGTATCTGTATGATAGTTTATTGCATATGGTGTTTTTTTATTTCAATGATTTCTAGCAATAGTCTTTTTTTAAATTGGTTTCCTTGTGTATAATATTTGGTGCGTTTAAATTAAAAGAATGGTAATTATTTACTGTGTGGTCTGATAAGGCTGTATTTGGTTTATTAGGACTTAAAAGCTTTTCTTTAATAGATTGTTGATGTTGCGACATTCTTTTTTTTATATATTGTTTTGTTTGTCCTATGTAGATATCATTGCATTGATTGCAATTAATAGTATAAGCTAGGTTTGAGTTAAATTCTAATTTAGGTTTATCTTTTAATTTTGTGAAAATGTTTTTTTCAAAGTGTTTGTATTTTTGTATATTGTTTTGATTTGTTGTGTATTTAAGGTTTTGGCAATTTTTTCTGAAAATAAGGGATAAATGGAATAGTTGAAGTGATAAAAGATTGGTTGTATTGGTGATTATTGAATTCTAAACTAAAAAAATTGGGATGTAAATTTATTCTATCATTTAGATTATTATTGTTTTTTAAGTAATAGTTGTTTTTTGCATATTTCTTTTTTAATGAAAGATAATGGATAATTATTTTTTAACAAGATATTTTTAATTATTTGTATGTTGTTATTATGAAATTTAGGATAAGATAGTTTAATGGCACCATCAACTAAGCCGTGGTTGCGGTTTACCTTCTTAAGTCGTTTACCATCTGTCACCTAGGATCTTTTTTTGTGATAGGTAATACGCCATTGACCAACCAGTGTAAAAGATAGATAAAAGTGGTTGCAGTTCCATCTTTAATACTCCAGGTAATAGAAACTTTTACAATGACGCTTCAAATAAGGGGCGATTTTGATCAAGTTACACCGGAATAGATGATTTTAATTGGAACAAATCTAAATCGTTACCGTACATCAACCTAATTTTCAATTGCGTTTGGCATTTTTGTTAATCATGTCTGACACTGTCAAGTTTTTGACAAAATATACCAAACGTAATTAAAAGTTAGGTTGATGTATGGTAGTGTATAAATCTTTATTTATCCAAAAAGCATTTATATATATATATATATATATATATATATATATAAATATATCGACAGAGCGAGCTAAAACCGCAGCTAGACTTGAAAGTGCTTTCTAGTCAAAACGGTACAACATACAACTCAAAAAATGTGACCACACTGGGTGACTACATTGTTACACACTATTAGAAAATTTTATGTAAACAATGTACGTAAACAAAGTTTTTAACATAAGGGTCGCAACCGCCCCCTCCCCCATTGCCGTTTGGGGCTTCGTTGCTGGTGGATGGTATTCTTTTCTATCTATCCGTTAATGAGCTATAATTTTTTTGTTAGTGTAGGGATTGTAGCCAAGTGTAAGACTTACATTGACAGGCAGCTCTCGGTAGATATTATTGATATAGACTTCTAAAGTATTGTACGTATATATTTTCAAAAATTCTACCTATCCGTTTACGAGACCGAATTTTTATGGTGGGTGTTGTGGGTACCCGTGAGTAGGCAAGTTTCATGGTCTTAGTTATAAGGGAACGTGTATTCAAAAGCAATTGCAAAATCGAAATCAGTATAAGTAAATTTTCATTAAACACATTGAAACTATATTCTACGTGGTTTGCAAAACGGTGTATAACTTCACACTTTAGATGTGTTCATTATATAATCGTAGAGTGTAACGACTAGTTCGTCTGGAGATTCTCTCACACTCAACGTTGCAGTCGGTTGCATGCATGTATTTTCCGTCTTTATACGAGGCCCGTAATTGTGCAGTACAGAACCAGAAAGAATTTCAATTGTAGATAAATAGGTGTAATTACTCCAAGAAGAAGTTCCTAGATGAGGTATTAAGTATTAATCTCCAAAGAGCTTTTATATGTTAAAACTTCTCATTTTTATTTTAGGTTTTTCATTTGCGAACTTCGCTAAAACTGCAACTAACTGGCATAATCTTTTTGTGCATGTACGTATATTTCTAAATTCGTGACTTTACAAGATTTTCATATTGGTAGTTAAGGGCTTCCCACAATAAACCTAACGTTAAAAATGCAAATAACCACAACTTTTAAAAGAAGGGATTTAAAAACTATATTTTTTGTCTAATGATGCCAGCATGTTTAAATTTTCAGAAAGAAAAATGTTGCAACAGTAATATATTTTAATCGATCATACTGTAACATTGTTGTCAGGTGGTCTAGAAATTAAACGGATAAAGCCATTAATCAAAAAGTGGATTGATTGACAGTTAAAAGAATGTGTTTAAGAAATCGATAGAAGACGAACAAAAGAGAAAATTCCAGAAAGAATATGGAAAGTGGTATTGTTAGTTCCATATATAAGTCATACGGCCCGGCGAGGAGTTCAGTCTATGTATTAATCCACGAATACTAAATTATAATTCTGGTTGTTAAAATAACTACGCTTAATGTCTATATAAATGAGAATATAATAGTTAATCTTTTAGTGCTTGAGAGGGGATCCACGTAAGAAGTTGAATTAGTTACAGATATAGACAGCCCTCGCTTTAATGAAGAATTTATGTTGTTATTAGTAAATATTGCAATTACCATTAGGGATCTCAGTAGCGGCATTTAAGTACATTACGGATTTTCTGCAAATATTTGTGAATAATTAAGGCTTATACTGAAACGAATAGAGAACAATACATTAAAGTGCGTTCGGTGATGTCAAAATCGTAACACCGACAATACCAATTTGCATGTAAATGAACTTTAAAGAAGCAAATACTGCATTTAGCACTTCCACCCGTTTAGATGTATCAACTATTATTACATTCCTCTTTAAAAGGTTAAGCTAATAGTAAAAAATGAATGAAATCTAGTAGTTTCGATAATGAGAAGTCTTATATCAATAAAGAACAAGTGTTGCTATGACAAGCAATAAGTCGAAACCAAATTATTGTAAATTAATAAATTATTCTCAAAATAAAATTACCATAATGTAAATTCAGATTCAAATTTTAAGAAACAGATCTGCAAACAAGGATATGTTCAGTCCAAGATTACTTATGAATATAATAGCTACACTATTCAATTCAAAGAATTCGCATGAAAGTGGGTTTGAGTACAGAAGCCTGTAAAATAAAAGTGTACGGTAATCTAAATAGAAAATTTGAAAGAACAAGATTTTAATTGACCTTCCGAGATCAGGAAGCTGAGGATTGGTGATGCACAAAAGTCAAAGAAGTTCTTTAAGAAAGTTGTAACATAGTCGATACCATCAGTCAGCTAGCAATTAGTAGTGTAAATACGATATCATTGTGATTTCAAATGAAAATTCTCCACAACTACTGTTTGAATTACAAAAAGCAGGTTTTGATATCAGATTTTTCTTTCGAAATAGTACTTCAGATTAAAATTAAATAAGAATGATTATCCAGTAGTTTATGGGAAGGTGAGGAGTATTTCAATCTTAATGGATGGGTTCATATTCAATACTGTAATATGGTTCATCGAAAATCCATATGAAATTGTTCGAAAAGATCATGGCGGCACAAAAATTCACTGTTTGATGCGGTTTCACAGCTAATTTCATCATATACCGCAATTGTTCCGTGAAATACGGAATAGAGAGGCAGCATCTGTAGCTGTAAAAGGTAAAAGGTTTTCAACGGTAGCAAACTCATCACGACGAAATTAAAAACATGTTTTTTACAAGACCCCTCTCACCCCGCGCATCCTTAACGGTCAGTAAAAAAATGTTAGTTTTCAAGATCGTTATATAAGTAGCCATTTTCTAAATTCATAAAATCCAAAATGTCCTGATATTTACCCAGTAGATTACTGGTTGCGGGGTTGGTTAAAAGTTTTAGTGTTTCAGAATACGATAAACAACATGTAAGATGTAACAGACGTTATTACATAGGAATCCAAATTTAAAAAATGTTGAAAAATGGTGTGTGCAATTTGGAAGAAATATTGATTATTTAACGCTAGTAAAATGAAGATCCTTATTGAACAAGCAATGTTGGGCATAAAAATTTCACTATTTTAGTAATTACATCTTCCTTATTTATTATTAGTCTATTTGTTAAATATATAGATTAATCTTAAATATAGCAGTTACTTTATAATATCTCAACATGTGTAAAAGCACCTTGGTCTGTCCTTGTCCTGCACAACGAATTCGGTCAAGTGGGAGCATAGCTATTTTCATTCATAATTTACAGGATTTGCGTCAGCCTGATAACGCATTCAAACTAAGATAGATTGTCGAAATACGTAATAAAAACAATGAAATTGAGCGTAAGCTTTGTAGCAACTTAACAATCTGGGATATACGATGTTAAAAAGGATTTGTTTATTTTAAAACGGTGACGCATCATCCATACGTCATTTCTAATTATAGGTAAAATAATCCATCAAAAATAGAAAATTAATTTCTATCAATCTGAACAGTCCTACTAAAATATATCATAAAGACAATATAAGTGCTAAAATAATAAAATTTAACATGTATCATGCATCTGCAATGAAGTATACTTTCATAAAGTGCTTTGAGCAGATTTTCTTAACTTAAAATAAAAAGAACCTTGCGGTAATCTTAAAAATACGCATAAAAAGCTTAAGAAAACGTTGCAGTTCTGTTAAAAGTTAAAAACTTCATAAATTGAAAATCTGATATAAATATGCAGAATTTCATCAAGCGTAGACCAATTGTCCATAAAAGTAAACAGTTTCAAGATTTTCTTACTTTGTTTCTTTCGTTTATCAAGAAGTGTTGTTAGTTAATCTCTATTTAATCGAAATGTTCTGCAATGTTTACCAGTAAATAACGTCATAGAGCAGTATTTTACACGTACTTTGTTAGTATGTATTTGACATATTGCCGACAATCCTCCATTACAGCGGACTGCAAAGTTTTGGTAAATAGGATTTTTGCAGGACGTAATTTAGAGCAGGCATAGGCGAAACTCCAATTGATGTTTTTAAATAGCTGTTTTTATTTTGGTCCATCGTATCGTATGAGAGGTTCGATCAGTACAGTTTAATTTGGCTAAATTATTATGGCATTTCGCCACTTTTTTTAAGCCTAGCTTACTAATCGAAACATTGCACCGTATGGCGCTGGAATTGCATAGCTAGTACTCACAAAATATGGAAGTTATGGCAGTTTTAGTTTGTTATCAGACATAAAAATTCATTTAGTCCTGTGACCAGCAATCAAAACTTACTTCCTATTATTTGCACGTGTAAAAATGAGTGGCTCAAAGTTTAAACCGTTTTCCTCGACCACGATAATCATGCCCCCTACATAAAAGGAAGGCATATATAAACAGCTCCGATACGACCAAGAAGTCAGTCCTTGTGATCCGATACCCGAAGACCAGTACCACTAGCTCGCTTAGAGATGCTAGAGTCATCTAGTATATGTTACGTACAAGCTTACGCTAATTAAATCATACTCCACACAATCAGTGTTTGTTATCCTAATTAAATACACATTTATTCTCTCATCATACAGCCAGCACGCCATTACTCCAGCATTACACGGCCAGTGGCACCGGCGTCGCCGTGGATCAATGTAGTAAGCGTAACACTACGGATCCCAAGGTCCCGGGTTCAAATCCCGACACGGCCGACTGCTTGAAAAATGGCAGGTGAGCATTTTTCACAAAGATTACGCCCTCGTTCGGATGAGAGGTTAAATGGAGGTCCCGTGTGTGAGTGTTGTCACGCACGTTAAAGATCCCTTCCTTGCCTGGAACGCAAGGGTTCGGCAAAATTCTAAATTTCCAAGCAACAAAAAACTCGCCTCCTGGCCAATGTAGTACCTACGCGTGGAGCATTGGAAATGTAAATGAACGGCCAGTGGCGCCCAATCATTCTATTCGTATACAAGGTCATTAATTACATTTTGACAATACCCTTACTCGCTTACACCTGTAGACCCAAAGCTCCACCTTGACGACGCCGTCAGCCATCCGGGCCTTGTCAGCGAATCCACGTCGTTCAGACGTACCACAATGAGTTGTGGAAGCACCAGCTTCGGCACCGTCGCCGACAGTCGCTTCCTAAGTGTCTGTATCTTCTGTTGGCTAATAATAATCCTATATTAATCCATAATAGCATTTCCTTTGGGAAGGAGGTGAGGCTAGGATCGCCTAAACCTCCGAACTTTAAACTCTTATATCTTGCTCATTTTCTAACTGGTTGCCTGCTATGAGACTAATGGTGCTGCGCGCTGCAGTATGTCTAGCTCACAAAGTTGTAATGCAATGCGGTGAACTACGAGTTATAGTTGAATATGGCGTCAGTTGTTGGTATTCCGTAACCCGTATTTCAAACTTCGAACCGCTGTAGCTTCCACAATTTTTGAGGTGCAAAAACAAATTAAAAAAAATCTAGGACAATGGATATGAATAGTGAAAGTATCATAAAGCGCCCTTGGACGGAACTACATCATATACACCTTATACACCAAGTAACTGTCACAATTCTTTAACAATTAGCAATATGCCAAATTAGCACTCCAGTTTTGGTGTTCAAGAGACGAAAGTAGGTGAAGGTATCATAAAGCACCCGTGGAGAGGGCCGAAGAAAATGTGCGCTTTTATAGTAACTGCTGTTATTCATTAATCCGTAAGAACATCATGCATTAGAAACGGTGTGTTAAAGCCAATCTTAGGAATAGTCAAGGTTTCTGTACTAAAAACATTATAGCTATTAATAAAAAAATTTCATAAATTTTTTTACGAGTCTATAATAAGCAATTGGGGAGGGAGCACTACAATACTTAAAAAATTATAGGTTGTAAATGGTTTACGAGCTATAATTTTTTTTAGTATACGAGATACAAGCACCCCGAAAATTGGCTTTGACCCATCGTTGTTGACGGGTGGATATTGTCAAGGATCTTAGGAATTCCATATAAAAAATTTGAAAGGTTGCTATCCAATGTTTGAGCTGTAATTTTTTTAATATAAAAGCTACAACAACCGCCCAAATAAGCTTTGATACATCGTTGCTGGCGAATAATGTTGTTATACTTTTAGAGGATATCATGTAAAAATTTTAAATAATTTTTTCTATCCCCTCATGAGGGGATAACAAAGTTTTATGTGCACAAAAATAAATTCAGAAACAAACAGTCTAAGTTAAATATGTGAATGTTTCTTATAAACATTGAAATTTCATTTTTTAACTTTTGCAAAACTATTGCAAAAAAACTGTGAACAACTTCGCACAAATATCTTACATTTGATTTTCCACTGCTGCACCCGAAGGTACTACAACATTGGCCAGGAAGCGAGTTTATTTTTATCAGAAGATTTGAATTTTGCCGCCTTGCTGTTCCAAGCAAGGTAGGGATTTTTAACGTGCGTTACAACACCCACACACGGGACCTACATTTATCTCATCCGAACGAGAGCAAATTTTTGTAAAAAATACTAGCCTAACATTTTTCTAGCGGTCCGTATTGGGAATCGAACCCGACATCCTAGTCTTAGTAGTCACGCACGAACCAACTAAGCCACGAAACCGCTATCACACAAATAGCATTACTATTAGGTAAAATATTTGCTATTAGCATTGTTTTTGTTGTTGTTTGATGGGGAAGCAGAAATGGAGAGAGGAAGGGATGCTTTATTGCCACTGAATTAGAATTCGTGGGAAACGCAACATAAAGTGCATGGCAAAAAGAAATATAATGTACAAGTACAGTTTGGCATTTAAGTTAACTTCTAGTTTCTATAAAACCTCGTATATAAATTAATGATATTCCTAAACAGTTGGTGATTCACAAGTATGTATTAAAATTACCATTAAAGCAACCATAATTGAGTATCTCACATATTCAAAATTGTAAATAAAATACACAATATAAATTCAACTGGGTCATGTTTGAAAATAAGACTCGACCTTCTGTCATTACAAAAAAGATGAATAAAAGGTGATCTTAGTGAGAAAAAATTAGGGTATGCTGTGCTAGTATCATTTTCTTTAAACTAACTATAACATTCATCTTTATGGATACCATTCAAAGTTACCATACCGGCATTCTTAAGGACAATTCTAAAAAAACAGAAAAGTTGTTCAGTGAAACGAACTATACTCTAAAGGAAGCAATTCGTGTTATATCGATAAATAAGTTTATCTACAACTAATATATAACATACGTATTACACCTGTGGTTCTTGCAGTATAATGCTATATATTAATCACGCTGGGGAATAATGAAGAGCAGAGGGAATAATGGCTCTTTATTTCCTCTCATAGGCCAACTGGAAAATAATATTATTAAATCCTAATACCTTTGAAATTTAAAACAAACGTCAAATGCCAAATATCAAATACGATTTCTCAATACAATACATAGAGTAACTTTCAGAGTGTTAACTTAATAGGAAAATTTGTCCGGACGCTATAAAAATCTATCTCACTTCATTATATAGATTGAGGGGTGATACTATCTTTATCCATCAATATGTAAAGTGTACTGAGAGGGCGTAAAACGCAATCATAAATTTTACAGATTTCTACATGATTTCCGGCGCGCAACCGTCAGGTTGACAGCTATTGGTGTTTAGAAAGTTAAACTAGCTTATAAACAAAGTTGTTCCTGCTGTTTATTACGTTTTTGTGTTTATATTTAACGTTTATGTTAATTTTTCGTTTATGTTTATGTTATTGTTTCGTTTATGCATATGTTATTTTTTAGTGTAGTTTGTTGTATTGAACTAAATAACAGCGCCTTGATATTTTCCCTAGAAAAGTGCGTTTAAATTTAACTGCAAGTTGTTATATTTTTGACCATTAAGAATTTTATATGAACTAACAACGTATTATCATTATAGTTGAATTGGTAAGTATATATTATCATTGATTTTACATCACTATTAAAGAGTTTGTAACCCTTTACTAAATTTGGAATTTTTGGTGAACGGTTAGACACCACCTAAACCATATAATGTTATTCATTTTAAGTATTGCTTGTTTTTAAATATAAATTTATCAAATATGCTATAATTTTTAAAATATGTATATGTCTTTACAGATTAATTTTATATAATGGTTTGCTGTTTGGTGTGTGGAAACGCTGACACAGAAGTCGAGTGCATGCATAATTTCCATCCAAATCTCGAAAAGAGAGTATTTTTGTATTTAAATCGCTATATATAAGTAGTTGAATTCTTTTGTAGATCGAAATTGTGGCTGGAAGCAGTAGGCATACACTATAATGGGGACTCATTATACCTCTTTTATTTTAAGCCAACACTTCATAAATCCTTTATTATATCTGCAATAACAAAATCTGTCTGTCGTATTGGTATCCCTTGGTTCTGTACTCGACTCAGTAGTTCAAATCAACATGCAAAGAAAAATTCCACTGCGCTAGCACGTAAATTAAAAAAATTCCAGAATTTGTGATTTAAACATTGATTCATTTCTGTGTCGAAACTGTGCTCTTTTATTAGTTATCTATGACGCTAAAGTTAAAATACATTAAGAAACGAAATAGAGTGACTAACTGTTTCTAAGCATGTAATCTATATTATAAAATGTAGAATTATATTATACCATTCGCTGTTTTGCAAATTGTGTCTTTTAAAAAATAGTTTTGCATTAAAATATACAATGAAGACCATGTAGAATTATTTTTTATTAAGTTTGTTCAACGCTAAGGGTTTATCATTTGTAGTGTTAAAATTGACCGAGTAAAGTTGAAAACAACAAATTGTTGAAACGTTAGATACAACTCGAGACCAAATCATCATATGTAAAATTTTAATAATTAATATGAAAGGGAAATTAAAATTTTACATTACATGGTGATTTGATTTTGAGTTGTATTTGAAGTTTCAAATAAATTTGTTCCTACAGCTTATTTGAAATTCCCGCCAAATTCCGCACCTAGTAATTTGAATTAAAGCGTTTACCGCCATTTCCTCCCACCGACATTTGTGGCACCCCCTCAGTACACTTTGAAACTGTGTAAGAAAGATAAAAGTATATAAAAATTGCTATCTCTGTCTCTCTCGCAGCGGATAAAAAATTAGCATTAAGTTGACTCTCTGAAGGTTACTCTATGATACAATAACACAAACAACTAGCCGTGTTAGTTTTCGCTAATTTTTTGTAGAATTTCTATAATTTGGAAAGTCAAGTTATATAAATTACGCACACTTAGGCTGATACTTAGTTGTAGATAAAGTATAGTATACAACTCGCTATAATGGCTATTATAGCCTCGTTGTATAATATACTATTAAAAATAAATGTGATAGTAGGGTAAATACGTCGGTTGAGGTGCAGAGGTACTCTTCATCTAAAAGGGCTAATAGGACTCTTAAAGGTTTAAAAAGAGTTATTTCTGAGGTAGCGATTGGATGTAAACTGTAACTTAGACACGTTTTTTGCGTACGTTATGGCGGCCATCTTGATCACGTCACCTTGATTCATGCATACTTTAAGTTATTGTCATTTTAAAACAGCCGCTATTTTTATTTACGTTATGATTACGAGAGGAAAAAGGTTGATTGTACAGCGACTGGAACCCGGCCCGCCTAGTTAGAAAACGAGTACCTTAACCATTAGACCACTTAACTAAACAATAATATTTGTGTATAGTCGAAATCAGGAAATAATGAATGCACGTCATTAATTTCTGATTCAATCCAAGATATACTTCCGCATATACAATGGGCGTATTTAACATGTAAGAGAAAGAAAGAATACAAGTAGCACGTGTTTCGAGCAAAGTAGCTTAGTAAGGACTCACGCTGTGGAGTTTATGATACGTAAAGAATGGGAACAGTAAACTGTCGCTTGTCCTAACTATATTACACTTATATTAATGAAGTGTTTAAGTTGATTTGTGCGGTTTTTTAACACATGTCATTTTTAATACAATATACCTAACATAACCATAACTTATAACTGCGTCTTTATATTTGGGTTTGCTTTTATATTTTGTTGTTTTCATTATATTATTTTCGATTTCCAATGGGAATATTTCTTGAAATCTTTATTAAACAGTCAATTGATTAATCTTGATGCATACGAATACGGTTGATGACGTGCATTCATTCTTTCCTGATTTCGACTATAGTTGTATTATTTAAATCTGATTTTGTATTACAATACAGTGCAATTTGTGCTATACACGTATCATCCAACGCATTGGGTTGTCTATCTACCATAATATTTGCAAGAGATTCCATTTATCTTTAAATTGTGCATAAATAAAAAGCATCCTATTAAAGATCATAAATACATAACATAAAAATTTAAAACAATGAAATATCAAAAAAGAGCTACTGTTGCGCATTTTCTGTGGTAGGAGATGTCTTCGGTCTAACAAGATAACATCTAGAACTTTGCTCGCCCTAAAGAAAAGAAAATACGAAATGGTCAAGTGCTAGTAAATCATGTGTGTGTTGTTGATGTGTAATATACTTTCTAAGTCGGTCAGGACCCTTTTTTAATTGTGGTAACAAGTAGTTTCTGTGTAGTCACTCCGCATGTTGATTTCTTTAGTTACTTGTTTTTACACGTAATTTTCTGTATAAAACATCACTTTTGATGTAAAAACTATAGTCGTAATAATGCATTCTACTCTCGTAGCTTCTTGGTCAAGTAGTTTATAAATCGTTAAACAAATAATCTGTAATGCTAATGTAAACAAATTCGGAGTGCATTTTACACTTATCATTAAATAAAACAAACTAAGGGCAGATTAGTTTTAAATTATCACATTACAATCCACTTTCTAATAGCAGGCTGCGACCTTTCCACTTCACATTAAAATGTGAACTCATTCTTCATATGTAAACTCTGTTTCTACCAGGATTTGCATTTGTTATAACAACCACAAATTCATTGTAAAATTCCTTGTACGAAATACATATCATAGCCATATTTGTTAAATTTTTCAAGATCTTTTTCCCAAAAGATATGCTTTACTCTACATGTTCTTCTATGAAGGCTTTGTTAGAGAAATGAAAGTTTAGCTATTAATCCATATCCAATTAAAACAAAATTTAAAAACACTCATAACTAACTACTAAAGACTACATCTATTATTTTAAAAATACACTAACTTTATTTTAATATTTTTTTTTGTAATCAGTGATACGTCTTTTTAACTGACATTATACAATGTAACACTTACTCCCATCCAATTACAGAA
Source organism: Platerodrilus igneus (assembly GCA_036346225.1). NCBI lineage: Eukaryota > Metazoa > Arthropoda > Insecta > Coleoptera > Lycidae > Platerodrilus > Platerodrilus igneus. The sequence continues at coordinate 2,995,512 of JARFIW010001237.1, forward strand.
TTTTTATGCCATAACATAGTTAATGTTGTCAAAATCGGCAATTAAGATATTATTCTTTAGATTGTCTAACAGCCTCAATCTACACCATTCAGCTGCTGATTCTACTTTACTACCAATAATCTGCAGGAAAATGAATACTTTTGAAACCTCACTGTTCGGTCTCTTTGTCGCACGTTGTCGTGTTTAATTTTAAGTCGTAAATTTGTAGTTGTAAATCTAATAGTAAAACTGTCATCCCTTGTTCCCTTATATCCTGTCGTAAAAATTCCTTGTGCATGTGCAAATAAGTGGGACAAAGGGTAGTGACGAAAAACACTCTCTCATCGATATCGAAGCAGAACAGTCGGTTTTTCGTTCGGTAACGTGAGTTAGTCAAGTGCCGCCGACTTTATCGATAAACCCCTAAAAAACACAGTGCAAGTGCCAAGTAACACGTACTATAATCTCCAATACAGTCCACTTAGTTGAGGAGCAAGGAACTGCAGCTAAGAACAATAAAAAGTGCGCGGAGGTAAGTCCATATATAAAATTATAAGACCCCCCGCGCTGAACAAATGACCTTCATCACCGGATTATTTAATTAATTAATTAGTTCATATCCTTTAAGCTCCTCATTTATACTAAATTTAATAATTGTCGTCGTTTTGAGTATTTTTAAACGTGTTACAAAGAGAATAACATCCTGCTTACACATTTAATGGTAGAAACATTTGGTTATAACGGTAGATTTTACAATATATCCCTTATCCTTTGTTGCAAAGATTATAGTGGTCGAACAGTTTACTTTAGATAAACTAAATTTATGAGGAGTTATTGTATTGTAAATCTTTAGCTTATTTGTCGTTTCAAGTTGGAGGAACCATTCGGGTTCATGCAACTTGTATAACAAAGGGGTTGGAATTCATTTGAAACGTTAAACATTTTTTTTGGGCTAGCACTGTAATTAGTTGCATTTGTCCATTAATAATTTAATTTCGTAGATTAATTCGTTGTAGTGTATTTGAGACGCATTGTTTTACATTAATTTTTATTGTCGTTCATTAATCATTAATAAATATGGTTATATCAATTGATAAAGCTATTCTTGAAGCTAAATTTGTAGTTAAAAGGTTGGATCATATATATCATATATACAGTAAAATGAAACCCATTTCAAATCTTTTTGCAAGGATATTTTCTTTGATGAAGAAAGTGAACAATTGGATGAATTCTCGGCCCTTAGGGTGAAAATCGATGATTATCTATTAGATATTCGTATTATCGCTGAACAATGCGATTAGATAGCGTAGAAAATAAGCCAAAGGTGGGAAATATTAATAATTCGTTGTCGCTAAATAGCGGGTTTCGCATGAAACATCTTTCTGTCCCACGGTTCTCAGGGAGGATTTCGGATTTTGAGAGTTATAATGCAATTTATAAGCGGTTAATTCACGATAATGTCGGTTTGTCACCCGTTGAAAAATTTTGCCATCTCGTTGATACACTAGATGAGTCGTCGCGTGCCTTAATAAAACACTTGCCATTAAATGATTATGCATACGAGGAAGCATATAAAATCATTACTAATCGTTTTCAGTCCAAGAGGTTACTACTTTCAACATATTTTAATGCTCTCGAAAAATGCCCTAAGGTCAGTTCCGCAGACTCACACACGGAACTCCGGCAATTAATTAGTTGTTTTGATGAAAGTATATTCGCTTTAAGGCAGATAGAAATAGATTTATTAGATTTCATGTTGTTTAATCTGTTATCAAAAAAATTAGATACACAAACATTTTAAAGCGTTTCGAATTAGGAAATAATGACGAGATTCCCTCGTTCAAAGATTTAAGGTCGTACATTAAAAAACAATGTAAAGTGTTGGAAATAAATGACATTGCTTCAGGAACATGCTTAAAATCTCGAGATTCCGTGAAACAAAGGGAAAAGCTCGTTAACACTTCGGCTAAAACTTCTTTAGTTGATACCACCAATGATGGTAAAAATTGTAGTTTATGTCAAGCTGTGCATCCTATTTATAGATGTAAGCAGTTTCTCGATAAAACCCCTCAAGAAAGATTTGAAGTGGTAAAGGTTAAAAATCTTTGTATTAAATGTTTAAATACTTCACATTCGAAGAAAAATTGTAAGTTAGATTGGTCGTGTAGAAAATGTCATCAGTCACACAATTCGTTACTCCACTTCGATAAACGAGAAAAATCGATGTCTCCACGCAGACAAACTCATCGTCAAAGGTCCACGTCTCCTCGGAGAGCGGCGCCTAGACTTACTGCTACTAGTAGACCTAGTGAAGACAATCTGTCGTCGTCGGTTGTGCATGAACAACCTGCCACTAGCTCGTTGATTTCGACGTCATTAGAACATACAAAGACGCTGTTAGCTAAGGCAATGGTGTCGGTGATAGATTATACAGGAAAATTGCAACCTGTTCGTGTAATTGTAGATAACGGATCCATGGAAAGTTTTATGACTGAAAGGTGCCGTCAGAAATTAGGTTTAAAGAAACGGAAAACCAATGTTACTGTTCAAGGACTTGGCTTGAATTCGTCGTTGGTGTCTGGTACACTATCGTGTGTAGTCAGCCCCTCGGGAGCACAGTCTCCAGCATATGAAATTGAGTGTTATATTTCACCTAACATTTGTAATCAATTACCTTCGTCGTCGATAGGGATCAAGGAATGGTCGCATACTCGAGATTTGGCGTTAGCTGGTCCTAATTTTAATATTCCTGGTAAAATTGACATGCTACTCGGAGCGGAAATCTTTGCTCAGGTTTTGTTGAACGAGTCTCGTTGGGATATCGCTAACGAGCCAGTTGCTATTAAAACAACCTTTGGTTGGGTTTTAACGGGAAAGGTCGTTTCCCCGAATAGTTCTATTACGTCGTTGTGCGCTTTCGTTGAGCCCTTAGACAGCGACATTCGTCGATTTTGGGAATTAGAAAATATTCCCTTCAAGAAACACATTTCTCTTGAAGAAGAAAGGTATGAAAATCAATTTGTGGAAAATTATAGACATAATAAGGACGGTCGTTTTGTAGTGTCCTTGCCCTTTAAAATTTCGGAACCCTCATTCGTGGGTATGAGATTGATTTGTATTAAAAGATTTTTGTCGTTAGAACGACGTTTGCTAAAATATCCTGAATTGTATTCGGATTATAACAAACTTATGGAGGATTATTTGAAAAGCGGTCACATGGTTCAAGTGAAATCGCCTGAAGATTCGTCGGTTCATGAGAAAATGTATTACATTCCCCATCATGCTGTACATAAGCGTGATAGCACTACCACCAAATTGCGCGTGGTTTTCGATGCTTCGTGTCCGGATCAATCTGGAAAGTCGTTAAATGATAGCTTGGCTATTGGCCCTGCTCTGCAAAAGGACATTGCAGTTTTGTAACTGCACTTTCGTGTACATCCTATCGTAATTACAGCTGACATCAAACAAATGTATCGGCAGCTTTGGTTAAAGATACTCATCGTGATTATCAACGTATCGTCTGGAGATTTTCTCCGTCGAATCCAATTATGGACTTTAAATTAAATACTGTGACTTATGGAGTTTCGTCGTCGCCTTTTTTGGCCTTGCGTCATCGATATTGGTGAGCGATACCTATGTTGATGACTTAGTCACTGGATGCAATTCGATTCAAGCTGCTAATCAATTAATTGGTGAATTAAATAGTATTTGCACTAGTGGTGGTTTTCAGTTAAGAAAATGGAGTAGTAATTGCTCGGAAGTGATGTCCAGCTTGACGGAGTCCCTGTCCAGTTCGGACGCAATTACATTTCAAGATAAAGATAGTGGTTCAATAAAAATTTTGGGCCTTTCGTGGCGCGCTCTTACAGATGCATTTTTATACAACTTAGACGTTGAAGAGCGCACTTGCACTAAGCGTAATATTTTGTCGGCTATCGCAAAAATTTTTGATCCTCTCGGTTTGATAACACCTTTAGTACTGTTCGCTAAACGTTTAGTTCAAGCTCTTTGGGTTTTAGTCCTCGGTTGGGACCAAGAGCCTCCATTGGAAGTCATACAAAAATGGAAACATTTTTTGGGTGAATTGCCAGCGGTTTCGAATATTGAGATTTCGCGTCGCATCGTATGTCATAATTTTAAAAAGGTGGAGTTGCATGGGTTCTGCGATGCTTCTGAAACCGTGTATGCAGCTGTCATCTATTTTCGTTCGTTCAATTTAGAAGGTAATATTACCATGTCCTTATTATGCGCAAAATCGAAGGTTGCTCCTACTAATCGCGTTTCATTGCCCCGTCTCGAATTGTGTGCTGCCGTACTCTTAGCAGATTTAGTAGATTTCGTCAAAAATACTTATACAGATATTTTATCCTTTAGTAATATTTTCGCGTGGTCAGATTCTACTGTTGTTCTGTCTTGAATTGGGTCTTCCTCGCATACGTGGAAGACATTCGTTAGCAATCGCATTTCGCAGATTCAAGAACGTATTCCTCCATCTTCGTGGTTTCATGTTAAGTCCCAGGATAACCCTGCGAATTGTGCCTCACGTGGACTTTTGGCTTCAGAGTTGGTTCATCATTCATTATGGTGGACAGGACCTGCCTGGTTAGTGCGCCGTAATGAAGAATGGCCAGTAACATCGCTGCCAAAACTTATCGACTCATCTCAGATGGACATCGAATATCGTACTTTGTCGTTAACAGTCGTTATGTCGGAGAATTTCTTAGATTTGTTGTTGGATAAATTTTCAAAACTGCAGAAAATCTGTAGGATTATTACATGTATTCGTCATTTCATTCTTAATGTTCAATGTCCGGCAGATTTGCGTTTAAAATATTCTGATGGTTTGTCTCTAACTCATCAGCAAGAGGCTATACATTTATTGATCAAAAGAGTTCAAACAAATGTTTTTGCCCAAGACATTACAAATATTAAAACTGGAAAACTTGTTAGTAAACAACTACGTAGCCTTAGTCCGTTTCTAGATTGTCGTGATTTGTTGAAGGTGGGCGGTCGCCTACGTAATTCTGAGCTGTCGCATGATGCAAAATTTCTTATTTTGCTTCCTCGGTCGCATAGGTTGACTGAAATTATTATATTAGATTGTCATGAAAGATATTTACATCCTGGAAATCGAACAACTCAATTTTTATTAACGCAAAATTTTCGGATCTTGTCCGCAAAGAGGGCTATTCGGCAATGTTTTAAATCCTGCATTCGTTGTTTTCGTGTAAACCCTGTGGCTTTATGCCCCCCTATGGGGGATTTACCAGCTTCTAGGTTAACTCCAGGTGAGGCGTTTTTACATACGGGAGTCGACTTTGGTGGACTTTTCTCTGTCACGATAAATCCATGTCGTGGCACAAAATCATTGAAGGCGTATATTTGCTTATTTATTTGTTTCAGCACTAAAGCCATCCATTTGGAACTAGTGTCTAACTTGTCGACAGACGCTTTCTTGGGTGCTTTACGTCGATTTATTGCTCGAAGAGGCAAATGCATTCAAATCCATTGTGATAATGGTACTAATTTCGTTGGGGCCTCTCGTGAGATCTCTCAATTGATGTGCCATTCGGCAGGCGTTGAGGGAATCGAATTTGTGTTTAATCCTCCTGCTGCTCCTCATTTTAGTGGGTTGTGGGAGGACGGAATTAAATTAGTAAAATCCCATTTAAAAAGAATTATCGGTGAACAAATTTTGTCGTTTGAAGAATTCTCGACGGTATTGATTCAAATTGAAGCGGTTCTCAACTCACGTCCACTATGTGCACTGAGTTGCGAACCGCATGACTTTTCGTATTTGACCCCGGGTCATTTTCTTAATGTTGAACCAGTCTCGATGTTACCAGATCCAGATTTGTTGTCCATAAACCCCTCTCGTTTGAATCGCTGGCAACTGTTGCAGCAAATGCAACAAGGGTTTTGGAAGAAATGGAGTGCTGAATACCTGCACACGTTGCAGCAGAAAGGTAAGTGGTTGAGGAATTCCGCTACCCTACCTATTGATTCGCTTGTCCTCTTAATAGAAGAAAATAACCCCTATACAGTGGCGTTTAGGAAGAGTAGTAGATGTTCATCCTGGTAGGGACGGTATCGTTCGGGTAGCTACCGTCAATACAGCTTAAGGGTTAGTTAAACGACCCCTAGTGAAACTATGTTTACTGCCAGTTACTTAATATTTAATGGTATGCACACATATATTCACTTATATAAGTTTGTCGGTTAGGTTCCTTAGTTAATAGCTCTAATTATTTTTAAATATAAAATAAGTTAGTTCATACTTATTTTGGTGGGCGGGATGTTCGGTCTCTTTGTCGCACGTTGTCGTGTTTAATTTTAAGTCGTAAATTTGTAGTTGTAAATCTAATAGTAAAACTGTCATCCCTTGTTCCCTTATATCCTGTCGTAAAAATTCCTTGTGCATGTGCAAATAAGTGGGACTAAGGGTAGTGACAAAAAACACTCTCTCATCGATATCGAAGCAGAACAGTCGGTTTTGTGTCGGTAACGTGAGTTAATCAAGTGCCGCCGACTTTATCGATAAACCCCTAAAAAACACAGTGCAAGTGCCAAGTAACACGTATTATAATCTCCAATACAGTCCACTTAGTTGAGGAGCAAGGAACTGCAGCTTAGAACAATAAAAAGTGCGCGGAGGTAAGTCCATATATAAAATTATAAGACCCCCCGCGCTGAACACTCACATTAACGGTTGGTACTGCCGTCGAATGGATTGGAAGGGGAATAAAGTCATATGCAGGGCGAATCATAATAAAATTCGTAGGTTAGGTAGGTACGAACAATATCGGCTAGCCTAAGAGGAGTCTAACCTAAACTCTGAGAGTCCTCTAACCTCTGACGATACGTCCGTCATTTTGCTTGTCACGGCAGCCAATTTTGAATACGTTACGATTCACACTTTAGATGACTTTATTCCCCCTTCCAAAATATCCAACAGACACCTCACATTTAACTCTCGGGCAGAGTTCTCAAATACATTGAAAACAATATTAATTTGTATATCTCTTATTTAAAAAGCACAATACAAACTACGGAGATTATTTAATTGTAAATAAATCGACTCACAACTTCTGTAAACGGATTGTATACAAACGCTATCGTTGCTTACGTCACGATTTAATTTTGAATTATTATCCACTTAGTGTTTAGTTTCCAATATTAATATGCAAATTCGACTTTTTTGCTTTGATTGGGCCTAAAAATAGAATTAGAGACTTAGAATTTCCATAATATTTTTCTACCTGTGTAATGATTTTAGAAATGGTCTACTAAAACTCGATAGTTAACTTAACTATTCATTACGTTATTTATTGTTTTTGAATTTTTAAGATTACTTTGTATTATATACCTACATTAATTAGTAAATGAGTTCTTAATGTGAAGTGGAAAGGTCGCAGCCTGCTATTAGAAAGTGCATTGTAATGTACTTGTTTAATGATAAGTATATAAAATGCACCCATAATTTGTTTATATAAGCATTACAAATGATTTGTTTTAAAAGATATGAACTGCTTTAACAAGAAGTTACCAGAGGAGAATGTGTTATTGCAACTGTGGTATTTAACATTAAAAGTTATGTTTTTTACGAAAATCTACGTGTGAAAATAGGTAACTAAAGAAATCAACATGCGGGAGAGTACACAAACTACTTCTAGGATAATTAAAAAAGGTTCTGATCAGCTTAAAAAATATATTATACATCAACAACACACCTGATTTCTTTTAGTATCTGTCGTAATTCGTATTTTCTCTTGTTTACGGTGAGCAAATTTCTAGATGTTACCATGTTAAACCAGGGACAGTTCCTATCACAGAAGACGGCACGACACATGTTCTTTTTTAATTTTTATTATTTTGAATTTTTATGTCATATATTAGTGGCCTTTTTAAATGATGATTCTTATTTATGCGCAAATTAAAGATAAATGTCATCTCTAACAAATATTATGGTAAATAGACAAACCACGATCTATTAATACATTACACTATACCGGGTGTCTCAAGGCATACGAAACGATCGATTACTGTATGCTCAAAATGGCTACAATGTAAAATTAATCAGTATTATACAGCGTGCTTAATAAAAAAAGTTATTTACCAAAGTTATGTTTTTTTTAATGGAACACCCAGTATTTTATTACAAATGCTGATTGCTCGTATCAAACTAGGATAACTTTTATCAGGATTACCCAAACCTAAATCTTAAAGTTGATGAGATATTCAACTTTTTTCAAAATCACATGATTCACTAAAAATTTTTGTAACACCATAATTTAAATGATGCTGAACATTTAACTTTTGTAGACGAATAGTATAAACTCGTACTTAATGGAAACATAACACTAGTTATCAAGATAATATACAGGGTGTCCATTGCATCGTTTATTGAACAATTAATGCAATTAAGTCGCTTATTTCAAATAGAACACCCTACCCTGTATATTTTAAAGTAGTAAAATGCAGAATTAAATTCTCCATTAAACAATATTAGGTTACCCTATATTCATATTCTACCATTTCTAAGTTATAAGCGAATAATTAAATATTTTATAATATTTAAAGGTTATAATAATTAAAATAATGAAAAGTTATCAAAAAAACAACACATTAAATAATTTATAAGTAGTATTCAAAGTGTTTACCGTCGTTCTCAATACATAATTGCATTCGTTGAATAAACGATCTTTGAACTTCGCGTAAGATGGTTACATTCCAAATTTGGAAATGTACATTGTTAAATATGTGAGTAAATTCCCGCCAAAATTTTAAAATAAACTTGTTAATTTCCCCCATCCCGGACAGTTGCGTTTGCGCAAAAGAATGCGCAGGCGCGGAGTGAATGGCGCAAGTGCGCGGAGTGACACGACATCATTAGCCACGAGACTTCGAAGCTGGTAACATCTACCTGCGTCATGATGCCTGCCTTTTCTTCTTTTTTTAGGATGTAGGTTCCTCCTTATCTTGCCTTATCGTACCTCTACCTGGTTATCCTTGTCGTCACCCCTGCAACCAAAAGAGGATGGACGAATAAAGCTGGAATCAACAATGGCGTAGCCGACCTACTTTGAAACAACGAGGGCCCTGAAATGTAAAAGGAATACACGTGAGTACATTGCTTTCATTTCTATTGTACATGTGAACATTGTATAACTTTTAAACGTGTTTGGTATTTGATACAATTTGCCGCATAATCATGTCATAATATACAATTGCGCAATATTGTGAAACGCGGGAGTGTATCACAATTTGGGAAGTGATTGTTGAAAAAGCGTTTCTAATTCTAGCTTTCATGTTGTATGTTGTGGGAGCAGTTGAATAAATTATGTCTTTAATATAGCCCCACAGAAAAATTATCCAAACAAGTTAAATCCGGAGATCTTGCTGGCCATTGTTGCGGTCCGCCTCTTCCAATCCACCCTTGTGGAAAATTTTGATGCAAAAAATTACGCACAGTGGCTTTAAAGTGCGTGGGGGTCCCATCCAATTGAAACCACATACGTTGCCTGACGTTCTCAGGAACATTCTCAAGTAATTCTGGTAATGAGAACCTTATATAACTTAAAAAAATTTCTCCTGTTAAAGTCCCATCAAAGAAGTAAGGACCAATTACATGGCTTCCTACGATTCCTCCCCATACATTCAAAGACCATCTGTTTTGTCGATTTGTAATAAACACTTGATGAGGATTTTCATTATCATAATAATGCAAATTGTGCATGTTAACAAAACCATTGTAATGGAATGTTGCTTGATCACTGAACAAAACAAGATTCAAAAAATTATCATCTCCGATTTGATCCATTACCCATAATCCAAAATCAATTCTGCTTTGAAAATCGCCATCCTTAAGCTCTTGGTGAATCCTGAATTTTATATGGGTGAAATTTGTTGGCTTTTAGTATTCTTGAAACACTAGTTTTACTCAATCCGGTTGTTTTTGACTGATTTTACGCAAACTAGTATTAGGATTTTTTACTACAGATACCAATACCAATAATTGATTTCCTTCACTATTAGTAACATGGCTTACTTGTTGAGTTTTTCAATTTCAACATTATCAGTACTTCTAAAGCGTTGCAATAATCTTTCAAGCGCAGCTCTATTAGGATGTATTCGATTAGGAAATTTCTGAGCGTAAATTCTTGAAGCTAATAGACAAATTTCTTCAGCTTCGCCAACTACCAATATCATATCAATTCTTTCGTTAAGACTATAGGTTTTCATTTTACAAATGTTCACCTCACAACAACACAGATACAAAACTGATAAACAACAGAAACAAAACTTAAACATAGTTGCTGTGGCAACGAAGTCAAATAGTTAATATTATTTGGTAGGCGACGCGCCGCCTGTGATCAAAGTAAATTACCCAGCTTTAGAAATATGTACCAACAGTTTTAATTATTCGCTAATAACTCAGAAACGGTTAAATATGAATATAGGGTAACCTAACATTGTTTAATGGAGAACTTCATTCTGCATTTTACTACTTGAAAATATACAGGGTGTTCCATTTGAAATAAGAGACTTAATTGCATTAATTGTTCAATAAACGGAAAACCATGCAATGTGCACCCTGTATATTATTTTGATAACTAGTATTATGTTTCCATTAACTACAAGTTTATACTATTCTCCTACAAAAGTTAAATGTTCAGCATCATCTAAATCATGGTGTTAAAATTTTTTTAATGAATCATGCCATTTTGAAAATAGTTGAATATCTCAACAACTATGAGATTTAGGTATAGGCAATTCTGATAAAAGTTACCCTAGTTTGATACGAGCAATCAGAATTTGTAATAAAATACCATGTGTTCCATTTAAAAAAACATAACTTTGGCAAATAAATTTTTTATTGAGCATCCTGTATAATACTAATTAATTTTACGTTGTAGCCATTATGAGTATACATAAGATTTATTTAAAAGTTTTTTCGCTAAACGCTACCATTAAGCAGTAATCGAGCGTTTCGTAGGCCTTGGGACACCCGGTATACTTGCAAAAAATAGTACTATCTAATGTTACCGTTTTTTAAAGGATTATTTAAAAAAGTGTTTATATCTAAGTACCTTCCAAATAATAAAGTCTAGGATCTAGAAAAGGTTGGAATACCTAACCTTCAAACGCTTATCAGAGAAGCTTGCGATTACTTAAATCACTGTCTATTCCATATGTAGATAACTCCTTATGTTGTACTAAAGAAAATGTATTTTATTTACGCGTGTGCAATCTTAAAAAATATTTTACTGTATCTTGGTCCTTTAAATTAAAAAAAAAAACCTCATGTATTACTAAAATAGGAGCAAATACGAGATGAAAATATAGCGGATGCAAATTGTAAGTATTTACAATTTACAAGTTAAGACAGCACAACTTATCTTGTTAGATTTTGGTAGGTTTTCTCATTGTTTGATTTTCTAAGAAATTCTAGAGTTAATTACACGTGTTTAATTTTTAGGATCGAAAGATACTTGTTTTCTCATAATCGTGATGTAAGCGAGATGAAAATGGTACTAATATTGTGCACGCAAATTGTAAAATACATACATATAAAAGACAAAACGACGCAAATTAGCTTACCAGATTTCGGTTTGGGGGTGAAGTATATATTTATTAATTTAGAAATGTTAATTAGTAAATTATTTCTTAAAGTTGAATTGGTAAGGTTGCGATGTGATATTATAAAGTATTGTAATGTGATTATTTAAAATTAATCTGCTGTTAATGTTTGTTTTATTTAGTGAATGCATTCCGAATTTCTTTACATAAGTCAGAGAGAGATATTTACTTTAACAAGAAGTTTCGGGAATAGAATGAGTTACTACAACTGTAATTTTTAACATGAAAGATTATGTTGTGTACGGAAAATTAGGTGTAAAATACTTAACTAAAAAAACCAATATGCGGGGTGAGTACATAAACTACTTCAATATGTTGGTGATATGCAACACAAATTCCAGTGTATGGTAGTACAAAAGTAAATTCAAATAATACAACTACACTACTATTATTTAGTAGTGTGGTGTAATGATTAGGTACTCTTTTTCTAACCAGGCGGCCCCCGGGTTCGAATCCCAATGCACTCATTTTTCCTCATAATCGTAACGTAATCAAAAATGGCGGGTGTGTTAAAATGACAGTTGTGAATTAAAATTTTATAAATTAAAAATTGTTCGCCGTCAAAATAGCTTGTCAAAATGACTACTGTGTTAAAGATAGCCGCAGTAAAGTAAGAAAAAACGTGTCGGTGACCGTTTACATCTAATGGCTATATCACAAATAATTATTTTAATTAATCATTTTAAACTTTCAACCATATTAACCCTTTTAACCTTTTTACCCTTTCAGAGGGGATGACCTCTGCCCCTCAACCGGCATATTTACCCTACTCGTGATTTATTTTACAATATCACATTAACCATTTGTTTGGTTTTTAATTAAATTCATAATTCATTTGTCATGCGACCTTTTTTATGGGAATATCTCAAGAGTCGAGTGTTTCGCAACCGCCCTGCAATTCTGAAAGATTGAAGGACAATATTCAGGGAGAAAGGGCAGCCATACCTGAGCGAACTTTGTAGAGCGTGATGGTAAATTCATCCATGCCAGGAGAGAAATGAACACCACCACGTGTACAATATTATTTTTAAAAACAAATTATATTCAATTTAATAAATAATGTGTCAAAATCGGTCGATTGTTTTTTTTTAAAATTTGAAATCAAAAAGCGTAAAACCAACAAGGACACCCAGTATATTTAAAGTCAATAACATAGATAGAAGTACCTATTCTTAATGTACTATTTTAGAAATATTGTTTACAATAAAATTTTAACATTATAACGCGCGCACTCTTCGGGTTGCCAAGTAACCCCCTTCAACTGTACCAGGTTCGGGATCCGACACGCTCCGAGCTACTTCCCAAAAGGATGTTTAGTACGCCGCCGCTAGTTACGAAGTTTACACGAAGAAACACGCGCTACAATCGTTAGCTTTTACTCACGCTTGGTAATTGTTTAATCTACTCATATGTAAAATAGCCAATTGATAGTATGGACGCTGTTTGTTGCCTATTAATAAATACTCCTGCCTAAAGTTCGTTTCATTTGTGTAATGGTTTCAGGATATTTACGATGTCAATCCAAGCCCATCAGATTATTCCCGCTCTAACTGTCGCCCAACTCCGAGCCGAAAGTGCAACGTGTAGTATAGTGAAAATAAAACTGTTCAAAATGCCGAAACAAAAAAAAATTGATAGTGCAGATGAAGTAAATTCATCACCGAGTAATTTGGCGCGAAATGTGTCACCGACGCCATTAAACCAAGCTAGTGCGCAAACGCCCATACTCATGACACAAGAACAGTTACAAGCAGTGTTAAGCAAGATGACGCGAGCTTTTACGCAGCAATTACAAACCAATCAGCAATCGGCTACATAATCTCAAGCTAAACCAGTATTTGTAAATTCAAACATGGCGAATGGCAGTTACGCCAAATGTTCAATGCGATTTTCCGGCGTATTAGGTGATTCCGTCGACGCATTTATTGATGCAATTTTCGTTTATAAAGACTGTGTAAACATAAGCGATGAAAACGCAATAAAAAGACTTCCTATGTTGCTAAACGGCGAAGCTGCTATATGGTGGCAAGGTGTGGAACCAACAATCCTAGAATGGAATGATGCAATATCAGCGTTACGTCATGCTTTTGGTAGAGATTTACCACCTCACAAAATCTATAGAAAATTATTCGCGAAAGAACAAGACGTTAGCACACCTACGGACATTTTTATTTCTAAAGCGCGGGCTTTACTAGCAAAGATCAATGACTCGCCTTTACCGGAAAAAGTACAGATAGATATGGTGTATAGATTACTACACGTCCACATTCGTGAACGAGTTACACGTGACGATTGTGTTACATTCGATAAGTTGCTAGAAAAAGCAAGGTCAGTGGAAATAACGTTTCCTGAAACAAACAAAGCGGTTGTTAAACAATTACCAGCCGAAAATAAAATGCGACCGACAACGCAGATGCAAACGCAGGTGATAAGAAATCAAAACGATGCGCATTCTGCAAGAATTACGGCCATACAAAGGATACTTGCCGGAAATTGGAAACGCGCAGGTCACAAACAAACAACGCAACTCCTTCAACTTCAAGTACGAATACAACTTTACGTTGTTATGGATGCGGTGCTCCAGGTATTATTCGCAGTAACTGTACCGTCTGAAACTCAAAAAGTTCAGACGTAGAAATTACCGCCGCAAGCATGAAATTCTGTTCTGTGTATGCCACGAATAAGAACCTAACGGTTCAAAACAGAAGCAGGCCAGCTTTATCTATACAAGTTTTAGGTGCCTCAAGTCGGGTTTGGTCGACACAGCTGCAAAACAAAGTGTAGCAGGTCAACGTCTCTTCGAGATAATGCAACAAAGAGGTCAACCCTTTTATAGTCGCGAACTTGTTCTTACATTTGCGGACGGACAAGCAAAAATACAAATGTGTTGCTTACTAACGTAGATATTCGATTAAATAATCGTAACATTCCGACGACGTTTATTGTGTTACCTCATGCTGTGAACAATTTAACACTTTTAGGAATAGATTTCAAACGTGCTGCCAATCTTATTTTCGATTTTTCTCAGTGGAAATACTCATTCGCAGACGCGGTAAATACACGCTATCCATTGTCTTACGAGGTTAGTTTGCCAGTGGTTAGTTTAAGTTCATTAGACTTAAAATTACGCGAGGACGAAGGGTCTTATCTGTCTAAGCCAGAACGAGATCAGTTCAATGCCCTACTGCTGCAGCATTCCGAAGTATTTGCAGTTCGAGGTGAGCCAACGGACTATGCAGTACATGTAATCAATACGGGAGACCGCCAACCTATTTTTGTGCCGTTCATTTACATTTCCAATGCTCCACCCGAAGGTACTACATTGGCCAGGAGGCGAGTTTTTTGTTGCCTGAAAATTTAGAATTTTGCCGAACCCTTGCCATTCCAGGCAAAGTAGGGATCTTTAACGTGCATGACAACACTCACACACGGGACCTCCATTTAACCTCTCATCCGAACGAGGGCGTAATTTTTGTGAAAAATGCTCACCTGCCATTTTTCAAGCAGTCGGCCGTGTCAGGATTTGAACCCAGGACCTTGGGATCCGTAGTCTTACGCTTACTACATTGATCCACGGCGACGCCTCCTATTTTTGTGCCGCCGTATCAATTACCGCCAGCGAAACGACTTTTTTTTACCTGAAGAAATCACCAAGTTGCTTGACGAAGGGATCATCGAAGAGTGCGAGTCCCCATGGGCCGCGCCAGCTGTGCTAGTGCCGAAGAAAGATTCCAGTGTTAGGCTGTGCGTAAATTATCGTCGTTTAATCTCGGTTACTGTATCAGACAAGTATCCGCTTCCACAAATAGATGATATACTACATGACGCGAAACAGGCTTTGTGTATGTCAACCATCGACCTATGTGCAGGGTACCACCAAGTGCAAATCCGTGAGTGCGATCGCAATAAAAGCGCTTTTGTTACTCCTTTTGGTATATTTCGATTTACCCGCTTAAGTTTTGGACTAAAAAACGGACCAAGTACGTTTCAAAGCCTAATCGACCTTTTCGTGCCGGTTGTGGCCACATAAAAATATTCGGATATTTAGATGATTTGATTATGATATCCTCCGATTTGCCCCAGCATCTAGACAATTTAAACATAGTGTTTACGCGATTAAAACAGTTCAAACTGCGTGTCAAACGCGAAAAGTGTGTATTCGCGCGCGACAGCATCAAGTTCCTAGGACACATAATAACCCCGCAAGGAATTTCTGCAAACGAAAACAGTGAAACATGTAAAATCATTTATACAAATGTGCTCGTGGTATCGCCGGTACGTGCCGAAGTTCGCTGAAGTTGCCAAGCCGCTGACCGATCTAACTAAACAATCCGTTCCATGGAATTGGGACGAAACGCAAGAAAAATCTTTCCAGCAGCTTAAGGTATTTTTAACAACCGCGCCTATATTACGACAAGCTGATGAAAAACTTCCATACACTCTCAAGACCGACTCCAGCAGTTACGCGCTCGGAGCAGTTTTACTCCAGGGGGAGGGACACGACGAAAAGTCTGTAGAATACGCCAGTCGACTACTTACTTCCGCCGAAAGGAATTACTCGACGACAGAGCGCGAAGTTCTCGCAGTTGTGCGGGCTTTAGAGAAATATCGTGGTTATCTCCTAGGAGTGCGAATAAAAGTAGCTTCCGACCATCAGCCCTTACGCTGGTTAATGTCACTAAAGTCACCGACGGGAAGGCTATCCCGGTGGGCACTAATTCTTCAAGCTTATGACCTAGAAATCGTGTACACACCAGGAAAGACAAACGTCGTTCCGGACGCGCTGTCGCGGCCGCCGTGCACCGATGAAACCGTAAACGTATGCGGCCTATGTGTTGTATATGTGGAACTACCTACCCGCAGCGCTGTTGATGTACGGCTGTCGCGGCCGCCGTGCACCGATGAAACCGTAAACGTATGCGGCCTATGTGTTGTATATGTGGAACTACCTACCCGCAGCGCTGTTGATGTACGTGGTGAACAATTAGTGACCCAGATGTACGGAAAATTATAAATTCGTTCGAAGATACCGATAAAGCAGACGATTTAATTAAATATTCAGATCGCGGATATCTTATGAATGGTGGTGTTCTATACCGATATGTCCCAGAGGAAGATTCTGAAGAAGCTCAGATGGGGGTACCACAATCGGGACGGAAGCGCGTGTTGGAAGAATACCACGACACGCCTACCGCCGAACACTATGGAGCAGAGCGCACCGTCGCTCGAATATCCTCTCGTTACTATTGGCCCGGAATGCGTCGCTATGTAACTGAATATATAAAAGGACGTGTGGAATGCCAACGTTATAAATCATTAAATTTGAAACCCGCAGGACTACTGCAAACACCGGCACCAAATCAACGCTTTGAAGTTATTTCCGTCGATTTGTTCGGCCCACTTCCAGAAGCCGCAACCGGCGAGCGTTGGATATTGACCGTAGTCGACACCTGCACGAAGTGCATTGAGTTATCTGCCCTGAAAGAAGCTTCCAGTGAAATCTGTGCGCGAATGCTTATAAGTGAAGTGTTCTTACGTTATGGAATGCCACGCAAGGTTATTTCGGATAACAGAAGTCAGTTTATTGCAGCTGCTATGCAAAAAGCTACGTTTTGTTTGGGCATCAAGCAACAATTAATTCCGCTCAACCACGCACAAATTAATTCGGTTGAGCGTAAAAACCGCGATTTAAAAACAATATTATCGATTTGTGTTGAAAACTCTCATCGTGAGTGGCCTGAAAAACTACCTGCAACTTGATTTGCCATGAATACGGTGACCTGTTCCACGACAGGATATACACCTGCATTTTTAATGTTCGTAGAGAACTTCGTACGCCCGACGATGTTCACCATGATCTACGTGCTATAGTGCAGAGTGCAGCAAGAAAATTGCGTGAGTGATATGACGCCTTACTATTACGTTTAGCTTCCACCTTACGCGAAGTGCGCGACAACGCTGTTCAAGCTCAAGATGTTTGAAACGATATATAACAAATAGACATCGACGTCCTGTATTACAATTTAAAATAGGTGATACGGTTTTAGTGAAAACACACGTATTAAGCAGTGCAGTTAAAGGCGTAAGCTCAAAGTTCGCTCCAAAACGCGACGGCCCTTACAAAATTAGTAAAGTAATAGGCCCGGTAACATATGAAATTTGTACTACATCTACTTCTAAGACAATATGCGGTAAATATCATTAAGTCAAATTAAACCATTTTATGGCGAAATATAACAAACGACGCCCGTGAACCCGATGCGACGTCGAGGTCGTCCCGCTAAAATTCAATCCGTTGAAAGTGTAAGTTCGAATACTTCAAGTACCACGCGCTCCATAGGTGCTAGCCCGCTTACGAGGGCATTAACGCGATCTAGAGGGGAGAGTATAACGCGCGCACTCTTCGGGTTGCCAAGCAACCCCCTTCTACTGTAACAGGTTCGGGATCCGACACGCTCCGAGCTACTACCCAAAAGGATGGTTGGTACGCCGCCATTAGTTACGAAGTTTACACGAAGAAACACGTGCTATAATCGTTAGCTTTTACTCACGCTTGGTAATTGTTTAATCTACTCATATGTAAAATAGCCAATTGATAGTTTGGATGCTGTTTGTTACCTATTAATAAATACTCCTGCCTAAAGTTCGTTTCTTTTGTGTAAAGGTTTCAGGATATTTACAAGGTCAATCCAAGCCCATCAGATTACTCCCGCTATAACATAAATTATCGGTCGTCTATAGTGTTAAAAGTATATCAATGTTTTACAAAATGTACATAATCAATTTTTCTAAACCTACATGTATATTTTCTTTTACAAATAGTGTCAATTGTAGTGGCTACTTGTAAGTTTAAAAAGTAAATCTATTGCATTATGTATGGAGAAAGCTTTACTGTTTTCATAAAATGTTTGATGGCAGCAGCGTTACTACAGTTTACCATAGCGTATACACCCAAATGGAGCACTGCCCCATTACAAGTATTTCTCAGAGATCCATTTAGGTGACAAAGAAGCAAGTGTAAAACTTAATAAGAATTGCGATTGCTAGTACCTTACAGAGAAAATTCCGTAAGTAGTCGTACCACAACTTATCTCTAAAGCGCTTTCTCATTACACTTTTTACGTTCCGTCCTTGTATATAGATCATTTTGCCCATACATAATTTAAATTTCGTATCTCCTATTATTTCCATGGTTATTTTTCATGTTTAGTAGCGGTTTTTCCC
This sequence comes from Platerodrilus igneus, assembly GCA_036346225.1. NCBI lineage: Eukaryota > Metazoa > Arthropoda > Insecta > Coleoptera > Lycidae > Platerodrilus > Platerodrilus igneus. The sequence continues at coordinate 3,014,355 of JARFIW010001237.1, forward strand.
CCTTTCAATTTTAAAAGATCTTTTGTCTAAATATACTATAGAATTTTAATAAATATTCAGCTACAAAGCTACATATTTTGAATCTATTCTATTTTGATAGCGGGAAAACCTAGGAGCTTATTATTACAAAGTATAGAAGTCTGTTTTGGTTATCAAAGGTTGAAAAATGCTTCTTGCAATATGGGTTCGCTTAAATAAGTTTAGATAGTGTTGTATGTCAAAACATATGCTTCAGAAATATTCTAATAAGGTGGAAATTCTAAACACATGCACATCTTGAATAAATTACGAACATATTGATTAGTAATATGTTTAATTTGATAGCACGAAACGTGGGTTTGGAATTAACAAAGATTAGAATGCTTGCAATATGTGTCTTATTTAATATGGGAGTGTTGTTAATCAAAAGTATTTACTTCGAAAATACTATTATCGCATTAAAACGTGTTACCCCGTTATCAAACATTTGTTTATGGACAGATTTCGAACAATGAAATTTTCCACCTGATTTTCTTTTCAAGGTATTATTAATCGAAATTGTAAAATTAATATGGTTTCATACAGGATGTAGGCAATCAGTTATACACTTAACTATATCATTTAGCAATGTTCGTTGCAGATATGCCTAACGGGTTGAACAGACGTTATTTTGAAAACACCAGGCCGGGTTTTCAAGCAGACATGATTCGTGGTATTATTCATGTTGTATCAAGGCCATTCGCTTTATTATTTTCTTCCATGTGATTGTTTGGTCGACAGGAAATGTTTTTGAAGGGAAAACACGATACCATTTGGTGTATTATTTGCACCTATACATACAAGTTAAACGGCGAAAGAGATGATTTTTATGCACCGTCCTTTCACATGTAGAGACCTGAAAAGTCGCGATGTTACTTAAGATGCTCTCTTTTAAGAGAGATTATTGTGGTTCAGTTGTGTAAAATCAGATATAGTAAATGAGTACTTGTCTAGTAGAAACGTTCGGTCTTATAACAGTTGCGAGTAAGTACGCACTTTCAAAGCTGCTACGATGGTACTAACTGCAGGTCGGGAAGGTAGGATGAGTACATACTGGCTATGGTCGAGTGGGTGATTCAAAATTCAGCTTACTCCCCTTCGACACGAAAAGAGACTTAAAGCAGGATCATTCTGTTGTTTCTTTCTCTGATGCTTGAGAAGAAACCGATTTAACTTTGTGCTCTTGTTTTTACGCGTGGTCATAGTATGCTAAATGTACATACTCCGGTTCAAAATTAACGATGCAATATGAATTCAAAATGTGATTACACGATTGTTTTGCGAGTCACAATCAAGCTTGGGTAGAAGCACCCTGATAAAATTTACTTGATTTAGTTAAGGTTACGGATAAAATTTACTTACTTGCGCACGTCAACAGCTAGTAGTGATAAAATATAAGTTAAGAAAAGCTATTTGGCTATTTATAAAAATTACTTTCAGCATATGCTATTGTTTTTAGATTTGTCCTGAAACGCATTTCAATAGGTAGAGGTTACACTTCTTTTTTATTTTATTGCTGTATGTTTTTGTATTTATTTAGGGATATGGACAATATGTACGTTGGTACGTGATTGGGAAATAATCCGTAATTAATATTTGCTTTAATTTTATATTTTATATGCAAGTTAACGTTTTTCTTTTATAGTAGGTTAACAGGGTCTTTGTAAATATTCCTTTAGATGCCATGATTTTTCTAAGGGCTTGTAAAAATTCAATTCCTGAGGTTTCCCATTTCTCCTTCTGGGTGACCCACCGCTCCTCTTTTCTCTACGACGTTCAGCTAGCGCGGTAAGTCCTTACAAATTCTTTTTTCCTTTTTTTTTGTTGTAGCGGTATTCGATGCGGGCTGCTTTCTTTACTTTCTTTGTTTTCTTGCTTGTCCACGCGGATTACCCAATCTTTTCTGGTATTTCATTTGATAACCATCCCAAAATCTTTGCCATTATTTCTTTGTTTCTGAAGTAGCGTTACAATATCGAGGACTTCATCAAAATTTGATATCTGCGCCAGTTGCCAAAGTCACGAGTGCATGAAATACAACCTTAACTATGGCATACCAACTACAACACTGAACAAAACTCCAATCCTTAATGAATAAAACGGCGGCTGTCTTTTATACTGTGAGAAGAATTACGAAGCACGTAGTAGAGGAAATACAAGAGTAAGCAAGTAGCATACTGAAGAGGGTGTGTCCACAGTAGTTCAAGGACTCGACAATATTCACTCTCGATGATACCAGTTACCATGACAATACTTCGGTCAACTATTATACGAATGCGCCGAATACTGGGTTCAAGTACAAAAAATTCACTCCACTGGCCAAATCGAATAGTATACGATTTTGCACTATTGACTCATGTGAAGAACACAAGTTAAAAGAGGGGAAGTTTTTTAAAAACAAGAACAATGTAGCGAAGAATGACTGAACGTTAGAATGCATGAAAGAGTTGTTCCCACGTATTGTTTAGAAGAACAAAATGTATTGCTTTAAGTATGGTGAAAATTGTGTTAAACTACAAAATTTAAAGCTCCACGGCAAAGCTTTCACAACAAGAAGGTGGACACATATGGTGTTTATTCTAGATCCCTAATAATTAATAATTCTTTGACTTCGATGCAAATTACGTTGCCAATCTTCTTCATAACATCGATTGCTAGCAGAAAATGCACAAACCGTTCATTTGAATGATTAGTGTGTGATTCTTTGCAATTAAGATATTTTAAAATAGCACCTAAAATATAAATGGATTGCAGCTTTTGATCTCCGTAAATGAATGTTTTTGAGGTCAACGGAGAGTGGTTAGAACGTCTCAGTTAATTGCCTGGGAATGTGTTTAATGTTCCAACACTTCAAAATGTTTAGTATAACCTTAGTCACGACAAAAACTACATAATTTGTTATATTGCATCTGCAAAACGTATTAGCATAAAAGTTGAAGACAAAAACTTCCAGTTCTTTACTGTAAAACCACAAAGGTACGACATCCCAAACATTAACTTGCTAGTACTGTTCCACTTATAATATTTTGTTGTTAGAATAAGAATAAAACTATTAAATTCAAGTGATTAACTAAAGCACGCTTTCCCTTATAGAATTAATAACATCATGCTCTACGATATAACACTCAACATGCTAGCAAATCTGGTAGAACATTCTAGAAATTTCTACAAAATACTCATTTTAGAAATACTAAAATTGCACAGGTAGTAAATTGTATCATTTTTTCGAGAAGTAAAATTATCGGAATACTACTATAAGTTTTCAAAATTAATTGAAAAAGTATAGTTACAGTATATCCTTTTTTAGCGGATACAAATAAGTATATTTCTCATACTGGTAATTTACAGAACTTATGTCAACTTTAGCAATGCAATCAAACTAAATATAGATTGTTGTAAAGTTGCAAAGTAGCAGCATAAAATGAACACAATAAAGTGGGAATAGAATTGGGCGCAAACGTTTCCAAGAATTGACAACCACACCACATGATAATAAAATGTGAAAAACACTCTTATTTACTTTAAACTGATGATGTATTCACCGCATCATTTCTATTTTTACATAAAACGCACTCTCAATGATGAGAAACATGAATGTATTGTATATATGACAAAGCTGGGCAGTACTCTAACGGTGATTAAAAATACAGTACCTATTGTGTGCTGTATAATAAGGTTCCATCTAATATTTATTTCAATTTGAATCGATGTAAACGAAAGGTGATGCAGAATTTCATTTTAAAATGAGAGAAAATTGTACACTTTTCTGGAATTCATTTACTTTAAGATTTACGTCTAATGACAGTATATTTTTGATACTTGAGACGGCCTGGAGTTACTAAATGTTCATTAAAATGTATTTACAAGAAAAATTCGCCGTAATTGTAGACGCAAACATACAAATAAAGACACTGAGCAGTCAAATTATGGAACAAATTAATTAAAACGGGAACAACTAGTTTTTCCAGAAAATGCTCGGAGAGAGTTTGTGTGAAATTGTGTACCGATTTCCAGTAATGGTTTAGAACGCCTAAAAAATATAATTTTCCTACAACCACTTTTTAAAACACACTTAGACAAACTAGATAATTTCTCACAATACTTAATACTAATGTAAGAGTGCCGGAAAGTGATATGTGCGACAAAAGTTCATACAAATTACACGACGATGTTATTATCCATTGCTAAACAACCGATTTAATATTCAAACTTTATGTGAAACATCAAAGTAATAATATTTTGTCAAGAACGATATTTTCGCTACTAGTTCATTATTTTGAATATTAAAATGGATAAAAATTATAGTTCTGATATTAATTGCGCCCCTCCAGAAATCAGGAAATGAATTAATTCAGTATCTTTAAATTTAGAGCAGTGTGTTAAATTAAAATAAACTACTACATTTTTAGTTTTGGCGACAAGATGGTTGTAGCAAAAATTAAGGTTGTTGTACAAAACGTGCAAAGTACATATTTTTCACTAGTCTGAAGCGTTCAAACTCATAGGAAACTTGCACCTTTCTGCACTTCCTGCACAATATACTGTAGCGCCGTTTGCCTATCTCTGACAAGAATAATTACATTAGAAAGTAAGCGAGATGTTTGTGCACAAAAGATAATCGATAGACTTCAACGGGCGATGGACTTGATGGACAGGTACGAGTTTCGCATTTAAGAGCCTTATTTAGCTTACAATAAGTATATTTGAGATATTATTATGCATATTTTTGTACGTTCTCGAGATAATAGGAACGATTGGATAAGATATAAATTTCCGCGCTGAGAGTTAGTTAGATCAATTCTAACTGAAGCTTTGAAAAGTCGTGCTATAAATTCGTGAAGTTATCGATATAAGTTAATCATAGTGCATCGATAAAAGTAATTAGGAAGAGAGCCTGCCAGTATTAGAAGTTAATATTTGTACTGTTAGCAATTAGTTGGAAAGAAATTGTTGTGAGAGCTTTTAGACTTTCATTGTAGCTACGAGTTATTGAAAAAGCTTGTACAATTAGTTTGATAATAAGGAACTGTTTGTGCAAATAGAGTTTTCATTACAATACTATTCGTTGTTTATAATAAACATATACACAGAATATTTCAAATTTTGCAATTAGCTTCTGAATGCACTTAAAATTATAATCCAGCACATAAAATTTGCTTTACTACTTTTATTCTCACTTAAGTATCAGTTATATATAATTTTTAGCTATTTATTCAACCCTGTTCTCATAACTAATTCATTTGTATTTACTTTTAGTACTCTTGATAATCGAAAAATAAATTTCCGAAAGCTTGAGTTTATAAAAAAGAGAACTCTTCAATTCTGCTAACCTAAAACCCAAAACGAATGATATACAATATATATATATATATATATATATATATATATATATATATATATATAATTGTGTAGTTTCCCGGGAAAGAATCGCTCTGATTATCTGTAGTTAAATTCGTGCCCCTCAAATTGGGAGCCATAATTATTGTGTAAAATCATCGGGAACTAGCCCTTCGCTTAGGGAAGCCATATTTATTGTGACGTCCACCTCGGCTGCTCCGCTCTCTACTTCATAAATTCTTCTGAATCTTTCAAAGAAGCTTACCTGGACCGTTGAAAATCGAACTTCACCTAACTGCCACTAAGCTATAATCTGAAAAATGCTTCCTTACAATCCCTTAAAAAAAACGCAACTACCAAAATACATCACACTCTATTTACACAAATAAAAAAAAATACCTTCCAAAGCTTCGTCCATTACAACAGTTAACATACATAGAATTACAGGTCTTAGTGAAGAAAACAATTCATTTTTAGAAAGTGTTTGAATCAAATATTTTTTCTATATATACCCTATTTAAAGTAAGTGGGCTAACCTCATACCTGACTTTAACTCTTATCTTAATATGATCTCATAGTAAAACCCTTTTAAACCTGTGTGCAAAAATTATAGACCGGCAATAACAAAAGTCCCCTTTACGTTGTACATAAATAGCCTTTGTATCATTATATTAATGATCCTTTTCTACATAACCACATTTTCATTTAAATATATAGTTCAATAACTTTTTAAGTCCATAAAATTCGTAAAATAAGCACCAAAAAAGCACAAAGTGTCAAAACACGTCAAATAACTCAACAACAATGATTTAAAAAAATTTGTTACCTGGTAACCACTACATAGCCTGCATCTGCCATCCAGCCCTCTATGATGTTGCCGCCTATGATGTGTCGGAGCTATGGAACCGCTTTCAAGTTGAGTTACAACATTCCAGTCGGCACGCAGCCTCCCAAATCTAAACTGCCACCCAGCTCTCGACGTTTTTACCGCCTATGATGCGTCGGAGCTATGGAACCGCTCCCAAGTTGAGTCACACCATTCCAGTCAGCACGCAGCTATCCAAATTTCATAATCAGCAAATCACTCCTCAATGCATTCACAATTGCAAATCCATCTTGGGATGTCTTGCAATTCCCAACAACCAAAATAATTGTAGTCTGTACTTACATGACTCAGAGAAGCTTCGCTTTTATTAGTATAGATCTTTCAAACAACAAGTGCTACAGCACACCCACTTGTGTCTAATAACAACTTTTGAAAAGCACTGAATGACATTTACTATTATTAGAATTCACGTCGATGACAAGCGAAGAAAAGAAGAGAGAGCTTCTCACACCCCTACAGCTAGTTATATAAACCAGAAACACCACCACACATAAACAAACTTTCTCGGTATCTTCGTAGCCGTTGGCACACTTCTGAAAACACAAACCCCTAACCGACAAAAATTTTACATAATTTCATAACCAAACATCAACGGTCTTCATCGTCCCGGAATTTTCAAGCATGTACTCCACAAAATACCACGAAAATCGTTTCTACCCGGGTAACGGATGGTCCGCTTCGTCGAAACTAGCCTTAACTGAAAATAAATTCCTATAATATTCACGCCCCACATATAAGACAAACCTAGCTCTTTCTTCCTTTATCTCATCTACAACCATTCTCTCTCATGCTTCATTATACAAATCCCACTTCGATATGTACCAACTCTAAATCTTAGACAGTATAGCGTCCCCTACTACTTGTAACGTCCAATAACATTTCTTACTTTCTCTCCCTATTTAAAATCGATATCTTGTACAAACATATTCCACCTTTATCTTGCTTATAGCTTCAAAACCATCCTTGTTCGTTCGTTACCAAATCTAACCGATATCTGACATTTGCATCTCACTCCTTTATATGGTATAACCAGTCTGTCGCTGTTTTCCTATCGATCCGTGCCTGCCTTAACGTCTATTTGCGTTCTTAGAAAATATTGATTTTTTTATTAGGTTGTTGACAACACGCGCCCATACATGTAAATAATCGTTACCTAGAACGTGCTTGTTGTAACCGTCGAGTTTTCGTTTATTGATTTTCTTTCCTATTCCTTTCCAACAAGGTCGTGTTTTTAAATGCTATCTTATGCTAAATAATATTGAAATGTTTCTACTTCACCAGCATTATACCCGTAAATTATTAATCTTAATGAAATTAAAATGAGAAAGCTTTTTAACTATGGTACGCCGGTATGCTTTAATTGAAGCTGCACTCTCATCCTGTACACAAATGAATAAACTTGTTTGATAGTCGCTTAACATTTATTGACTCTGCTCCCTAAATATTGAAATTTCCTTGCAAAAAAGTGCAAAGCTAAAACTAAAATAAAATTAACCCTAAATTCCTACATTCAATTATTTAATTGTTACGTTAGATTTCTAAGATACCTATTTAATTTTTTTAATAAGCGGTATTTACATACGCTAGTTAGCCTAAGCTGACCTATGACCTATCTATTTACTTCTAACCTACAAATTACATGGTAATATATATATATATTGTGAAGTAATAAAGCTATTGTTTTGTTAATGGCTATACAACCATTAGCCCGATTTGTATAGGTGAATAAGCTCTTATTATTTTCATAAGAGCTTATTTACAGAATTTCTTAAGAATAATTACCATGACATAAAAATCTTCTACATTTAAAAACTAATACATAAATTACAGTTATGACTTTTGACAATTATGAAAACAATAACAAATATTTACAAAAGCTAACTATGTGTACAGTACTAATTTTAGTAAAATAAGAAAATTAGCTTATGGAAATATTTGTTATTGTTTTCATAATTGTCAAAAGTCATAACTGTATTGTATGTAGTAGTTTTTAAATGTAGAAGTTCTTTATGTCATGGTAATTATTCTATGATTAAGGCATAAATATTCATGCCGAAACGTCAGAATAAAAGTTACAATAGGCATTATAGTTCTTATTTTACGAACGAGTGCATCCCAAGAAACCAACAGATATATATATATATATATATATATATATATATATATATAAATATTTTAGGTAGTTAATTACACAAGGTAAGTTTATAAATACTATCGTATTATAGTGAATAAGATGAAATAATATATATAAATATATATCAATGTATGATTTTCTTGGGTTTTAAGGTCATTTAACTTGAAAAAAATATATATGAAAAATACAAATCTATGCCATCTTTATTTTTTGCATAACAATTCTACCAAACGTTTCGGCCATACGTTCCAATCTTTCTCAATGGTTCAAACAACCCCGTACATTTACTAAGAAATTAAACCTCTTTTATGGATCATCACAATTTATACTACGTTTTGCTTACTTGAAACAGAAACTACCAAAACTGGTATCAAATATCCAATTTTATATACCGCATCTATTATAGACGCGTACGTCAATTTTTATTACTTTTTTTTGTTTCACTAGACTATGATGAAACACGTTTAAATTTAATTATTATGTTAGCGGAAACAATTCTAATTTCCTAGTCACATGGATTAAAACATATATACAACTGGAATAAATTTATCTTCTGCTCAGCTGTTAGTCTAATATGTTATTAGTTTTGGTTATCTACATATTTTAAGACTATATACAATTAATACTGACGAAGGACGAACGTGATTACTTTATTTATTTATTGCTTATATAGCTTATCTTCCTTACCGTATAATTTATATTTACGCGCTCTTGCATGATATCTATATTACTACACGTACTTATCCATATACACCAATATATACTCGTACGTTATGTACAGCATATACAATACATATATATCAACTACATACAGTGTTGACCACATATGTATATCTACACTCGCACCACACCCTACACGTATACATACACGTACACAACACGTAATCCACATGCGCCCAAAATTAACGCATCTAACCAAATGCTTTATTTGCTTTTATATTTTCTTGTTTAATTAGGTTGTGATAGATTGTACTTAATTTATTTATGTCCGTTTTTTCATTAATTGTGTTGGGATTTTTACAAATATAAATCATTTCGAGTATCTCTCTTCTCCTAAACATAAATTTCAATATAATGAAACTAAAATTTTAAAAACTGAAAAAAACCAAAGGAAAAGAGAGATACTCGAAATACTACCTGTATTATATATATACACACACACACACACACACAAACACACACACACACACACACACACACACACAAACACACACACACACAAACACACACACACACACACACACAAACACACACACACATAAAGCGAGAGAGGGTTGCTTGCAGGTAGAAACAAGATAATCCTTTGTCACTTAATGCTTTTTCGAAATACCACTTCTGTTAACAATGACTGTATCCAAAAACACCTAGTGATGGATTCGAACCGAACCGAACCGAACCTTGCGCTAGGTTCGGTTCGGTTCGAAAACTTCTTAGTCCGGTTCGGTTCGAGGTTCGGTTCGAAAAAATATATTCCGGTTCGGTTCAGTTCGAAAAAAACGAACCGAACCGGTTCGACATTTTGATATTTTAAACAACTAGTGCGTTCACTACAACAATTTAAATGTTTAATGTAGTTTTTGTATTTAGTAGTTGCTACTTTCAAATAAACCCAACATTAATTTGCTTTAGATTTTAGTAGCATAAATCATATTTATACTATTTGTCCAGGTTTGATTTTTCAATACGTACTATCTTTAACAAAACGTAATTACAATTAGGTTAATAGTGAAAGCGACCTCTAAAATTTAGAATGTGTTAATAATTGATGATTTTTACTAATGTCATTTTACCGTGCAAGAACTATATCACACGATCTTTGCGATTACTTTTATTTTAGTTTAAGTTAGTATATAAAGAGTATCAAGACAATAAGGTGTTGCTGATTTCTTATACAGTACAAAAAAAAGCCGTTTGTCAGTTTATCTTTATTTCTTTTAAAAGACAATATCAGATGGTTTTCGTAAAGAATCGTAAATCTACCTTAAACAGCGTTTTTGTTTTTCATAATAAAATATAACAGTATTTATGGCACGGGCCTTATGTCTGCTTATTATTTGCATTATACTGAGTTATTTTAGGTCGGCATTGATTGCAAAGTTTATGCCGTTATGAGTTATAAACTTCAACCCTTGGTTTTGAGAGAAAGTTCGGGGTCATTCTTCTGGAGTATCGGCTACTTCTAAAGACGTTAATGGTAATGGCCACACTAAATAAACAGTAAATACTATGGTATAGTCGAAATCAGGAAAGAATGAATGCACGTCATTAATTTATGATTCAATCCAAGATATGCTTCCGCATATACAATCGGCGTATTTAACATGTAAGAGAAAGAAAGAATACAAGTAGCACGTGTTTCGAGCAAAGTAGCTTAGTAACGACTTACGCTCTGGAGTTTATGATAAGTAAAGAATGGGAACAGTAAACTGTCGCATGTCCTAACTATATTACACTTAAATTAATGAAGTCTTTAAGTTGATTTGTGCGGTTTTTTAACACATGTTTGACCTCAACTAATTATAAAGTAAATAAGAGAACAGATTTTTACGAGAATAAAGTGGTATTGGCAACGTTGTTCATTGTACTATCGAAAATGTTAAACAGAACCGGAAACTAGTTAATCCTCCAATGGGAATATTTCTTGAAATCTGTATTAAACAGTCAATTGATTAATCTTGATGCATACGAATACGGTTGATGACGTGCATTCATTCTTTCCTGATTTCGACTATACCATGCGTTTTGTAACACCATTTGTTGAGCGATTATGTACAAAAGAAAAGGAGATTAGTTTTTGCTACAAGGTCACATTTTTTAATATTAATAGACAGCTGGTTTTCATGCAAAAGTAAAAAATTCAAAATGATGGATCAGTAATACATACTTAATTAAGAATTAAATTGATTCGTTTATTCTGAAACCTCGGCTTGTAAATGTTTAAGATGGTTTTAAAACCAAAATTTCAAAATCATTTCGAGTTTCTTTAATATCTAATACTAGTTATAAACAAACAACAATTTGAAATAAGGAGCATTAAACAAATTGAACTAATCTAGAATTTTTTGATCCACAAACGTGCCTCGATGACAAAATTTATTAAATATGTAACACTAATACCTATTACATTTTTACCTATCGGCTTAAAACTCCATGACCATGTACATTAGAAAATCGTTCTATTTCTTATATGCTTGCGACTAGAGATTTTTAAAATGTGCATTTGGGAGAAATTAAGATTGACATGTTTTTAGTGAAAATTAAATTTTTAAACTAAATTTCTATTTAAAAAATCGAACCTTGAGCTAGGTTCGGTTCGGTTCGAAAAATTTGCCGGTCCGGTTCGAAAATAAAATGTCCGGTTCGGTTCGGTTCGAAAAATCGAACCGTACCTCGAACCTGTTCGGTTCGTGTCCATCCCTAAAAACACCTGACGCTTAGTTTGCTTTTGTGTTATTTCTTTCGAAAAGCCGAGGTGTGTGTTGAAAGTGCATTCGTCCATGAGATGCGAAGACGTGTATACACGTAGAAGTTGCAGACAGTTATGCCTCGGGTGTAATAATAAAGTGACAATTGATTGTAGTGCACAGACTTAACATTGTCATTAATGGAAGGATTTCGTTATACAGTCTACTTAACATATCCAGCTCGTCGACTTACAGATTGGTGGTAAGTGCAGTAAATATTTTGTTGATTATTGTTTAAATATATTAATTACGCACTCCAAGCCGAACACTATCTCTCAAAAGTTGAATAATTTCATTTGGAATGTTATGACCGTCCACCTTTTTTTCGCGTTCAATTTCTGCTTGATTTATAAAGTCTACAGTCTTTCCTTTCAAAATATTACTTTTTAAATCTAGACATTTCTTGACGTTCATTAGATATCCTGCACTTTTTTCACGACGTTCTATACTTATAGACAAGTGCTGCCAATCATTATAACGCGTTTTATTATTGAAAGGAGTGGCATCGACATAAAAAGTTTACAGTAAAAATAGTAGACAGAATCATTTGATTTTGAGTATACAAGTAAGTCTCTTTTAACGGTTTCGATATTTGATAATTTCCTTGTACAATATGAATTCGAAAAGACCTCCTTTTATTATTCGATGGATATGCATAAATAATTATTTATCTGTACTGGTTCGTGATCTATAAAACGCATTCTAAGCTTATCTAATATCACTTGAGGCCATAATGCAAGAACATTCATTGCATATTCTCCTATTAGATCCATCGATACATCGCCACATTCAGTGGGATCTGGATCAACACCAACAATTGTCGGCGTCGTTTGTGATTGTGCCGAAACATCCTGGGTTTCTTCTGTAACCAGATCTTCGCAATCGGAAAACGGACCTGGTTGAACAATACTTTTTAATGGAGCTGTATTCTTCGGCTCTGTGCACCAGAAAGTTTTTTTTTCTTTCCACCATTGGTATCTTCAGACATCTAAACATAAAATAAATTTCAGTAAAACAACAATTTCAGGCATGAATCACTAATAATCAAAATCTACTATACTACACTTACCTTTCATAAATAGTGAAACTAATTACTTAACTTAATAATACTCGTATAATGACACTACATCTCAGATCTCCACACTCCACAATGTCAATACCCAAAGTTCAGTACATACAGTTACTATTAAATAACTATTTTCCGTAAAAAATTTCAAATTAAATGGCGAAAGTATTTTCAACAATGTAATGACTTCGTGCACGAATGACAAATAATAAACATCTATCACATACAACACACAAATAAAGCTAACGGAGATAGCAATATTCTACGACAACCTTAGATAATAAGTGTCACTCTTGTAACAAGAGAACGGGATCAGCTGTATCCTTCTCCCAGTCAAGTGTAACCGATCCAGAACGGAGTGTCGGCTCAGGTAGCGGACTGTGCGGCAATCGCTCTCACGCCTTAGTGGTTCTAGTCAGTATAGTTGTTGGTGGACGACCCGCCAGGCTAAGAGTCAGCACCGTCCGGCACCCGGCATTAAAATTTCAGGAATTTAATATACAATGTTGTAATCCTTTTTATATTTATTTTCTGTAATGTGAATTTCAAAGGGTGCATTTTCTCAAAGTGCTAACCTGTTCAGGGTAGGTAAATAATAGGTCCCTCATAAATATCATCTTTAAATAATGCCATATTTTTATCTTGACTTAGGTATGACAGAAACAGTAATCGGAACAAATTTGAATGAAAAGAAAAACGACAGTTCCATGACCGCTATTATGTTATACCGCCATTTTGGGGAAGTTTATAATAAACATAATCTTCACACTAACAAGTTAAAATTCGCACATAAATAGTATACCTGCTTTATTTTTAAATACCCTCTATTGAAATTGCTTTCTATTATATATTTATTTAATGGGTTTTGGAATGCATTGTCTGTCAAAGTCATAAATCCTACTTTAGATTTTAGTGTAACAGTATCCTGTATCATTTCATTTAACATTGAGATTTTAGCGATTGTATTCAAAAATTTAAGTACATGGAAAAAGATGTACTTTTGTAAGTGAATAGCATTTTTATATACTATTATCAATATATCAACATCTTTTTATCGTTTTCTTATATAACTGTTTGAAATATGCTGTAGGCGGATAAAGTTCAGTGCCTGTGCCACCCGGCTAATTTTAATTTCGGGTGAGAATCTTGAAATTGTATCGATTTATTTGGAGCTAGCTATTCTTGCTAGCAGCGCTAGTAAGCATCGATGTATTTTATCAATGCACGACGCGCCCCGCACGCAAAAAAATCTTTGATATATTGCATGTTTAAGCAAGTTAATATTCAATGTGATTATCCTCAGTGTATTTCTGAAATATGTTCACTAACATTTGGTTGTAGTAGTTTTATATTTGGGAGAGTTTATATAATTAATCACCTCTCATGTCTTACGTTAATTCTTCTAAATTTAGTAAAAATTGCAGGTTACAATTGATGAAAACAAACTTGTTGATCACGAGAAGACTGAAGTTATAATATTGGCATATAATTTTTGTAAGAATTATAGTAACTGCCCAGATGCTCTGCACCCTTGGTAGGGCCGTCCCTGTCCGAAAGCAAATGACAGTGCACCAATAGATAAGTTCAGAGTTATTTGTATGTAACAGATTTTCCTGCAACTAAATATCTTGGATCAAATTTATTTCAAACTTTAACAAAATTTTCGCTTATTTAAAGTTAGTTACGTATTGCACAAGTCACCTATAAGTTATATTAAATTTACATTAACATATGTGGATGTACAGAATAAACATCCGTGGGAGCGAATTACATCCCTACAAGATTAGAAGAGTATATATTTATTATAAGTTAAGCTTGTCAATAAATGACCTAGAAGACAACCAATCCACATTTAACAACACCAGCGACTCGGATCAATATATATTAGAATACCTAAGACAGTTAACACACGGATTTTCTAAAGACGACAACCAAGAACAAACAAATCCAACACAAGAAATTATACAAGAACCCGTGACGACTCAAAACAATGAAAATTTCCAAGACACCGTTCACTATAACGTCAGGGAATACACGAATGACGGAATCAAAATACTTAACGAAATAATTAACAACAAAAAGAATCAGATACATGTATTACCCAACGCTTACAATATGACTGACACTTCTGTTACAAAGATAGAGGACAGAAACATAACTACTAAAATTCCCAACGAAAACAATAACAACTTAATAGTACAATTCCTAAAAGAATATACATTCCCAAAAACTACTTATTACACGTACTTTCACAATAATCAACTATACGAGAGCCTTTGTAACACAGTTCTCGAGCACTTTTCAGAAAAGAGACCCCCCAAGTCTACTAGGGCGAAGTTATCTTGATGTGATCAACTCCCCTAAGTTGTTTCGACAAAGTCTACTAGGGCGGATTGATCTTGTATGATCAGATTAGATCAGATTAACTCCTCGAAGTCGTTTCAACGAGGACCACCAGAGCTAAGTTATCTTGGTGCGATTAACATTCCGAAGTTGTTTCGGCAAAGTCTATCAGGGAGTATAGTAATCTTGATATGATCTACTCCACCAACCCGTATCAACTAAGTCTACTAGGGCGAAGTGACATTGACCCTGATCTCCCCGAAGTCGTTTCAACGAAGTCTACTAGGGGAAGTTATCTTGATGTGATCAACTCCCCGAAATTGTTTCAATGAAGTCGACTAGGGCGAAGTGATATATATCCGATCAATTTCCCGAAGTCGTTTCAATGAAGGTTACTAAGGCGAAGCTATCTTGATTCGATCAACTCCCTGAAGTCGTTTCGACGAAGTGTACTAGTGCGAAATTACCTTGATCTAATCAATTCCGCGAAGTCGCTTCAACGAAGTCAACTATGGCGAAGTGACCTTTATCCGATCGACTCCAAGAAGTCGTTTCTACGAAGTGTACTAGGGCGAAGTGATCTTGATCCGATCAACTCCCCAAACTCGTTTCAACGAAGTCTACTAGAACAAAGTGATTTTGATCCGAACAACTCCCCGAAGTGGTTTCAACGAAGTCTACTAGGGGGAAATGGTCTTGATGCGATCAGCTCCTCGAAGTTGTTTCGACGAAGTCTACTAGGACGAAGTGAACTTGATCCGACCAACTCCCCAAAGTCGTTTCGACGATGTCTACTAGGGCGAAGTGGTTTTGGTGCGGTCTTGGGCGGAATGGATATTTGGCGCCCAACGTAGCCCCGAAATAACTACAAGCCGTTTGAAGTTAACACAATACAAAGTGCCGGAAGGGCACACCTTACAGTGATGACGGTTCAAAACAGAAAGAACTAATCTAGCAAAATGTCATGGGCATGTTACGAAAATGACAACTTACACTTCAACGAGTATTCATTTCTTCAACATGTTTGAAAGATCTACATATATGGCGCAGAGTAAACGTTATGCATTTTATCGACATCGATTTTATTATTTATAGAATTGAACTCTTTGTTAATATAAAACGATTCTATGAATGGTCTTATAATTGTCTTATAATTGTGTTCACTGTCCAAGATGATGATATCATCAAACAAAGGTGTATGTTTAGTTGCATACACATGCGAAGACAACGCACATTTAGCGGAGTTTTTTTTCGACAATCACTTCTATGTTGGGTTAAACGACTCTTTAACCATTGGCTCGTCTGCCCAATGTAACTATTACTACAGCTACATGTGATCTTGTAAACTATGTTACTCTTCAATTTTGTGAGTAAACTGCGAATGGAATGGCGTTATTCATAAACGATAGCCACTTTAGGTTGTTTAAGCAATCTCACAAACAATGGAGTTAACGTTTGTATATACGGGCGTTTTTTTATATGCCAAGTCTGTTTTATTAGTGCCCGTACTTGTCAGATAATTACTGGGTATTAACTTGTGTACAATTCCTTTTGAATAACCATTATTTAATAAAGTGTCTACCAGTATTTTCTTGTTTCTTAATAAATTGAGGATCTGATATATGTTTAATACGAATAGCGAAGGGCTTTCGCAGTTTGATCTTCCTTTCTAACTCTTCTTTGCCTGACTAGCTCAACGGAAGTAATAGAATCTACAAAATGAAATCAAACACAGCAATATCAAAAAGCATCTATACATTCAAAAACAATTTTCTCAACATATAAACGAATATATAACATTTACAGCATAATTTTTAAACATTAAATTATTCATTACAAGTAGCTACTTACTTAACTATTAAAATGTTCCTCACCTAATTTTGATTAAAATTTACAGAACTCAAATCTCTTCTCTTGTGGATAATTTACCTGTCTTTTACCCCCACGCTTACTAGGTTGTTTGGCCAAAAAATCCTTGACAGATAGTGTATTTTAAAAAGTCAAAGTGTTTCGAACTCTGACCACAAAACTTTCTGAGAAATATCCTTACAAAAATATATTATATAATTAAGACTTATTCTACCTTAAATTCAAATGACAAAATACTCAAATCACAGTTACAAACAAAGCAATTTAAAATTAATACTTGCGAAATCCAAAAGTGCTTTTCCTAATTAACGGTAGTAAATACCTTCTGCTTCCATTTTTAAATTGACGTTAGAATCCCAGTTTATCAGTGTTGTTAGTATAATTTTAAATTTTAATTTATAATCTTAATTTTCAAAGTGCATTTTCTATTTTTAAATAATTAGCTTTAAAGTAGCTTTTTGAATCGAAGAATATTCCTTCTTCATTAGATATTACAAAACAAATGATTGCATTTAACAACTTATATAGTTGAAACTATTTAAACGTATAAGCTTTATGCAACTCGGCATGTTTTGCTTCAATTAAATCGTTATACATCACTTGGTTGGCGCAAATTAATCAATGAATTAAATGAATGCCCTCTAATAAATTTCAAACTTATACACATATTATTTAATCACGTCATGGTTCTCCAGAGTCTTCTCGATTTAATTCAAATCTTAGTCCCATACGTGATGTAATACTTCTGAGAATTTCACAGTTTTAATAGTCTAATTAGTGTCAAACCGCCGCGATCGAATGAATTACGAGCACAGCAAGGCGTTGCCGATCTTTGTCTGATTCACGGAGTTAATTTTGTGGCTCCCTCTTTCTTATAGTGACTCGGAAAGATAATAAATAATTCTTATCGATTTTTATTACATGCTTAATGATAACGCAATTTCCTTGAATCCGCGTTTAAGTTTTAATGACATTTCTTATTAATCGAGGTATTCTCTTTCTTAACTCGAAAATTCGAGGAAAAACTCTTTATTTAAAAATGAATTTGTTATACGCACACGGGAGTCAATTTATATGATTAATTAAAGCTTTAATGGCTCTATTTATCCTTTCTAAATGCAAAAGATTGATGTGGTTTTTACGCTAAATAATGCGAATGTTTTATGCACGAGAGGTGTAATTTTATAATAAATGAAAATGAATGGATTTATATCTTAAGAAGTAATACACGGAGAAATTAATCGCGTTTGCTTTTATATACAGGGTGGTCCGGTTTTCATTAGCCAGCGTATATCTTCTGAACTATGCAAGATATAGAAAAATTTCATGGGAAAAAGTTTTTTGAATATATTTTCTCTACAAATATAAAGCATTAAGTATTTTTCATGGCCTACTATATTTGAGCAATAATATGTCACTTTGGTTTTTTAAATAGAACACCCAGTATATTTTTTGAAAAATATTCTTCTTGAAATTGTCTTTACGGCAATAAGCCACAATCAACGATTTCTATTCAAAGTGCGCTAAATAACCTAAATAATAGAATTTCAATCTGATTATTTCTGTTAACAAATGCCATTGCAGTATTTCATTTGTTTATTCACACTTATCTGTCACATAAATAAGTAAAAGTATTATTGTGTTCTTAATAGTTCGCGCAAAATAATGGAAATGAATTATTCAAACAATGAAAAAGTTGATATGTTATGCTGTCTTCATAGGTCAAACAACAATAAACGTCAAGCTGCAATTTTATATCGAAAGTTATATCCTGACCGTAGACAACTAAATATAAGTACATTTAAGAATTTAGAAAATTCTTTAAGGTCTAATGGTAGCTTTTCAACTATCACCAGAAATCAAGTACAACATAAATTGATTATTTTGGCCTACTTTAGACCTTATCCTAAAGTTTCTCCGAGATAAGCTGTAGCTGAACTAAACGTTTCGACAGATTTTTAATCTTTTGAGGCGTCATTCAGTGAAAGCATTTAAGATGCATTTGGTTCAAACATTACATCCCAATTATGCCAACAGCCGAGTTGGTTTTTGTATATGGATATTGAATGTATGGGAAGAGAATTTTTGGACAGTATTATTTGGACTAATGAATCTAACTTTCATAAAAATGGTATTTTTAACAGAAAAAATACACATTATTGGAATGATTGAAATCCTTTGCAATTTGTTAAAACCCGTTCACAAGTACGATTTTCAGTGAATGTGTGGATAGGTGTAGTAGGTGACCGCATACCGGGTCCCTATTTCTTTAATGGTAGTTTAACCCAAAATAGATATTTGAAGTTTTTGCAAACTTTGTTTCAAGATTTCTTAGATAATATTTTCCTAGTTATCAGACGAAACTTATGGTTTCAACACGATAGCGCTGCACCACATAATGGAATCAATGACACAAATTATTTAAATAATGAGTTTGTTCAGAACTGGATCGGTAATAAGAGACCGACTTTATGGCCTCTCCGATCACCTGATTTGTCAGTTCTTGATTTTTTTGTTTGGGGGTTTTTGAAAGATCGATTGTAATTCTAATTCTACCCCTTTTCAAAATCTTGAAGAGTTAATTGCAAAACTAAGAGCAGCTTGCTTGCTAATTACCCCGGTCATGCTATAAGATGCTAGAAAAGATTTAATTATTCGAATTAATAAATGTTTAGAATGTAATGGTGAACAATTTGAACATTTACTAAGATAATTAGTTTTCTTGTTAGCTATTATTTTCAGATGTATGTATAAAAAATTTTTCAATTTATTAATTTATACAGTAAATAAACAATAATCACAGTTTCCTATTGGACTTCTATTATTTGAGTTATTTAGTGCATTCTAACAAGAACTCATTGGTTGTGGTATATTGCCATAAAGACAATTTCAAGTAGAGTATTTTTTCAAAAAAATATACAGGGCGTTCTATTTAAAAAACCAAAGTGACATATTATTGCTCAAATATAGTAGGCCATGAAAAATACTTAATGCCTTATGTTTGCAGAGAAAATATATTCAAACAACTTTTTCCTACGAAATTTTTCCATATCTTGCATAGTTCAGAAGATATACGCTGGCTAATGAAAACCGGACCACCCTGTATACACACATAATTAATAAGGGTTTGTTTGTATTTTGCAAATGCAGTAAGATTTGTATTCTTAACGATTGTAAATAGAAAATATTTGCTTTCACGGTAACTAAAACGTGTTTTTGTACACAAAATTATTTATTTTATGCACGGAAGGTGTATTTTTATAATAAATGAATGACTTTGTATTTATATCTTAAGAGTGATTATTTACACGCATGGAATTGTGTTTTCGCTTTGCACTTTCATGGCTATGGTATTTACAATACGCTTATATTATACAGTGTGGAACAATGAATCTTCGGAATTTTTCAACTTTTCTGGCTTCCTTTCTGATTGGGCGGGTTTTATTTTTAGAATTTGGGTTTCCACGACCTCACATTACTTCATTATCACGTCAATATATATTGCTATACTGCTAGTGAGTCATCGCAGTACACAAGTGTAAAGAAATGTTGATAGAAAAAAAGCACAAAACATTTTCAGTATTTAAATAAAAGTGTATACAATGTTTTACAAATATTATAAACTCTAATATGCTGCACTAAAATATACAATTAAAATTCTCTTTATTGAACAAATCGACAGACTTGAAAAAACATAAATGCTTTTCTAGAATAATTTAATCGAGATGTTTCATACGCTAGAATTTATAAGTTGTGAGAATTCTTGTAACACCACACTTAAAAGTTTGCAGTAAAGTTTTAATGAGGTAAGGTGAGGACTGACATTTGAACGTTGTATATGAAGAAATATAATTTAAATGCACGTGTTCAAAACAAGTTGCAGGAATGTATTAAGTTTCAGGATTTTTATCAGAACAAGTGTTGTCAATAACAATAAACGATCCTATGTAAATTTGGAAAAACAAAAAGCGTCTGCTTATGACTTCGAAATTTTAACCTGTAAACATCAGCAAATTAACACAATCGCTTTTTATGCTTCTAAGCCTTTTAGTTCTTTGGATTTTTTGCTCTTTGCAGCCTCTTGATCTTCGCCATTGTAAAACAAGTTCTAATTAAAATATACGTTTTTATAATGATAAACGCAGCTTTTAGAATTTAATATCATATGTGAAATAAAGCAAATTTTAATCATTCTCCGTATGAATTGTACAGAGTAAAATTTTTTTAATGGCATTGTATGTTTAAAGGGCTAGAAGAAGCTATTTAAATTGAACAAATAGTTGCAGGGAAGAAATAGCAGAGACGTAGTCGTTAACCTTACAATGCATTGGTTAAACACCACAGTTAGAAAAGATCGTGTTGACAACCTTGCGTCATTTGTAGATTATTGTAGACTGTTTAAACGAAGTGCGCTTGCCCAAGATGTGTTATTTCTAAATAATAAGGTTTTTGCTAGAAGGTAAATATTTTTTCCAGTAACTACAATTTAGATATCTTGAGATATTTTGTCCTTGATTCGAGTTTTATTTAAATGTTTGTAAATTTTATAAGTAATGAAAAATAATGAGGTTATTTTGTTAATAACATATTCTGATTTTTTAAATAGTATGTGATGTTAAGCATTTATTTTCAGTTATAGTTTTCATAATGCAAAGGTTACTGTAGAATAAGTAAATAAGAGTATATACAAGTTACGCGTCTTTCTTGAGTATAGTAAAATTCACTTTGCCTAAGAATTATTTTGAAGGCAGGTGCCTTTTCTTGAAAAAGCCGTCTCCTAGACATAACGCTAATCTCGATACTTCAATACTTCCACAGAAAAATTCATTAATTACGTCAGTAAGAAAACTAACTACAAAATCAGTTTATCCTTGATAAAATTAGCCTTAAGTAAATACCCAGTTTCTAATACAATAATTCAATTTCTGGTTTACTCCGTTCTTTAAAAAATTCTACTACCATTGCAACAACTCTAATTGTAAAAACAATCTAAATTGTTATAATAATCAATAATCTTTAAAAATGTCGATTCCAATAGTATTTTCTACACACTCTTTCATAGCAAACAACTCAGTTGACAACAAATCAAATCTTACTAGTTCACTGGATATTTTATTTAATCGAAGACGTAAAACGGTTGCTCCCTTACCAAAAAATCTTTTTTCGTAGAAATTAAAAGAATAGGTATCTCACTATAAATACAAATCAAATTAGAAGAATTAATCTTTCACTAAAATTAAATTATTAATCAAAATTGTTAAATAAACAAAAATATTGTAGTCTTCTTTTTTTTTTGTTATAAGCCAATTATGAATATACAAAGAATGAATGATGTACGTAAACTAAGCTTAATGTTGTAGTTTAAATACAGCAAGGGTAATTAGAAAAACTATGACCTTGTGAAAAATGTTTTATACAATTCAAATGCTTAGGTTCTAATTATAATATAAGACATTGTGAGCATTAACTAAACCAAAATTTCAGTTATGCAGAGTTATTCACAGTAACCTTCCAAAACGTTTTTTTATTGATAACAACTCATGATTTACACTTTCCACTACAATGTTTTTAGCTCGCTCACTTTCAATAGCAAAGAGTGCCAATGAATTATGTCTCATTTGGGACTTGGTGCTACGCAAATAGGTCTTAATGAGCTTAAGCTTACCGAACGATATTTCGGGAGAAGCGATGGTAACCAGCAAAGTTAAATACAATTGTAACACCGTACACAGATTCTCCACACTATTAGCGATAGAACAGTTTTCTACCATCACTAATTCGGCCACTTCTTTTACTGAAGAAAGATTTTTAATTTTCTCTTTCGTTATCGTTCGAAAACTAAGAATTTGTTGAGGAAATGTAGAAGACACGTCATCTGGATAAAATTTACAGAGTCTGTTTGCTTCTTTGATAATTTCTTCATCAGCTGTTCTGGTTGTAGAATTGCGGATTTAGTCGAAACGTGTTTTGAGTTGTTGAATTATGGCGTCTAGACATACATTGAACAGGGTTATTCTAAATTTTTCTTCTAGTTTTTGTATGTGTTCATCTATCGTCAATTCATCAAAAAAATTTTTAGTGTAACGCTGTCTTAGTTACAAAAGTAGGGGTTATTTCTAAGGGCAACGTATTCGGCTTCTTTCAAAATATCGCTGAAAATTTTTTTCTTAATTTGATCATCTTATTTTGAACTGTATGTAAAAGTGATGCGGCTGTTAACAAATCAATTGAGGGTTGTAAATAATTTATAATTACGTTAGTAGATTGTAATATTTTACACTGAAAAACGAGAATCACTTAATTTTTAATCGTTAAAGCTTCTCTTTTTTCGGATGTTTTATTTGATAAAAAAAATTATTTTCGAGACACATCATGACACCAACCAAATTCGTTCTTAAAGAAAACAGGCAATCATATCTTGATGACAATCTATTTAAACAAAGCCTCTCGAGTGTACATTTCGTATTCTTTATTTCGTTTAACCAGTGCAAATGTGGCAAGGTTTCACTAAAGTAATCCTAAATTTGTTCCACGGTAGTGTAAAATTTGCGAATTTCCAAAATATCACTGACAGCACCATTTAATACCAGATTTAAATTGTACAAGACGCAATGTGCGTAAGCAGCTGCTGGATTCCGATTTTTAATAAGCGCTTCAAGTCCTCTATATCTACCACTCATATTTGCAGCACCATCATAAACTTGCCCACGATACTTTTCAAATCAACATTATTGTCCTCAAGGATGCCTATAACTTCGTTTTAGAACAACTGTCCGGATTAATTTTTTTAGTTCATAAAATCCTATAAAAGTTTCGAAAATGATTAACTTATTTTCCTGATCTGCTTTAACATATCGAATTATAACACCCAATTGATCTATTCTACTGGCATTTTGAGTAGTATCCAGCAAAAAAGAGGAAAAAACGGAGCGTGTCTAATTTCACTTACGATTGAGCATTAGTTCATTACGTATTTTTGGACTGAAATATTTTATTCTGTTGTTTTCATTTTCAATGTAGGCTTTTAGTAATGGATCATACAAAGCCAACAAAGCAACAATATTTTTAAAATTTTCTTTATTCTGAGCTGATCCGCTTTCGTCGTGACCTCGAAAGAAAATGTTGCATTTTGTCAAAGTTAAAGTAACATTTATAATTCTAGATTCTAGATTCTAGAGTAGCCACAGCTTTTACTTTAATGTTGTTTTTAACAAAATATGATATCATTGTTTTATTATTTTTTCAGTGGTCATAAGTTAAATAAGAAGTAAGATGAACCACAGAAGATTAGTCTTTCGCTATATTTTTTTTAACCCTTGCCAGTCGTTAATGGTACCATTACACCAAGCATCAAACAACTTTTGCTCCCCATGTCCTAAAAGAACCAGCAAACATTGTTACATGCCAAACTGGCTATGTATCACTTTTAGATTTGGATATAATTTGTAAGTTAATTGCCGCGTATTCTTTAAATTAATAACGCTAACTTCCGTCGTCGCTGACAGTCGCGTCTGCGCAGAAAAGCGGGGATTAAGCCAAAAGACCTGAACCAAGCAACAATAATCTGAGTGGTGTGTGATTTTTCTTTAGAAATAGGTATGTAGGTTCCCTATACCTTACCTTTGTTGTACCTGATACCTATTCCTTCCGAACCCCTACGAGCGTAATAAAAGTTACGTGACGGACGGATAGCAAATTTGATGATCAACATGGCGTAACCCACAAACCACCGATGGATCCTGAGATTAGGGTCCGAGATACACCTCACGTGAGTAATTTGATTTTACTTAATTTGTGCATGCAAATATGACTTAGACAGCGATTGCATCAAATACGTGATCTGTAGAAATATAACAATGGCGGGTAAATATGCCGCGTAATTATAACAACATGACAATAAACTGTGTTCAATAATTTGTTACGTTCAATTTTACAATTCTAAATATTTTGGTTCGATTTACGACTTTTTCAAATATTCCCACACCTCCACTTCGATATTTTGTATAACTACCTGTTATAGGAGACGCCCCTGATCACGCATTCTAATTTAATAACTCGATTTGTTCCCATAATACTCATTCTAATACAATCCCAGTATTGTACTGTTAAACATTCTTTCTGGCGATTCTAACACTTTGACATGTTACTATTGTACTTTTATAGCAATCATCATCATTTTGTTTTCGAACTTACTTAAGGTTGGTTTGACGCAGCTCTAACTTTTTTCTATTCTTTTATAGCAGTAGCCATTTCTAATTCACTATCATTCTATATTATTGTTTGAGTGCAATTGTTTCTATATTTAACTCATTCCGACCTCTTTTGCATGTAAAATCGCTTTTATAATATTGTTCAATTTTCTGAATTTATATGGTTCGATTAAGCAATGCATCTTATACGTTTATATAGATATATAATTCGAGTACTGGTTAATTTAATGAGGCACAGAATACTCTAGAAGTGTTCTTTTGAAATGTGGTATTCAAATATTTTCATCGCTTATCATATTGTTTCCTATACTGCATTTCGTCCTGACATGTATTTTCTGCGTTACTAATTCTATTATTTCAAGTGCGATGCACGCCTTCTTCGAGAAATTTACATTCTCTGTACATAAGAAGGTTTCTTATGTGGTTATTAATGAATAAAGGGAATTTTCTTTTAGCTCTTTTGCGTAGGCCCACTGATTCAGCTATGTTTGCAACATTAACCAGCCTTGCCACTGTTGCGATGATTAATTATTTAGCAAGATCAAGAATGTTTGGATGTTTCGCCTCATCCGAGTTACGTAAACGATAAGTATTTCGACACATGGAGATGTTACAATTTTTTTTGCATATCAGGAGAATACTGTTTATCAACATTTGATGTTTGTGCATAACGAATAAACCACAAATAAACTCAAGCCACATTACTCCGATGGACGGAGCAAGTTTATAAAACCCGTTTCGGAAATAGCTTCTCTAATGTTTTATTTTTTTACTTTTTAAAATTCTTACTAGAAATCGTTATAAATTGAATATTTTTAACTTAAAACACTTGTTTCTGAGAAAGTATATGCATTACCTTTTTTTCTTTACAACTGATCAGTTTTACATGTTGCAAAACGAGATTCGCACTTCGTACATAAATTATTCAAAATTATCAGAAGAAAATAATTTTTTTTAATAGAAATTTTTTTTTGTTTATTGTAAATAAAAATTCGGGGAAGATGTCCTTTCTTTGTCTTTGGACCTACCCCCTCTCCGCCTTTGTAGCATTTCTAAGTTTTTTAATGTTTTTTATAAGTTATCGTGATTCGTGCGGGTCCTTACTTTACTTTCCTTTCGGTTTCTGCCTGACTCGTGCGTTCTACTGTAAATATTGTTGAATAAAAAAGCCAAAACCCATGGATAGCTTAAGAAGTTTTAGCTTTAGTTTGATAACACTCGTTACTAAAACCGCTCTTTGATACCAGATCTTTAGGAAAAAGGCCTTTTGGCTGATGAGGTCCTAAACTGATAATTTTTACCTTCATCTCGTCATCTAAATCTTGAGTGTATCATCCTCGGTCACTGTCAATTAATATTGCAGTACTCTCAAGCCCAGCCTAAGCATCCTTTCGGAATTCTACGTTATCGTCAGTTCTTAAAGCACAGACATCTTCACTGTTTTGGGCCTAGTCATAATAAATAATATTACTATTATCGTTATGCACATCGACACTACTACTGCTTATACCACTACAACTCCACATGTTTGCATAACATAGCATGCAATGGTGCTGTTAACGTTGATAGATTTTGTATAAAACGTGCATAATAAGTAACCATTCCAATAAAACGTCGAACATATTCAATGTTCTTTGACCGTGGCATATTTGCAACAGTTGTCACTTTTCCTGGCAATTTTGAAATTCGATTGTGCTGTAATATTTTTGATGGCTAAATAATTTTCAAAACGTTCCAAATAATTTTTTAATTTTTAATTCTTTTGGTCAAAATTTTCGAAACTAGGAATATGACTTAAATCTCTTGATGTGACAGAACTTGGCTCATTCGTTTTCGGATTTTGCAGGTGATCTGAAATTTGCTTTACAAGTAATGTTGTAAGATCTTGTCGACTCCTTGTGAAAACATTTATTAACTGCGAAAGTTATTCTGAATCCATAGCTTATAATGTTGATTCCATTTAATTTGTTCTTCACCTCATCGCCAACTGCTATATCTTTTGTATCTGATAAAGATTATCAATTTCAAATATTGGAATACATTTATTGATAAATAAATAAACGTAAAGAAACGTAAAATAAGAAGTACGGTAGGTATTAAAAGTATTATCAAACAAGCACGTACAGCTTTAAAAAAGGCTAAAGGATTTAATATTATGGATGCAATCAACATAGCAATTAAGGCCGCCAATACAGCAAAACAAAAGAAGCATATTAAATCAGCTCGTATTATATCAATTCCTAAAACAGGAGGTTTTCTACCACTAATACCAATTTTTGCAGGCCTAAGCGCCCTTGGTGCTCTTACTGGAGGTGCAGCTGCTGTTGCAAAAGCAGTTTCAGATACTAAAAAAGCTAAGGAACAACTAGCGGAAAAACAACGTCATAACAAGGCAATGGAGGACATTGCAGTCGGAAACGGCATGTACATCAAACCTTATAAAAAAGGTTTTGGTCTTTTTTTAGCCCCTGCAAAACCTCAAAGGAACGCAACTTGATTTTACCTAATCGAGCACTAAGCAATGTAGAATTAATAGAATTTGTTAAGCAATTAAAAGTACCATATTTCCGTGGGGTGTTCATGAGAAACAATCTTCCCAAGAAAGTTAATTTAAAAGAATGTGGTATAATTAATTTAGATGGAATAGAAGGTTTAGGTACCCATTGGACCTCTTATAAAAAGTAGGGTAGTAGCGCTATTTACTATGACAGCTACGAAAACCTGCGACCGCCAACAGAGTTGATAAGTTATTTGAATAGCGGGGGTAAATGTAAAATTCTTTATAACATTAACCAAGAACAATCGTATGGTACTGTGTTTTGTGGTCATTTATGCTTACAATTTCTAAGTAGTACATAGAACTGCGTATGAAGTTGTCATGTCGTACACTTTTACTCTAACGGGAAACACTTCAGTTTTAACAAGCAACTTTAATCTGCCTATAAACTTGGATAATGATTCGGAGTACGTATTAGGATTAACAAATTTTGAGTCTTATAACACAATTCCAAACATTGAAAAAGGAATAAATAATAAATTTTATTATGGATCTAACGGAGAATTCGTAGGAATGCCTGAAGGTGCTTATGAGATTAGAGAAATTATTAAATATCTTCAAAAAGCTTTAGGCGATAAAAGATGGCGTGGTCGTATGGAACAATCACGAAGCGCTAGAAAGACACCGGTGTATATAGAAATTACAGCTGATAATAATACACTTAAATGTAGTATTAAATGTAGTGAAGATGTGGACTACAACTCCAAATTATATAATTCCACAGTGGCAAGATATTCTTTACGAACGTACAAAACAGAAACATCAAACGCACGGTTCTACTCTGGGTTTCGCTTTGATCGCATATAACGTACAACACTGGAATACCGCCATACAACAAATATAAGGACTGCCATGACCAGTTATTAACTTCTTAGAAAAAAATTAAGCAAATCAAATCTTAAAATAAACACTTTCTTGAAACCTTGTGGATTTTACAAAACAATTTTTTGTCCAGTATCCAACCTTTTCAGTCATTCATTTAAGCTTTTTGTAAAACAAATATTAAGAACATATTATACCTACCTACAGCTCACAGGATTACAAGATAAGATAACACTTTCAAGCAGTCAGTTATCAGGGACACGTTATCCCTTTCTACTACAGCCTATAATGCAAAGAGCTTCCAAACAATTTGAAAATGTGTCTTTCAATGATTTCAAAAAGAACACAATGGTATACGTTCTTTGTTCGTTTTTCTTAGAATAGATCCTTTAAAAGAAGAAATTTATTGTTTACAGAGGAAGTTTAAAGAAAAATTGTTAATAGTAAATATAGTAACATGTGAACTATTATTGAATATGCTTATGGGCCCCCTACAATCATATCCTCCCCACCATGAGGGCCCACTTGTTCGTGTCTGGTAATAGTTCTGCAAAGGCTACATATAGAAATCTCTAGCTACAACCAGTTGTACATTCTACCAGCTTAAGTATTAATTTAGTGTAAATACAAGCAATCTGATTTCAGCAATTTATATTCTTTATCTTCCGTCACCAATTCGAGTACAATAGTTTCAAACTATCCCAATATCTTTATTGTTAAACTAAGTTACAAAATGCTGTGAATATCTGGATAAAGGTAACGGATTCTTTAAAAACGTACGTCGGTTTTACTAACTTTAAAAAATACGAGTTTCAACAACTAATAACGAATAATTTTTATTGTATTTTTATTAGGTTTTGAAATTTTATTTCACACCTAAAACAGTTACTTTACATCTTAAACCTATAACCCAAACATTAGTTACTATACTCAATTGAGGTAAATTAATTAAGCTACAAATTTATTTTTAACATAACAAATTTTTACCAACTTTGTTAATATTAATTTAGTTTCATTTTAAAAAGCCAATAACAATAGTCGAAATACCCGATCCAAGCATACTGTTAATTTAAAACTTTTCTTTGAGCAATAACAACACAATCACGATTTGATAAATGTATCAAATAGAGTTGCTGGTTAATAGCGAGAAACCAAATACTGCACATTTCTATACGTCAACGCCTCTTGATTGTCGTATGTTTTATACATCTCTTATTACATTTGTTTAATAACGCAGAACATTTGATAACAAAAAGTTAATAGGTTAATAGATAATTAGATTTTAATGTCCTGCAGGAATTTCAATTCAAATGGTTTTAACTAAAAATTGATTAGCAGTACCAATAGATAAATTAACTTGCTGTAGTCAATTATTTAGTGGTTTTGTACCGGCAAATCCATTGTTGATAAATCATTACACATATATTAACAAAACTTTGATTAGAGAAACTAGATAATTGTCAATTTAAATTTAAATTTTTTTGTTGTATTCAGAAGTATCTTTTATGTGCATCTATCCAAACTTAACTTTTTTTTAATTTGAGTACCGTAAAACGGGGTTAAGTTGACCGCCTGGGTGAAGAAAAACGTGTAAACCTGTATCATATTCGTGAACTTAACTTTTACCTATGTATAAAGTTGTGTCATTATAATTGGTTTTCTTTACAAACTTTTACCTTAATAGTAATGATAAATCATTCTACGTACCTGTGACAGTTTTAATTAAGTTAATTGCATCCCGAAAATAAATTCAGCTGATACATTTGATAAGTCTTTTCGTTCTTTGGGACTAAAAGTTTTTGGTTATCTGTGCAAATTTAACGTTAATTTGGGGTGAGCTTGACCGCCGATGCCGTGACCAACCTTTAAAAATCTTGCCTGTGGTTGTCGGCACGATTAGCGATCAGTTTGTTAGGAGAGTTCATTTCATACGGTCGTTTTGTTTGTCCTATAGATAAAGTAAATCTACTTAAAATAAAGCATGTCACGTGTGTATAAACATAAGAAAGGCAGGAAACTTTAAAAGGTGTTTTTCTGAAGTTTTGGATGGCAAAATTAGAGTCAATCATGCCTCTAAAAAATATAACATTCCAAAGGGAACTCTTATGAACAAAATACAAGGTCGGCATATAAAAGAACATGAACGCCAAACGGAGTTGACAAAAATCGTAGAAGATAATTTCGTGGAAAGCCTAATCACGTGCGCTAAATGGGGATTTTCTTTAAACCCGTTAGATTTACTTCTAAGTGCCAAAGCTTATCTTGATCCTATAGGTAAGTGTTCCCGATTTAAAAATAATATTCCTGGTTACGACTGGGGAAAATCTTTTCTATCACGACATAAGCAAGTTGAATCGGAACGTTAAGTAACAACATTAAGAGATCCCGTGCTGCAGTTGAAGCAGAGATGTTAAACTTTTTTAATGAACTGTCTATAACACTTGAAGAATGTAAAACCAAAAGCAATATTTAATTACGACGAAAGCAATTTAAACGACGATCCTGGTAAAAAGAATTTAATTTTTCATAGAGGGGTTACAATCCTGATAATGTTCTAAATTTTTCATAAAGTGCGGTGACAATAATGTCATGTTTCTGCAAACGGTCATATTTTACCGCCGTAGGTTGTCTATAAAGCTTATAATTTATAGAATTCTTGGCGTGAAGGTGGCCCAAGAGGTGCTCCGTTTTATGAGAAATACTGTTGTTCCAAAGGAACACCGTACAATCGATCTAATCATGGTTGGTTTGATGCCATCTGTTTTATTACAGACTCGTTTAAAATATCTTTTTTACCACATGCTCAATTAATATAGGATAAAAAGGTCTCAATAGGTGATAATCTTTAATCTCGTTTTATAAACAAAGTTCTTCAACTTTGTGGGGAAAATAACATGGACTTCCTTTATCTGCCACCAAATGCAACCTACTTGTGTCAACCACTGGATGTAAGTTTTTTCGAACCCATGAAAAATTATTTGAAGCAAATAATAAACGAATGGAAAAAGTGCAATGCAAATACTTCCTCTGTAAAAACAACTATTTTTCCCAGAATATTAAAAACTAATTGACAAGTTAGCTCATGCATTCAAACTGAACGTTCAAAAAGGTTTTTCTGCCAATGGAATTTTTCCATTATATAAGCAGAAGATTCTAATTAAAATGCCTCATGTACAAGAGGAAGTCCCCCATAGAGAGTATTGGTGAAGTTATAGTAGATTATTTAATGGATCAACAAAATTTTAAAAAAACCTGATTCAATAGTGAAAAGGAAAAAGTTAAACGTTTCTGGATGTTCGGTTGCTTTCGAAGAATCGTCAGAAAAGGATAATGAAGACAAGGTCAAAAAGCAAGAATCAAGCAACAAGCAAGATCCAATCAGTAAAAGGAAGATTGATATAGGCAGCCAAGAAAGTGAGATTGAGCTATTTTCAGAGAATGATCATTAATCTGATTTGATGACCGGTAATGTTGAAGAAACAAACTGTTGAGGTGAAATTAAAAAGTGGTGATATACAATTAAACTCAAAGGTTATAGTACAATATGAAACTAAAGAGACCGTCAAACATTTTATTGGAAAGGTGTTATCAGTAAATGTTAATTTTTTTACGGCAATTGAAAAATGATAGATTTATCTGGCCTAATATACAAGATAAAGATGATATGCTTTCAAAAAAAAAAATTAAAGCCATACTAGAAAACCCAAATGTATCTTGTCGCGGAGAACTTTGTTTTAACATTGGTTTATCTTTATTTAATTTTACATGAAAAATTAGAGCAAAGAATAGGGTTATCATATAGTTTTAGGCTATAATCATATTATTTATTGTTCTCTTTAACCGCCAATTCTTTTTTAATAAAATGATTAATATTTTACTGTTTATTTTGCACTTGATTAACTTCACCCCCGCTGCCACAAAAACTCGTTTTCAAAGATATTTATATGTGGTCAACTTCAGCCCAAATGGGGTGAGGTATTAATTTTTTTCCAAGAAAAGGGCACATTTTGCAAATTTTTACAAGTCCTAGGGCTAAATAAGAACCATGCCCGCGTTATCGCGATGATAACTTATTTTTTTCTAAAATTGCAAATATGGTTGAAAAGTGGTAAATTTCACCTCATTTTACGGTAAGGAACCAGAAACATTCTGTACAACAAGGCCGTCAGCAACAGACTTATTGACACAAAAATATTAAACAAGAGTATTAGTTAATTAGTTGAAATTATAACTTTGGCTTTTATATAGCTGGGTAACTTGTATCTTTTTAACTTCCACGTTTATAACGAAGCGGCTGCGTATAGGTAAAAACTTCGCAGTTTAGGAAGGCGAGAATTCGTGATGTGGGATTTGTAATTCGTTAAATTCATTGCAGTCAATGATGTACAGTCCAGTCTAATCGGTTGCGGATAACAATATGATTCGTTTGAGTTGGTGTACTTCTTGTAGTTATATTACATTTGTTGTTTGGTGGTGTAGTGTTTATTAGTTTTTGATTACGTACTTATTGCTTTAATGGAGTCTATTCTATGCCCGAACAAAGTGTTGCGTTGTCAAACGTGCAAAATAGTTTTTCATGTCCATAACTGTTTTAAAAATTCTAATAACAGTAATCCAATAGAAGTAAAAGAATTACAACGATAACAAGTACAGAGTGTCCATATTTGAATACTATTGTAAGGTATCTCGCTTATTTTTAAAGATAAAGGATTGCGGTTTTCGCAACCTCTAATACTTTTTTGTGAAACTAAAAGTGCCACCAACAAAATTTGCATAGCCCTCTTGGCTTTTGATATACAGAGTGAAATTGAAAATTATCACTTTTGGAGCATTCCCCGTTTCTCAGGTGTCTTTTAACTTATTAAATAGACGATAAGGTATTCTTATAGAGTATTTCAGTTGAATCTAGTGGCGTAGTTTGTTTCTTTAAATACGTCACCCTAAATATTTTTAATTAATTAAATTAAGCGTTTTCTGGGCTTTTCAAAAAGATATAATAGCATGTATTTATTTTGAAAAATTACTGAATAAACTATACTTTCTCAAAATTAATTAATGCATAAAACTTATGTTTTTTTTTTAATTCTTTTACTCGATATTAAAACAATCAAAGTCAGTAGCACTGTGTGAACTGTCACGAACACGTTTCAAGTTGATGAATTTGTAGTAATTCAGTATTAGAAATGCGGTCTAACAAAAATAGAAAATATTGGCACGTGACCTACGAGACAAAAAGTTTGGGGACCTGTAGTTTAAATCAAATAGAGAACACCGTCGTATTAAGATTTGCTCTCTATTGCTCGGATCTTAATCCAATAAAGATGGTATGGTCTGTGATAAAAAAACAAACTTGGCAGGTTAAGTACAAATTTCAAACTTGCGGACACTTGGATACTGGCCAAAGAAGATTTGCTCTACTTACCCTCGAAGACCAGCAGAAAAGATGCGAGCATGTAATTACAAAGGAAAAATTTTAATTGGATAGTAAAATTATACTCGGGAGCTAGAACACAAGAATTTATAATAGACTTGAATAAACAATCTGTAGACGACCTTTTTTAATTCCACTGACAGAATAAATAAGCTGTGTTATTATAAGGTAGATAATATTTTTAAATCACAATGTAATTATTTTAATCCTTGCAAAATGAGTATCATTCTCTCGCAATGTGTAATTTAAACTATTGTTATACAAGTATTTAAATTTCATACCCATGTTTTTAAAATCTTTTCATCTTTTCAAAGTGCTCCTTAATAAATAATTGCTATAGTTAATATATTAAGTAAACAACGTGTACACCTAGATAATCCAGCCTATCTTTATATTGCATTTACATTGCATAATTTAAGAATTTATAATTACTGCAATTATAAGTTAAATTTACCTATAAAGAAAATCTTTCAGTTGTTCCTCTTTCAGTATAATGTAAAGTTATTACACATTGGATTTAAATATGCCACATAAAAATTTCTGTGATTGGATTATTGGTTGGTTAGCTTTTACTCGTAACAATTTCTCTTTTTGTTTTTACTAAAAAACTGAAACGTTGACTGAAAGTAATCTAACGAAGGTCATTCAAATTTTTACATCACCATAAGAATAATTTGAGATGTGCACTGCGCGCCTTTCAGGAGATTTAAATGTTGAGGGACCACCTGAAAAATATAATCGATATGCACCGGCGCCGTTATGGTATATTCGCCGAGTGACAAACGTTAAGAGTTTGTATGTGATATACAAGGAATAGTCGCCAAATTTGATTCAATTTATTTCTAAGTCTGTATAAAAGCCGTTGTATTATTATAAAATTTAGGATTAGGCACTGTACTTAAATCCGCAAATGGGCATAGGCGGTCTTGTATAAGTATTATCAAATGTACCGTGCCCTTGATTTCATTACCAATGGTTGTTGATAAATAAGTATCGGTTTTGTAAGGGCATCTTCAAATGTTCTATAACAAATAATACTTCAAAGAAACAAAATCTAAATTACCACATTTTAATAGTTTTCAACGGGAAAAATAATTTTAAATCCTAAATAGTCTATAAAATACGGTAAAAATAGTTGTACTTTATATATTTAAAAAAATTCTAAAAGTGCATCCCAAGATTTTAATCAAATATATATATATATATATATATATATATATATATATAAACAACTGATTTGATTAAAATCTTGGGATGCACTCGTTCTACCAGATAAAACTACAGCGTCAAATTGTAATTTTTATTCAACGTTTCGGCATTGACTTTATGCCTTCTTCATAGACTGAAAAATTTAATGAAGATTATTACAATTAAAATCAAACAGTTAAGCTGTGTACTTACATAAATTACTATGACTTAAACCTGATTTAAACTTAACAAACAACACTTATTCATGGCATACAGCTTGGTTAAACTTTTAAAAGTTACGTTCAAAATTTTAAGAAGCCGCTTTGAAAACAAGCTTCTCATGAAACAGGTTCCACTAGGGGGATTGGAGAACAGTATAAATACACGTGAGAAGATATTAAAGCTCTCTTTCCTTTCATCAAGTTCTGAATACGAGTTCAGACCTACATAATAGTCAAAGCTTTCGGTTAGAATTAGCGTGTGCAATAATGTTACATTAAACATATTATTTAAAATTATAAAAGTTGTAGTAGCGGACCGTAAGTTAGTAAAGTGATTGCACTAGTTAGTGCTTATTTAAATAAAAAGGTACAGTTACTACGACTAAGTTATTATATGGATGGATGATTTTGGGGTAAGCAGAATTCGGAAAAATTTGTATGCGTGAAGTATCTGGTATGGAATGTTACTGTTGAAACGAAGCTAGTATCTTGGAAGAAGCAGAATAGTGTAGCGGAGATATTAGATGGACACAACGATGCAGGATTCTGGTAGTCATCTCATGCGGTCACGAAGAGTGAAGGTGTCTCCAGGTAATAAATTTGAAATTTCTGTTTTTATATAAACATTTGTGGATATTTTTGTGTTTGTGTGGTTGTCCTATTGGTGGCGTATTTATTGTTGTTAAAACTTATTTAAAAGAGTACATGTGCAGGACAATTTAATAATTTTGAGTACTGAAAAAAGGTTCATTAAGGATATATAAAAATTTATGCAGGCTATAAATTGTGGTTGTAAGGAGTAAACGGGTCTGTAATTTTGTTGTCAAAAATGCAAGGTTTAAAAAGCATTTATTAACAAAACTTGGTTATAATGAGTTCACAATACATTACATGTGATTTTCCAATGCTCCACCCGAAGGTACTACATTGGCCAAGAAGCGAGTTTTTGTTACCTGGAAAATTTTGAATTTTGCCGAACCCTTGCTGTTCCAAGCAAGGTAGGGATCTTAAACGTGCGTCACAACACTCACACACGGGACCTCCATTTTACCTCTCATCCGAACGAGGGTGTATTTTTGTGAAAAATGCACGCCTAACATTTTTCAAGAGGACCGTGTCGGGATTTGAACCCGGGATCTTGGGCGTAGTAGTCACACACATACCACTACGCCACGGAGCCGCCGCTCACAAAACACCAGTATAAGGTCAAATTAGGGTTACATGTGGGGTCCATCTACTCATATTTACTCGAATATGTTTAAAATCATTTAAAATCAAGGACTTTAAAGCATTCTATAAATCTATAAATCTATTAATATGTGTAAATAAAAGGTTGTATGGTTGTTGTATTATTTTGGTAATTTCATTTGATGGTGTGTGAGTGTGAGAGAGAGGTATGCACATAAAATAGGTATTCAAGAAGAGGTCGATTGCTAAGCTAGCCAGGGCGAGCAGAGAAATTCGAAGGCGTCCTAATAAAAGGGTAAGAATTTTTTTTAAGGAATTTTTTTATTTTTTTTTTAAATTTTATGTTGGCCCAGGTGGGGCACGAATTTATAGAGGAATGGTATTTGAAAAAAGGCTCGAGTGTTCCAGAGGTGTCCAAGAGTACACAGCAACTTTTATGACGGCCCAACGCTGGGGCTCGTATTTTGGGGATTTCTACGGCAATATATATAGTGAATAAGATAAAATAATAACTTAGACTTTTATGCAAAGCCAAAATGATCATTTCAAATCGAGCTAGTAATTGAAAGATGGAAAACATAAGGTTTTGGACAGGACTTGAACCTGTATCATGGTTTTGCCGGAACCATGCGTTTACCAATTACGCCACCGAGACCGATGACGACAATTAGGAAATTTACAAATTTAAGTCGTGTACACAACTATATATATATATATATATATATATATATATATATATATATATATATATACCTAACGCATGGTTCCGGCACAACCAGGATACAGGTTCAAGTCCTGTCCAAGACCTTATATTTTCCATCTTTCAATTTCTAGCTCGATTTGAAATGATCATTTGGGCTTTGCATAAAAATCTTAAGTTATTATTTCATCTTATTCACTGTAATACGATAGTATTTATCAACTTACCTTGTGTAATTAACTACCTAATATATATATATATATATATATATATATATATATATATATATATATAAAAGGAGCATTTATGTACGATTCTTAGAGTTCAAAATCGTTTCACTAGAAAATTTCAAATAGTACTCCAAATACTTCTTAGAGAATTAATGCTTTGACTGAGAATATTTTTTCTATTTTAATTGGTTTGGTGCTACTGAAATAAAAATTGTTGAATTTTGGGTTTTGCATTTAAACGGATGTTTGTTTTGTGTAAATTTATTCGGAGATTAATCCTTGGAATAGACGCCCGTAAGCTGTTTAACTGGACCTAATTCTAGACTACTGCAATCAAGATCAGAGTAGTTTATAAGTTTTGTGTTTTCTATAAAGGACAATTGGAAATGCGCATTGTGTATTTAATAATTTATGGTATAATTTTGTAGTTGTAAGATCTCATTCATTCAATATTTATTTAGAAAATAATTTATAACCCAGAGCAATCTACATTGGTTCAAAGGTATTTTTATAATAGTCGGAGGGAAGAGCATTCTAACCCCATGAAGCCACGGTATACGCTAAGGGTAAATTGATACTCTAACAAACTTTTTGAATATTTTATGTGATTTGCTTTGCTGTTTTATAATTTTTGATTATTATTGATATTAACTGTAAATAATTGTATTTCTAATATTTATGTGAGGTTCAATATACCAATTGAATCTAAGAGAGTTTATGTTTAACCCACTGAATAGCCGTGGAAGTAGTTACTTTTATTTAGCAAGGAGATTCTGTGACTCTTGGATAGAGGAAGTGACTTCCAAGTTCAGAAGCAAAAAGAAAATTGTCGCACAACGTAATGGTATATCTTCCTAGATTCCAACATCACGTCAGATAATTGGCACCCGCAACATGAAGCATGACACAGATTTCGACACTTCCTCTTATATCACAGCAGCTAATTGGTGTCCGTAACGTGGGTTTTGACACAGATTTCGACACTTCCACTTATATCACAGCAGATTATTGACACCTAAATCGCAGAGACCACGTTACGGACGCCAATTAGCACATTTTTAATTGTCCTTTATAGAAAACACAACTCTGACCTGAATTGCAGTAGTCTAGAGTTAGATCCAGTTAAACAGCTTAAGGGCGTCTATTCCAAGGATTAATCTCCCAACAAATTTACATACAACAAATACCCGTTTAAATGCAAAACCCAAAATCCAACAATTTTTATTTCAGCAGCACCAAACCAATTAGAATAGAAAAAATATTCTCAGTGAAAACATTATTTCTCTAAGAAGTATTTGCAGTACTATTTAAAATTTTCTAGTGCAACGATTTTGAACTGTAAGAATCGTACATAAATTATCTTCCAAATGCTACTCGGGGTGGATCTTAAAATGCTTAGGGTGGTGATCAAGAGTTGGAAAGGTTCCCAGAAATACTTGGGATGCTGCCCAGAATTTACTAAAAGAGGTGCTCCAAAAGTCCATTTTCAATCGGATAAGTCACACTACACTTTAATTTTACTATTCAACATTAAATGCTTTTATTCTTACTTAACGTAACACTTTATTTATTTTCACTGTTTGCCGTTTCCCTGAAAAAATAAGAACCATCCTTTCTAAGTAGGTTTACTGTTATTTATAATTTTTAATTCAGATTACGGGACACTTCCAGGAATTTTCATTCTACGCTTCGTGCTAAACTTGTAAAACGACACGTACATAGTGTACAAATGATCGGGCTGTATTTTAAAAACGTTGAATCCTATTCGATGAATTCTTTAATTCTCGTTAGCCCGACATCATTATCATATGTGAATTCCAAGAATGTTTATTTTTAATTAATTTCATAATCACTTAATGTGCAATATACATTGATGTAATTAGAACTCATCGAGAGGACATATAAATCATCCCGTAGACATCCAATGTCGTAAACTTGAGGAAAATTCACGAAAAACCTAATTATGTAGATATTTGTTTGTATAGAAAAGAGTATTTAGGAAAACGCTCTGTATATAAAGTATAAATTCATAGAAACTGTGATCAAAGGAATTTTCATTCTTATTACATAAACTTAATGACGAAGAAATAGTGCATTAAGACAAGAATAATGGTATTTCATTATATTCTGCGCGTAGAAGGCGTTATTCAAAAAGTTTCATCCGTAATTAGATAATTTAATAACGTGTTTTCAATGGCATTCATTAAGCGTAAACAAGTGTTTCATCCACATTTTGTTATCAAAGTACTCAATTATGTACAATATCTTTATTTCATTCGTCTTTCAATACCGACTAGATGAAAGCGTATTTAACTAATATCAGTCGATATTCTAAGAAAAAGTTTATAATTAGTAATCCCAATACTCTTCTTATGCAAGTCACCATGTACAAAATTTTCTTTTCTAAAGGGGTATGGATAATTTGAATACTCTTGTTTAACCCGTTTGCTAAGTGTAACTGATCAGTGACCCTTAAAAAAACTTTTGTAAAGATCAAATTAACTCGAAATTTGACACCAATAATCTGAAAATTATCCATTCACAAATAACGTCTATACACCAAAATCTTATGCAAGCTTAATCTACTTAAAATAATTATAGCACGGGATATCTATCTAAAGATCTAAACAATGAAATACTTGCGTTCTCACCGCAGGATCCATAAATTCTTCAAACTAAGTAGTTGATTAAATATCTATGTTGTTCCATTTTTAAAAGCATTTTACCAATCAATGCATTGAAAACCATACCATGCTTTTCCATGTTGTATTTTTCCATACTTCCTTAAAACTGACTGTGGTATTTTACTTCTAATCCGAGTTGTCAAAATTTTAATACAATTTTACTTTAGACGTCGTTCGTTGTACTGTATAGCTTTAAAATATATTGTTCTTGACCAACATTTTTAAACGTCTAGAATCACGAACATGAACTTAATTATAATTCGTAGTTGACCTATAAACGTACAATCGATCATTCATCCCAATTCCGATTATTTAGTGGCTTTTATATCTTATAAATTTCTACGTCCTTAGCGATACAAAACATAAAGCTGATGCAATCAGTTCATTATGCACGTTCATCTTATCTAAATAACTAATTTATAAGGTTGTAAAAATTTTACAATCATTGTTAATTGGTACCGTTCAAAGAATGAATGGAAATCCTTGTTCGCTATCGCGCTTCTTATTCTAATTTATGCTTGTTGAATGTCTTATCGCTTTCTACTATCTCGCTAATTGAAATCTTTTCATGCATGTTGTAAAGATAATTATCTGTTATCTGTGATTTAGAAAAAAACCTAGAATAAAGTAGTTTCGTTCAAAATTAAATTTTACTTTTCTCGTTAAAATTGAATGAAATCTCCAGAAATTTAGATGCAATATTCAAGCTACGATACATGCTTCTTGCATAAATGAAGTTGTAAAATGACGTTTTCAGTAGAAGTACGTTAATGTTCAATATACGCAACGCGTTATTACATGGTATTATTGCAATTTCTCAGTGAAGAACGTACTTATTTAGAACGTGTTTTAAATGGAATTTAGTATAAAGAAATGGTTTCTATTTCGCGGATACCTACGTACTAGAAAATATTATTATACCAAACCTATCGTACTACGGGAATATTATATGTGGTATTTCTTGGCAGAAATTAAGTATGAGAAATTATTAGTTTTCTCTGATTTTGGATTGTTTTATGTTCAGAATATGGTGCTTAATGCTCCCTATATTACCTCTATCGTATCAATATATATTGCTGTGGTGCTCCTCTCTCCGATCTGAATTAAATTCCACCAATGTGACAAGTATAATAATTCAACAATATCTTACAAACAATATTTTAAATGCAAATATAATTGAGTCCAAAATCTCCTTCTCGCAAACATAGTTATTAATTATTCTCTACACTACTACTCTAATAAACAAATTTTATACAAACGAGAATTATTTATTAATAAATCCTTAATTAAATTTTCATTATAATTAGTATATTTACACTAGTTATTTTTAGAAAATCATATAATGTAATATCATTTCCCTTAATCATGTTAAACGTGATGAATTCGGTATATTTATTATACCTTATATAACCGCAAATTCTTTGCATAAATTTGGAAACACGAAAAAAATTATTTAAATGACTTGCACAAAATCTACAATGAAAATTTTAATTCTTAATCTAAAATAGCTTTTTTTGCTGAAATCGATCAATAATGTTTACTTTGTCAGCTCAAAATCAAGTGTCAAGGTACAATATTCCAGTATTCGTTAAAAAGCGGAGTGGGAAAATACTCTCCCGGCCTAGACCGGGAAACTATTTCCCTGTACAGTTTTTTATCCTCATTTTAAATAATATAATGCACTCCAATAAGCAATCTCACAAAGTATACACAAATGAATTTTTGCATTAAAAATACTACACCTTATACTACTTACACGTATAGTACAACAACGATTTATTTATATTTTCAGTAATGTTGCAATTTATACAACCATGAACTAGTGGCTGAAATTTTCCAGAAAAGCTGGAGGCACTACTGCTGTCAATTGTTCGTAATTCTTCTGCACACTTGTCGGTGTATGTTTCTTTAAATATTTTATTTGCTATGTCTACTTTATTTGAATATGATTCATCCGTATATCTCTCAGCAACGTTTGAGGATTTCCACCCTCCATGCCGCTTTAATGCAATTAAATATGCCCCAGCGTTGACCAATATTG
Organism: Platerodrilus igneus; assembly: GCA_036346225.1. Taxonomy (NCBI): domain Eukaryota; kingdom Metazoa; phylum Arthropoda; class Insecta; order Coleoptera; family Lycidae; genus Platerodrilus; species Platerodrilus igneus. Next base: position 3,056,744 of record JARFIW010001237.1, read on the forward strand.
TGGCGGAGGACCTACGTAAGCAGTGCCCTGTGTATTCATTAGCATTGGGTAAAGTTAGAAAGTTTGCTACAATTTGGGGCATTTTTCAAACTGATGTATACCCACTACTTGCATAGGTTTGTTTGTCTTGATTGTCATAGAAACGATTTCATAAGGAACTAGATTTTAATGCAAAAATGTAATGCATCCTTTCACAAACCGATGCACTAATAGTTCTTAGTTCGTAGTAAAAACACATTCCCGAACTCTCAATGATTGTTGGCCTCGGCTAGCGCCTCGACCAACAATTTGCATAATCGTCCAGAAATGTATTGCTTTTACTACTAGATACACAATATACTATTGTAAAATCACTCGATTGAAAGAAAATAGCTCGTATATCTGACATTTGCAGTTAAGCACTCTGCACATTACCAAATTACACTCTTCAAAAAATAATAAATTCTCATGAATCAATATATGTTCCACTTTCTCTGAAAATCGGTTTTAAGAAATCCAACTTTCATGCAAAATTAATCTAACCATTTCATATAAATTAAACCTTACTGCTACACTCATTGGTATTAAAAACAGGAATTCCTCTCTGGCGTCATCCTTCTGGTAGGTTCCAGCAACCTCCTGAATGTTGTGGAAAAACATCCAATACATTCAATATTCAATATACTTCGATTTAATGGTTTAAACTTCTCAATAATTAAAATTAACTACTTTACGACGTTTTCACATAGAAATACGAGATTTTATTAATATAAATAAAAATTCTTTAAGAATATTTTTAAATGCGATACTTTGTTATTAATTGTAAAGAAATATACTTTCAGAATATTGCCTTGCGTATTAGGCGTAATTATATGAAAATTATGATTGTTCAATTAATAAATACGAAAAAATTTCTTTTATAACCATGTTGAGATGCGTTAATAACTAATTCACACTTATACAGCACATTTCAAAAATATGTTTCTAATGTCTTATATGTAAATAAATAGCTAAATAATTTGCTTTTTTCGCATTTTCTCGGATTTATAAAATAAAATCTTTCTCATACGTTATCATATGACCTTTAGCTGTTCTTGGGATTGTACCTTCAAATTATCCAAAAATTTTCTATGCATTTAATCTTAGACCTACCAGTTATACCTTTAAACAAAGTGCATAGATTAATGAAGTTTCTTTGGATATGTGTGCACTTTTCGATGCTAATACTTTTTTGAGTAATTTTAGTTTGAAAAGCACACACAATTTTTCATAGAACCAAAATTATGGAAAAATTATGATTTTCTTTTGTGATAATGAGTAAATGTTTGAGGAAGTCCTCATTTATTAAACACGCAACATTCACGCATACAAACAAAAAACGAACTACCTTCAAAAGGTCAGTATTTCTTTTATTGCAAATTAATATTCGAAGTTCTGCACGATTTTGACACAAAACGCAAAAGTTGTTATAACTTTGAAACCATCAACAATTGGATAACAACATATATAGTTATTTGAATAGGTATTAATCCAAGGCTATCAAACCTTTCAATTTGGACCATTACTTTTGGGACACCCTGTACATATAGTGCTCTCGGCGTTATGAGAACTGAGCTTCATGTGACAAAGTTCCCTTTTGACAGTTCATCTACTCTTCGAACGATTTTCAAGCTGTTTTCTAAAGTTTTGCGCGTAACAAGTTCCCAATTGTAAGGTAACCATTGAATATGTATGCATACAATTTAGGTGTGACGATATTCTAGCAATTTTAAACGCCAACATTAAAACAAATAGAAGTTGTAATAAAGCATTGTTTTGATTTAAAGTGGGTACTACCCACTCCACTTTAACCAAGAATGTTAGCACAGACTGCATACAAGGACAAGCAAAATCCAAGTAGGTACTTAATGTTAGCTGTAGGACACTCAATTTAGACTAGAGAATTTGTCCACAATTACTTTGGGGGTGGGTGTTTTTATAAGAAGCAACTAAAACATCTGAATCTAATCAGATTTATAAAATTAAGTACTGGAATTACAACAGCAGAATGGAGTGCATTAAGAACACGCGCATAAATAAAATTAACTTAACATTCACTTTACCAAATGTATGTAGGATGATTAGCGATTGCACTTAAAACACCCCGACTTTCCGAATCTACTCGAAAATTAGCCCATAATCAATCCAACGAAATCACAATTTGGCATGAAATTATTTTACTTAGTAAGTGTATCGAAGTCGTTTGTAACATTACATGTGATTTTCCAATGCTCCACCCGAAGGTACTACATTGGCCAGGAAGCGAGTTTTTGTTACCTGGAAAATTTTGAATTTTGCCGAACCCTTGCTGTTCCAAGCAAGGTAGGGATCTTTAACGTGCGTGACAACACTCACACACGGGACCTCCATTTTACCTCTCATCCGAACGAGGGTGTATTTTTGTGAAAAATGCTCGCCTAACATTTTTCAAGCGGACCGTGTCGGGATTCGAACCCGGGACCTTGGGCGTAGTAGTCACACACATACCACTACGCCACGGAGCCGCCCAGTCGTTTGTAACACCGCTAAACTAAAAATTTATTTTCACAAGAAATAAAACAGCTCCACAGAGATTATAAAAATTACATATTTGAGATAATATATGCGGAGCTCAGGCTCAAAATAGTTCGGGCTGTTGATAGAATTAACCAGATATTCTAATAAAGTGAGATACTTACACATATTATTACTTACAAAATATAAGATTTCGTTTTAATTTATATTATGTGCAAAATTATAAAATGAAAAATATTACGGTCATAATAGTTCGGTTACGTATCATATTCAAGTGTCAAAACCAAAAGCATATCAAATATCAACAAATAAGTATGGAAATAAACAAATGACCTGTTACATACTTAACAGGCTTTTTTTTGCAAAATAACCAACAATTTATATTGATTTTCGTTCCCTATGCTCGAATTACTTTCCCTATGCCAGGCAAAATTATTCATTAACAAATAAGTAATTTCGGTTATCGTAATAGCCATGTAAAACAAAAACATATTAAATATCAACAATATATCTCTATCAAAATGATTCTCGTTAAGTTTGCAAGCAAAATGCTCCGTAGTAGCCTTTAAGCAACGATTTCCACAATTACATTATTAAAGCTCATGAAAAAGGTGTTTCCGCATGTTACATTCAGTTGCACCACATGCAGTGTAGGATATCATTAACTTTTCCAAAAAAAAAAACGGATGGAATCCATTAAAAAAAAAATCAACAGGTTCCGCGCAGATTTGTAAAACAAATCAACAGTCGAATAGTAAATAAATAATAGTGCCGTAGCGGGAGAATATATCAAGTTTCAATGGACACAACAAAACGAACTATTTGAAAAATAAGATATGAGTTTTATAAAGTAAAGAGTATCTCTCGCTTTTTAATTGAAGTTCTTAATTTTTCTAATAAGTAAACAAACGGCTGTGTTTAAAAAATTATAAAAAAATTAACTAGAATAGGCTCAGAAATATCAAAACTGGACTCTGCTACAGTGGCACGGCATAATTTGGAGTGATAGGCCTACATTTAATGTCTGCGTAGGTGACACTCAAAAAAAGTAAAGTTTCCAGAGCATCGGGTTATGATATAGTCGAAACCATGAAAGAAGTCGTCTGCGTCATCACTTGTATTCGTACGAATTAAGTTGAAAATTTAATACCCAATAAATATTCCGAATCGGAAGTTTCCGTCAAACTTCGCGCATCTGCAAACTGTAATGAAGCATGGTTGCCAATAATATTTTATTTTCATAGAGGTAGTTGCTTTAACTATTTTTAAATTGGCGTCCTCTTGTTTTACGAGTATAATGAATTCAGTTAAAATAAAACTCATCTTCATAAATTGAGTTACATATATTGATCTGAATAGAAACGCACAATAACTGCAATATAAACTATTTACGGCAGTTGCATTAAAATCTTTCTCCGTGCGATAACTTTGGCAACCGTGCTTTACGAAAAAATTAACGTTTTGTCTTGTTGACAAAGGTTCGTCTTTTAAGTGTAAAGTTCAAAACATCCGGACACATACTCTTGTTTGTCATTTTCCCAGATGAACGTGTTCACGTATGTCTTTATTTAAAACAAGTACAAATCGTATTACTTTCTTTATCATATACATTAGTTAAGCTTTTAAATAATCTTAAGCGTATGTTTTGAATTGAGTCAGGAACCTATGATGTAGAGGACTTCTTTCGTGGTTTCTACTATAGCAGCTTACATGTCCGGAAGGGGTGTGGGTAAATTATATTGTATAGATAGCATTGTCAATTCACAAAGGTACAAAGTCGTAAATGCATATTTCTTTGCAATATTATTTGAACTTAACATTGATCAATGTATTGAATGGACGAGTCGTTCCGTCCCCTTAACCAGTTTTTGTTCCCGTCGTCAAGTAGCGTAGAACGAAAAGTATAGCGCTTCAGAACGGATGCACTTAGTGTACTCCAACTACGTATAATTAATAAAATTTCTTACAGTTCGCGGATTATGTACTAAATTTGCATTTGTCTGTTTGTTACAATGTGTAATTGGGGTTTGTGATGTACTACGTAAATGAAGACATACTATTGGCCGGACATATATTTATTGGAAATGATATTCAATCAGCGTAATACCAAGCCAAGCCCTGTGTCTAGGTCCGCTACAAGAAGGATTTCAAACTGAAAACTATTGAAGAGAAAGTACTCTCAATTCACCCGCAGACACCCTTCGCTAAGCGGCTCTGTGGTTCAGACTGATTCACGTATAACTGCTGATCCCAAGGTTCCGGATTCGATTCCCTACACGGTTCGCTTGAAAAATGTTAGGCGAACATATTTCACGAAAATACGCCCTCGTTCGGATGAGAAGTAAAATGTAGCTCTCGTGTGTGAGTGTTGTCACGCACGTTAAAGATCCTTACTTTGCTTGAAACAGCACGGGTTCGGCAACATTCAAAATTTCCGGGTAAAAAACCCGCTTCCTGGTCAGTGTAGTAACTTCGGTTGGAGCATTGGCAATTTCAAATGTAGGAGCACCCTTCGCGTCTTTATTGCTTGTCCTTTAAACACGTATACCTATTTAAATGGTGAACAAATACATCTTTAATAACAGAAATGGTCAGTTCTTTCAAATATATTCTTATTACATTATCGTTTTAACCTTTGATTTAAACTTGTAATTTTATTATTTGTATTGTGAATACATTATAAACTTTAGATGTTTTCCCAGTAAATCTTGTTAATTTATAAAATTGCTCTAAGTACACTTAATATCTTTGTATAATTCCAAACAACTCAAATTTAAAATTTGTTAAAACCTTGCCTAAAAGCACTTTATTAACAGATCATCCTCACGTTTCAAATGCTTATTTCAACTACCTGAGCCAAACCCGAAACTCGTTTCCCCTATAAGTATCTTGTCATTTCAAAGTGTATGTTGCAGATTTGAGTTAAAATTAATTTACATTCTACTTTTCCCTTCGTAATTGATATAATAACTGAACTTACAGCTAAAAATCTGAAATATTTTGTAATCGTCGTAGCATTTTGAAATCACTACCATTGTTTGAAACGTCCCTCTTGCAAACGTGCTTAGAAACCTTTAAAAGTTTACAATTTGAATTTCAAAAATCCAGTGGATATTGAGCAAATTTGTATTTTTAGCAAACTTTTCGAGCTTGAAATTAAGATTGGGAACAGGAAGATTTTGAAACACGATATTATGGCTTACTAGGTCAAGCTAAATATTTCTTTCTGAAAACAAGCAGCTAAGTACGACAGCACCGGGTATTCAGCCGTTGGAAGCACGCTCCGCCGAGCAATATTTTAATCCCAGCTTACCCCCAAACCCGCTACTGAATTTTCGGGTTCATATGAATCCTATACGAACTCCAAAGAAACCCTTTTGCCTTTAATGGACAGCAATCGTCATTTAAAAAACTTTATTACTCTACTCTACTTTATTACTCTAAACTCTATTACTTTCAGTCAAGTTTCTAGAGCGAAACACTTAACATTACCAAACCATTGGCGATTACTAACAGTAGTTACGCTACCGTTTGGCAGTTGCTTCAAGACCGATATGAAAATAAAAAGGCTCATGCTCGTGTAAGATTAATTTTGAAATTCAAGCCGTTAAGGATGACTCCCATAAAAATTTAAGAAATTTCTTAGGCACATCTCAGAATCATTATAAATAGTTAGAAAATCTTAACGAAAATATTGCCAATTGGAATACAATATTAATTTTTCTTTTCACTTACAAATTACATTTATCAACCCGGAAAGAACGGGGTAACTACTCCAAGAACAAACAATCACCTCGAATTGATCAATTTATGACTTGCCTTGCCGAAAGATGTAAGTACTTGGAATCAATCGATAAGCTAAATCACAAAAACAAGAGGACTGAAATTAAACCAAGATATACTCGGCAATCCAATTGCACATACACTCTTAGCGGCAATCCCTACGGCTAAGGCTCGTAGCTTAGTTGGTATGCGTGTGAGTACTGGGCCCACGGTTCTATGTTCGAATCACGACACGGACCGCTTGAAAAATATTAGGCGAGCATTGTTCATAAAAATACGTTCTTGTCCGGATGAGAGATAAAATGTAGATACCGTATGTGTGCGTGTTGTTACGCACGTTAAAGATCCCTACCTTGCTTGGAATAGCAAGGGTTCGGCAAAAATGTAGTACCTTCGGGCGGAGCACTGAGAAAAAATTAAATGTAGCGTAAAGCCTTGTCCATTATGCAAGGAACTTCATTTTATTTATACGTGTAAACATTTTCATGACATGTCTTTAAGCACCCGATTTTCGGAAGTCAAACTTGCGACCAGGACATAGGTCGACTAATGGCAGAACCACCTATTGTTACAAAACGTGCAAGTGCAAACCCCCATTCATTATTACACTACCTAGTTGCACGGGAACCCACAAGCTCATATTTCAAACAAACGTCTATATCATTTCCTCAAAGCGAGGATCGCGTTAAGGTCTATGATACTACTCGCAGACTAATTACTTGCTATGCAATTTTGGACAACCGCAGCCCAAACTAATTTTATTACATGTGAACAATTAAACCTTACATACGAAAACATAAATTTACCAATTTCGAGAATAAATCAGACTTCCGTACAAACTACCAAACGCGTAAAATTAAAATTCCAATCATTAAAGTTTATACGTTTAAAATGAATACTTTAGTAATTGATAAAATAACCAACATTATCCCCCAGTATGAGATTATTCCTAAAAACAAATATTCCAAGCGATATTCAGCTAGCTGACACTATTTTTATGAACCTTCAGAGGTGCAAATACTCATTGGTTCATGTCTGTTTTTTTGATATTTGATGTACCGAGCAAAATAAAGCTGGAAAAACCAACCTCACTTACAACAAACCAAACTGGGGTGGATTGTTAGCGGTCCCGTGCCGGTATCATCGCAATAACAAATCGACCACAATTTTCATGCTTAATTATAGCTAAATTACAAAACTCGTTAGGCAATTTTGGAATATCGAAGAAAACGTTCAAGAAGAATCTCATCTTTTTTTCTTCGAAGCAGGAAAGGTGGGAAGAAAATTGTAAAACTACCACTAAACGCGCCAACACTGTACGTTTTCAAGTTGATTGGTTATTGAAACCACAAGTTCCAGAATTATGTGAATTGTACAACACTGCAAAAGGCGTCTTACACGGATTTTATGTCAGAATATAAGACACTGTGTCACATGTTGCTAATCCAAACACTACTTATCCTATTTATTATATTCCCCATCACGCGATAAAAAAGGCGATAACTACACTATTAAAACTTGAGTCGTACTTGATGCCTCCGCCGCTACAACTAGTGGACTTTCATTAAATAGCGTTCTCGCTGTCAGTATCTCGGTTCAGAATGATGTTTTTCGTTATTTTGAGATTTCGTCAACACAATTACGTGTTCACTGCAGATTCTGCTAAAATGTATCGCCAAATTCTAATTTAGAATCTATGCTAACCGATCCAGCGCACAGCAAGGCATTGGGTGTAATCTTCTCAAAATTATGTTTTCATTTTCATCTCAAATACTAAGTTAAAACCGCTTCAACTTACCAAAAGAAATCTATTGTCCACCATCTCTACGATTTGTGTAATGACTTTTTGTGATGTACTACGTATATAAAAGCATACAATTAGCTGGACATTTCTTTGTTCAAAATGGTATTCAATTAGCGTGACCAAGTCAAGCTCTATGTCTTAGTCCGCTACAAGAAGGGTCTCCAACTCTCCCGAAGGCATCCTTCGAGTCTCCAAAAGATATTCTTAAAGGAAGTTTGTTATCTTCGATTGAAAAATGTAAGATGGTTGAAGGAGATTTCATGTTTCATCAAGATCGTGTCTAGTGATGGATTCGAACCGAACCGAACCGAACCTTGCCCTAGGTTCGGTTCGGTTCGAAATCTTTTTAGTCCGGTTCGGTTCGAAAAAATGTATTCCGGTTCGGTTCGGTTCGGTTAAAAAAAAACGAACCGAACCTCGAACCGAACCGAACCGGTTCGACATGTTGATATTTTAAACAACTAGTACGTTCAACTACAACAATTTAAATGTTTATTAATGTAGTTTTTATATTTAGTAGCTGCTATTTTCAAATAAACCCAACATTAATATGTTTTAGATTTTAGTATATATTAATACTATTTGTCCAGGTTTGATCTTTCAATACGTACTCTCTTTAACAAAGCGTAATTACAATTAGATTAATAGTGAAAACCACCTCTAAAATTTAGCATGTGTTAATAATTGATGAATTTTACTGTCATTTTACCGTGAAAGAACGATATCACACGATCTTTGCGATTACTTTTATTTTAGTTTTAGTTAGTATAAAAAAAAGTATCAAGACAATAAATAAGTTGTTGCTGATTTCTTATGCAGTACAAACAAAAAGCTGTTTGTCAGTATATCTTTATCATTATTTCTTTTAAAAGACAATGTCAGATGGTTCTCGGAAAGAATCGTAAATCTACCTCAAACAGTGTTTACGTTTTTCATAATAAAATATAACAGTATTTATGGCACGGACATTATGTCTGCTTATTATTTGCATTATAGTGTGTTATTTTATGTCGGCATTGATTGAAAAGTTTATGTCTCTATGAGTCATAAACTTCAACCCTTGGTCGTGAGAGAAAGTTTGGGGTCATTCTTTTGGAGTATCGGCTACTTCTAAGGACGTTGGTAATGGCCACAATAAATAAACCGTAAATATTATCGTACCATGCGTTTTGTAACACCATTTGTTGAGCGATTATGTACAAAAGAAAAGTAGATTAGTTTTTGCTACAACGTCTCATTTTTTAATATTAATAGAGAGCTGGTTTTCATATAAAAGTAAAAAATTCTAAATGATGGATTAGTAATACATACTTAATTAAAAATTAAATTGTTTCGTTTATTCTAAAAACTTCTGTAGTCTCTAGACCGTGACCTCGGCTTGTATATGTTTAAGATGGTTTTCAACACGACTTCTGTTCATTAAATAAAATAAACTTGTTTTTAAAACCAAATTTTCAAAATCATTTCGAGTTTCTCCAATATCTAATACTAGTTATAAACAAACAACAATTTGAAATATGGAGCATTAAACAAATCGAACTAATCTAGAATTTTTTGATCTACAAACGTGGGTCGATGACAAAATTTATTAAATATGTATCACTAATACCTATTACATTATTTACCTATTGCCTTAAAACTCGATGACCATGTACATTAGAAAATCGTTCTAATTCTTATATGCTTGCTACTAGAGATTTTTAAAATGTGCGTTTGGGAGAAATTAAGATTGACATGTTTTTAGTGAAAATTAATTTTTAAACTAGATTTTTATTTAAAAATCGAACCTTTCGAACTGAACCGGACCGAACCTTGAGCTAGGTTCGGTTCGGTTCAAAATGCCGGTTCGGTTCGAGGTTCGGTTCGAAAATAAAATGTCCGGTTCGAAAAATCGAACCGAACCTCGAACCGAACCTCGAACCTGTTCGTTCGGTTCGTGTCCATCTAATCGTGTCCCATGTCATACGACAATAGTTATTTATTATACAAGGGAAAAAGTACTAGATTTTAGCTCGAGGTATGTTTGTCTCCCGACGCGAAGTGGAGGGAGACAAAACACCGAGAGTTAAAATCTTACATTTTTACCCGTGTATAATACACTATTTTTTCTGTGACAGGCAAAACGATGATTTAATATTGAAAAAAATATTACAATATATTAAAGTCAAAAAATCAATCGATGTCAAATTTGAAGATTCAAACAAATAGGTTGTTGTACTTATAGGACAGTTAGACTTGCGTTGCTAGGGAAATCTTTAAAGTAATCAAATATCTGTCAATTTAATGCCAGTGGTTTCAAAAATTGCTTACTTAAGTTGTTTATATAGGTTGTATTGAACGCGGCGAAGTTATGATACGATTTATGTTAACCCGAATGTTACAAGTGTGGACCCGGCTTTAAATTAAATATCTTTTTCTACGACTGTTTTGGAACGAGCCTATTTTAGGTGTGTTTTTGATAGAGAAATCTACTACATTCTATACAAGTTTTTATTCCCGCACTCGTTGCTAGGCAAGTTGCTAAGCAACCAGTGCGGGAATGTTCAATTTGCACGGTTGCGCTTATATCTCTATTAATCAAGTAGCCCTGCACTTGCATCTTATTTCCAATGACGGCCGAGTTTTCAAAGGTGGGCTATGAAACAAATAATAAACCAACAAATGTCAAATAAATAATTTCATACTGTGAAAGCGTTTAAAATCTTAAAGTATTTGCAAAGTCTTTAAAAAATGGCTAGTGATAGTGAAAGCGAACTAGAACCGACGCCTCCAAATATTGTGGAAGCTGCAAATGCAACTACATTAAATTTATTACCGGAAATTTCCAAAAAAAAATATGAGACTGCTTATAAATCGTTTATGGATTGGCGAAGAGATCAAAAGACAACATCTTATTCTGAAAATGTTTTAATTGCGTACTTTAATGAATTATCTAATAAGTATAAATCTCCGACATTGTGGACGCATTATTCTATGTTGAGAACAAGTCTCACCACCCATCATAATGTAGATATATCAAAGTATGGAAAATTAAGAGCGTTTCTCAAACGGAAGTCAAGCGGTTATAAATCGAAAAAATCAAAAAATTTTACAACAGAGGAGATAAATAAATTTATTACTGAGGCTCCGGATCAACAGTTTCTTCTGACAAAAGTATGTAATATTAACTTAGGCGAATAATGCGTGTTTATAGCTATTTTTATATTGTTACAGACTGCATTAATTATGGGAATTATGGGTGCTTGCCGCAGACAGGAATTACATCAGATGAAGATTATTCATTTCACCGAATTGGGTTCTGCGGATATTAGTTACAGTTCCCGACACGAAAACAAAAATTATACGCAGCTTTACGATAACGAGTAATTTTTATGAAATCACAAAAAAATACTGGAATCTACGTCCATCAAATGTTTGCGATCCTAGTTTTTTCTTAAATTATCAGAAAGGAAAATGCACCACACAGAAAGTGGGTATCAATAAATTTGGTGCTATGGGAAAGCAAATTGCAACGTATTTAAAACTACCCAATCCGGAATTATATACTGGTCATTGCTTCCGGAGATCTTCCGCCACTATTCTTGTAGATGCTGGAGAAGATATAACATCTTTAAAAAGGCACGGTGGCTGGAAATCAACATCAGTCGCCGAAAACTATATAGCCAATTCTTTAACAAATAAGTTGTATGTAGGCAACATAATACAAAATTCAATTGATAGCACATCAAATGTTCCATCAACGTCCAAAGACAAGAATTTCCAACGTCAAGAAAATTTAGTTTTGGGAAACACCTTCTACAATGACGTTTAATAATTGCAATGTAACCTTTAATATTGTTAATAATAATGAATCTAAAACTAAACTTAAATCAATTTATTTACTTTTATTATGATAAATTTGTACTTTTCTTTGAATTTATGTATATTCACAAACGATAATAAACTTATGATATTAATAAAATGTACACTCCTATACTTACCATGTATTTTATAATATTAACAAAAGAGGTATCACATTTAAAAAGTACGTACTACAGTCGTAGAAAAAGTATAGTGTACAACACGCATGGAATGCCCATTTCTCACTCGTAAGATTTGCAGCACTCGCTTTCAGCTCGTGCTGCAATTTATCATACTCGTGAGAAATGGGCATCATTCCATGCTCGTTGTACAATATACTATCGTGTTCTTACTTATTTTTTACTTATTTACCGGGAAAAAAAATTAATTCATAAAAAGTGACATTTTGTTACCTGTCAAGAAACATTAAATGTCAAATTTTTCCCGCATCAAAGAAATAAAGCAATTATTACTAATAAAAGAAAAGTAACCATATATTAAATGACGGCCGAACCTTGTGAATCCTCTAGTCTGGTTTAATTTTTCGTTTTATAATATTGTAGACGTCAAGCTAATTTTTTTTTGTTTGGTAAGTTAAAAGTAGAATTTCTTTCATTTTGTGTTAGTATCTTAACTGATTAGAACATCTAGTTAAATCTATTAATCTACTAATCGGTCGAACTCATATGAGCTAGACGCACATGAAACGCATGCGCTCAGTTTCACTCATTTTAATCAAATTTTCGAAATTTATCAGTTAAACTGATTTTCTAGGAAATTTACATAGTTTCTGGGATTTTTCAGTAATCCACTATGCTGAATATGCTTTGATCCATAATAACCGTAAGATGTCGATTAATATTTTTGTTCTCAGCTAGTCGATTTTCTTTGAATTTTTCAAATTGGATTACCCTTTACTGATTTAGAGATCAACCCTTTACAAACAATACGGTGCTTATCTATAATCTATAATCATTTTGTTGGATTTATTTCAAAAGATAGAGCAATGTTGCTTAGAAATAAATTATAGATAAGCACCGTATGGTATGTAGAGGGTTGATCTCTAAATCACTAAGGAGTAATTCAATTTGAAAAATACCAAGAGATTCGAGTAGCTGAGAAAAAAATATTAATCGACATCTTGCACGACGGATTTATATTAAAAATACCGCTAAAAATTGGTTGACAGAAAACTAAAAAGCGGGGGTAACTCCTCGGGGGTTGCCTGAATAGCTGAGAAAATTCTGGACTAATTTGATATACTATGCCACTAGAAAGCAAAAATTATTGTTAATACATGCAGTAACTTACGTTGTTTTTATTCTTAGCTTTATAAGGTGGTAGTCCTATTGTCAGAAAACGATATGATTGATTAAATCGATGCGGGGGGGGGGAGGAGGGTAATTAAAAGAAAATTAAACCCCAAGTTTGTTCAGTCTTTTAGAGTCTGGAGACCGTAGCAGACGTCTATTATGTGACTTAGTGGTGCTCGGTAATAAAAAAATGTACAGGGTAAGTCTATATAAAATTAGGGTTTAGGTGCTTTTAAATTAATCTCTATAAATGGAATCTGTAAGATGTTTCTCCGGACTATTACCCTATTTCAAAGTAAGACGCAGATAAATTAAAACTGGGTTCTAGGTTATTACTGTAATACCGAGATATGTATACATATTTATTTCGATTGACTCGATAGTGTAGTAGAGAGTATCTGCTTTGCATGCGGGCAGTACGAGTTCGAATCCCGCTTGAACCGATTTTTTTTCTAATAACTTGCGGTAAAATGTATATACGGGATGGAGCAAACGTGGTGAACTAGGTAAAAAATTTTCAACACCACCGAAACAAACAAATTATGAGAATATCATCGCAAATATAGTAAATGGAATAAAAATAAAAACAACCACTGAAAAAATTTAAATACGAAATAAAATTTGCAATATTTTAACCAACCACCGCAACATAACCAAAACCAAAATACACAACCCAATCAACCAGAGCTTAATAAAAAACACCAAAAACTTACAAAACAATAAAGATATATTTGTATTGCAAGCTGATAAAAGCAAAGCCACGGTCTTAATGTTAAAAGATGACTACATACAAAAAATGAATGACATATTACAGGATAAAAATACTTATGCCATTAGAAAAGATGATCCCATTTTACAAATACAAAACACAATAAATTCACTAATGAACAATTGGAAAAAAAGGCATACATATCACAAAATGAAAAACCACCTAATTTGTCACAATGGTCATCGTGATGTATGAAAAAGTGGCGGATTGGCGTAAGGAAAATGGCGGATGATAGATGTGACGTAAGAAAAATGGCGGATGATAAATGTGTCGTAAGAAAAAATGGCGAATGGCAGATGTGACGTAAGGTGTAGGTGAAGGGAGGAGGAGGTAGGTAGAGGAGGAGGAAAGTTGAAACGTATTTTTTCTCTCTAATTGGCTCAGCTAGCCTCACGCATGGGTGCCAGTGAAACAAAGTCTTCCGACATAACTAGGGGTCTATTCCTTGGGTAGAGCTATGAGCAATGGGGGGGTAAGTCGAAATCTGTTGGGGGGGTCACACTCAAACTAAAACAAATAGGCGCCACCAAGTCCAGATTGATTCATGTTAAAAGCATAGCATATTTCTAAGGGCGGACGTGGAGACCCAAAGAAAAAAAGATCGCCTTCGGTGACAAAAACCAGTCTTAACAGAATAAGACGCTGTTCCCGTAAGAAAGAATAATAATTAAGTCAACATAGAAAATGGGAACACTGTTTGTGTCCCTCAAATATGCCTAAAAAAAATAAAAAGAATATTTTCTACATAAGGGTGGCATCAAAATTCAACTCTTATTGCCTTTTTTGGGTTGCTAGGTTTGATCACACTTGATCAAAATAAAAGACTTTAAACTTAGGTTAATAATTTACTAGAAAGAATTCCTTTAACTTTAAATAAAATTGAATGCAACAAAATCAAATAATTACTTGTAGTAGTTTGGAAATTTAAGACAAGGTTTATCAATCTGTTTCTAGATCAAGAATACTACAACAAAGTGCAATTTGTTACATTAATGGTTTTTAACCCATTCAGATCTGATTAGGTCTATTACATTGTCAAAATTAAAATACAAAATATTCTCGTTAAGTTACATGTGCTAATTTCAGTTTAAAATGAAAATGTTCATAAAGATATTCTCGTTTTCAAAGTTGGTAGTAATAAAATACTAAGCATCTGCTTTCATAAATACAAGTGTCAGCAGTATATCTCAAACAAACAAATGACGTAATTACACATGTTATTTTATAGTGAAGCAACGTGTTGTTCTGACAAAATAAACAGTGAATTTTAAGTTTGGCGCTGGGAAATCCAGCTTAGCAACAGATAAAGTGAATAACAAAATCGTATTTATACGTATCAAAATAAAATAGCGTGTTTCCTGAGTGGAACACAATTGAATTTCTTAAAATTACTACGAACCAAACAAAACTGCTTTCATAGGCTGAAATAGGATGTGCATCGTCATGCGGAATTAACTGCTTACATCCTAACAAAGTAGTATCTTGGCTCGGACCAACAAACGATTTCCTGTTAATTAGATCTGCTTTCCATCCTCTAAAAGCATGTGTTAAATTGAAGTGGTTTCTTAACGTTGATTTACAGTTCTAAGTTATTATTTTTTAACTTCTCATCGCCTAAGTGTTGTAGTGTTTCGTCGTCTAATCTTGGTTTGCGCGTTATTCAGAAAATGTTTCACTTAATCAAACCGACCCGCATGTCACTGGCCATTGTTCTCTTAAACATGCTGCTGCCTCTTTTACCTATGGCCGAGTGCCTATCTCGTGCTCTCGTACGATGGGAGGATCCCAAAGGGGGGGTTGTCATTCCTCTCTACGCGCTTGCGACTGGGTGTGAAATACACCGCCATCCAAAACAACTAGACTAACGAGTCAAGATGCTGTTACAATGTAATATTATAATTGTAAAATGTATTATGACTTTACTTAATAAAGGTATTTAACTATTGTCGTACCTTAAATGAAGCGAATTATGAATTCGAAAATAAAATTGTTACACTACCCCTTTCCTAAAAGAAAAAAAATTTTTTTCAAGGAATTTAGTATAACAAATACAAAAAAAAATTTTTTTTTTTTTAAATATACTAGCCTTTTCTACCTTCCTAACTATCAAAACAATTTTTACGAATTTATTCAAACGAGGGAGACAAATATTTACAATTCGAGTGTGTTGGTAACTACGTGTACCTGACGTCCATCGGGAGACAAAATCGGGGAGTCACAATCGGTATAAGTCAAAATTGGGAGGGGTCAAATTAGAAAGTCTAACACTCCACGGAAAAAAATTAACAAAATCAAACTCAGAATAATCCTTCAACTAGAGGTTCTTATTCTTACCAAGGCTAGTCTCTACTAACTGTAACCAAACATTTCACTATTTATCACAACTTCCACAAAAAAAAACTTCACTTCCCGGAGCTCTATTAGCTCTATCTACAAAAAAAGAGAATGCTACTACTTCAAAACAGCATAACCATTCAAAATATTATCACTATAGAGTGACAATCAAAAGGAAGACCCTACTAATAGGCCTAAATTTCAAACACTATTATCACAAAGTGATAATCAAAACAAAATTAACCCAACCAAAAGGTTGCGCACAAATTTCAAATACAAAAAATCACCACTATATCGCAAAGAGACAATCAAAACTAAGGTAACCTAACCATAAGGTCACTTAACAAATTCAAATACTAAATATTATCACTTTATCGCAAAGAGATAATCAAAACTAAGGTAACCTAACCATAAGGTCACTTAACAAATTCAAATACAAAATATTATCACTTTATCGCAAAGAGATAATCAAAACTAAGGTAACCTAACCATAAGGTCACTTAACAAATTCAAATACAAAATTGAACCAGATAGGGCTGTAATCTCCTACACCCTACTGATTATCCTATCACTAATTTCCAAACAACAGGTCCCATCAGTGATGGACCAAATGGTGAGGCTCACCATGCAAACTTTTGACCTTATCAAATAAAAATATTTCGAATGGTCAAAACAAGGGAAAGAATAAATCAATATTCTCTCTACCTCGATATGTAGAAATCAGGACTAACAACTTAAATAGCCCACCCACTTCTACATTAAAAAGATATCTGTCAACGACATCTTCTAAACACATCTCCGAATAACGCGAACAAAAGCGACAAGCGTGCACATCAATGCACACCTCAACCCTACAAAACCTACAAAATCCTTAACCACTTGTTCCACTTATCAAACAAAATACTCAAAATTATTGAAACGACACTAAATCAAAAATCGGAACAAAACAAAGCAAACCACTACTGTATTACTTAACATCAAAGAGATGACCAGACCGGAACTAATCGTCAGGATCATCATTTTCACTTGGACACGCTACTTCAACGGGTTTCAAGTCTTTTACGTGCCATTTCCGGCTCTTGTTCCATCTTCGTTCTCTAACTCATACACTAAATTGGAATGTTTTTCCGAACTTTACTCATAACGAACTTTGGAGCTAACTTAGCGGAGAATTTATCACCAGCACTCGAGAGTACCTTATTAGCTCTCCAAACACTTTCTCCGACTTGGAACGAAATGTCTCTTCTTCTAAGATTGTAGCGTTTACTCGAACGTTGATAAGCTACATGCAAATTTTCACGGACATTTCCAAAATATCAAACAAAAGTTGGCGATCCAAAACATAAGAAGGTCTACTACTGGAGACGACATCAACATCCTCACCAGGTTTAAAATTCTCACTATAAGCTTTTCCACTTAAGGGTACCTGACGACCAAAGACTAAAAATTTGGAGAATAGTTGGTGGACTCATGTTTTGCTGAATTAATTGCGTACTGAATTTTGATATTTCATTATCCCACGTATCATGTTCTTCTACGTATGAACGAATTGCAGTACCAACTGTCTTATTGATTCTTTCCACAAAATTGCATTGGGGAGCATAAACAGCATTATACCAAATCTTTTGAATTTCGTACTTTGCACACAAAGCTTTAAAAACACGACCAATTAGTTGTGGACCATTATCACAAATAACAAATTATGGTACTCCGTAGACAAGAAATACTTTTCCTCCAAAACTTCTCAATCAAATGTGCCGTGGCACTACAAAGGTTGTAAAATCGAATACTTGAGAACCAATCACCAACAACTAAAAGTCATTTACCTGCTTATGAATCATCAATAAAAAAACTAATCATGACAATAGCTAACAAAAAAATCAGTGTTCGGGTACACTCTCTTCTACTCTTCTACTACCAACTAAACTGTCGAAACAACTACAATGCTTCACAACGCCTAAATATGCTAGAGTGACAAACAAACCCTCTACGAGTCTCACCTAGACTAACAATACCAAAAATTTACATCAAATCAAAAAAATATGATGCAAAAAAAATTCTAGAGCGCCTAACTCACCTCGAGTCTCGTCTAGACTTACGCAATGCCGAGCGACCAACTCTTCCTGAGTCTTGTCTGGACTGACATACTGCTGAGCGACCAACCACGACGACAAGTTCCGCCTAGACTAAATTGCGTTGCAATGCTGATCTAAACAAAATCTGCTACCAAAATCAAAAACGTGCTTATGCACAAAGATCAATTTTCAAATGACACGACGACAGCTCACTCCAATGTACCCTCAAAATAAAATCTCTAGCTTTATCATCAAATTTGGACAAAAATGTTCTTTATTGACTCAAACAAATCAAACTCCAGGCTTATCAGCTTCTTTAACTGACAGTCTTCCTAAAAATTTTCCTTTTCTCCAAAACTGGTCTCTCACTCACTACTCCAGTTCTTCTTTAAGTAGACAAACAATTTGGAATTTTTCCGACATGATTACAAAAGCCTAATTGAATCAAACCTATAAATCTAAATGATCTAAACCTTACAAAAATTATCAAAACAAATTCGGGCTACTAAAGGTAAAAGTCAAAAGGTATTTTTGGTAAAATAATTTTTGCCAAAACAATATCAAAAAAAATTATATTGGGTCAAAACAGAATGAGAGTTAAAAATAAATTTAACTAAGTTAATTAATTGACTGACTGTGGTTTAACGTTACAACCAATCTTTTAAACAACCAAACCTAATTATCACCTAACCGTTGAGCAAACAAATCTCGATGCAAGACTATTTTTGAACAAACAAATTTCGAGGTTAATCAAATTATGAACAACCAAATTTCGAAGCTAATCAAATTATGAACAAACAAATTTCGAGGTTAATCAAATTATGAACAACCAAATTTCGAAGCAAATTAAATTTTGTACAACAAATTTTGAAGCAATTTAAATTTTGTACAACAAATTTCGAAGCAAATTAAATTTTGTACAACAAATTTCGAAGCCCCAAACGTTGAACGGACAAATTTCGACGCCGCCCCACGTTGGGTGCCAGTGAAACGTATTTTTTCTCTCTAATTGGCTCAGCTAGCCTCACGCATGGGTGCCAGTGAAACAAAGTCTTCCGACATAACTAGGGGTCTATTCCTTGGGTAGAGCTATGAGCAATGGGGGGGTAAGTCGAAATCTGTTGGGGGGGTCACACTCAAACTAAAACAAATAGGCGCCACCAAGTCCAGATTGATTCATGTTAAAAGCATAGCATATTTCTAAGGGCGGACGTGGAGACCCAAAGAAAAAAAGATCGCCTTCGGTGACAAAACCAGTCTTAACAGAATAAGACGCTGTTCCTGTAAGAAAGAATAATAATTAAGTCAACATAGAAAATGGGAACACTGTTTGTGTCCCTCAAATATGCCTAAAAAAAATAAAAAGAATATTTTCTACATAAGGGTGGCATCAAAATTCAACTCTTATTGCCTTTTTTGGGTTGCTAGGTTTGATCACACTTGATCAAAATAAAAGACTTTAAACTTAGGTTAATAATTTACTAGAAAGAATTCCTTTAACTTTAAATAAAATTGAATGCAACAAAATCAAATAATTACTTGTAGTAGTTTGGAAATTTAAGACAAGGTTTATCAATCTGTTTCTAGATCAAGAATACTACAACAAAGTGCAATTTGTTACATTAATGGTTTTTAACCCATTCAGATCTGATTAGGTCTATTACATTGTCAAAATTAAAATACAAAATATTCTCGTTAAGTTACATGTGCTAATTTCAGTTTAAAATGAAAATGTTCATAAAGATATTCTCGTTTTCAAAGTTGGTAGTAATAAAATACTAAGCATCTGCTTTCATAAATACAAGTGTCAGCAGTATATCTCAAACAAACAAATGACGTAATTACACATGTTATTTTATAGTGAAGCAACGTGTTGTTCTGACAAAATAAACAGTGAATTTTAAGTTTGGCGCTGGGAAATCCAGCTTAGCAACAGATAAAGTGAATAACAAAATCGTATTTATACGTATCAAAATAAAATAGCGTGTTTCCTGAGTGGAACACAATTGAATTTCTTAAAATTACTACGAACCAAACAAAACTGCTTTCATAGGCTGAAATAGGATGTGCATCGTCATGCGGAATTAACTGCTTACATCCTAACAAAGTAGTATCTTGGCTCGGACCAACAAACGATTTCCTGTTAATTAGATCTGCTTTCCATCCTCTAAAAGCATGTGTTAAATTGAAGTGGTTTCTTAACGTTGATTCACAGTTCTAAGTTATTATTGTTTAACTTCTCATCGCCTAAGTGTTGTAGTGTTTCGTCGTCTAATCTTGGTTTGCGCGTTATTCAGAAAATGTTTCACTTAATCAAACCGACCCGCATGTCACTGGCCATTGTTCTCTTAAACATGCTGCTGCCTCTTTTACCTATGGCCGAGTGCCTATCTCGTGCTCTCGTACGATGGGAGGATCCCAAAGGGGGGGTTGTCATTCCTCTCTACGCGCTTGCGACTGGGTGTGAAATACACCGCCATCCAAAACAACTAGACTAACGAGTCAAGATGCTGTTACAATGTAATATTATAATTGTAAAATGTATTATGACTTTACTTAATAAAGGTATTTAACTATTGTCGTACCTTAAATGAAGCGAATTATGAATTCGAAAATAAAATTGTTACAAAGTAGAGGTGCAAAGTGCTGCCTCATACCTCAATATACACAAACGCTCTACCAATATGATTTGAATGGTTCGTTATTGATGAATCAGTCAATTTGCATAACAAAATTGGACTTTTAAAACGATTTAAAGAAGATGGAGCAGTAAATGAAGAAGAACTGTAACGGTAAACTTTAAATCAATTTGTTTAGATATTTTAAGTGATTTCTAAAGACTCGTTTATTAATTTAAGTTTCAGTTGTGCGTAAAAGTCAATTTAATTTAATTTTAACGGTTCCTGCAAATCTACGATACAGGTTTTTGTCATTACACAAGATAAAAATTGAACATAAGTGAATTCAGATACGTTTAATACGAATTTTAAGGGTAGGAATATTAAATTACATGATTTCTAAAGGAAAATTGTTGTACATATTGATGAATGATCATCCCAGATTTACAAATATATCCACGACTCTATATTTTAGTACATAAGATATTTGTTATGAGAAGTTATTTTTCATAAATTTTATATTTAAGATATTGTTTGTAAGAGGGAGGTGTTATGGATGTACTATTTTGTATTTGAAATATTGTTTGTGAGAGGATTATTTCGTACTACTATAAATCTGATGTATGATTACGGTGGTTTTATTAATCAAAGGGCTGGCAAAAATAATTAGACAACAGGCGATTAGAATCATCATAGCACTTTTATTTACTTTCAACCCGGGGCGTTCAATTATCTACAGCACTTTCATCAACGTACAACGTTGGGCAATTCATAGCATCTTTTATTAGACGTCCAACGTCTGGCATTCCATAACATATATTTATATATATATATATATATATATATATATATATATCAAATAAGAATTGTCTCTGTAAACAAACTCTTATGAAAATAATAAGAGCCATTGACAAATACAAATCGGGCTGGTAGTTATATAGCCATTAACAAAACATTAGCTTTATTACTTCATGGGAGGAAACATCCACTGACCAATGGTTTCGCTAGTTAGCCTCATCAGAGTGGAATAGTTCCCAAGAACCCTATGAAGTAATCGAAGCTATTATAATGATATAATTTCGAAACAATCACTGTACTATGGCAAAAGTAAATAAAACCGCCATCAGGTGATAAAAACCAACACTACTAAAGTGTGGAAGTACAGAATTGAACCGAAACTACATAATAAATTTTATAAATGACTATAAAAGTACGTCTGGCCTTTGAGATTTGCGGAATGTTACAGCAAAATTTATTTGCATACGTAACAAACCTTCTCGTGGCGACACCCGGGTTCATGCCCCAAAGGCAATTCAAACGAACAAAGACAAGTCTTGTCTTTATATATATATATATATATATATATATATATATATATATATGTTGTAAATACTAAAGTATTAATTAATACGATGAATAATACCGTAGACTTTCATTTCAAATCGAGCTAGTAATTGAAAGATGGAAAATATAAGGTCCCAGACAGGATTTGAACCTGTATCTTCAACTTTCAAAGTAGCATTGAATATTGTTGATCCATTCCCTGAGATGAACTCCTGAATAAGTATATCTTGATGATCGTGGACTATTTTATTAAGTGAACAGAAGAGTACGCTATACCCAACAAAGAAGTAACGACCACCGCTGATGTATTAGTTAAGAAACTTTTCTGTCGTTTCAAAGTACCTATGGAACTACATGCTGATTAGAGCAGAAATTTTCAATCAACGCTGTTTCAAAACGTTTGTCGGTTGCCGGGAATGACAAAGACCCGAACAGCACATTGTACTCCCAATCGGATAGTATGTTAGAACGCATGAACCGCATCTTGGGCAAGTACCTTTCCTAGACAGTAATCTGCATCAGATAAATTGGGACCAACAACTACATCTATTTTTATCGGCCTATCAATCTTTGGTTCATGCGAATACTGGATAGACTGCTACACGTGCTATGGAGGATGCATGATAGGTCTTCCATGCGACCGTAGCTTCTATGGAGACGTCAGAATAAATATCCAGATTGCAAACAACCGGAAGATCAGATCGATATCAAGGCGCATGTGGCTGGCTTTAAAAAGGGCGACCATGCAGGTCGATATAATTCCAGAAGGAACCTGGATTGTCACCAAAATTACAGACATTGGTAGGATCGTATGAAGTGGTGAAAAGGATCAACAATATGGTATATCAAATTCATAAGTTCCCAAACGGCGGTGCACATTAACAAACTAGTATCTTATAACAGTAATGGCGCCTATAATGTCGGGAGACAGGATACGTCTCTCGAGAACTTGTTCGGGTGTGTAAAAATAAATTTGGTGATTTAAACAAGTTTCTCCGAGAACCAGAAGTTGAAAAAAATCATACGGGTAAAAGACCGATATCATCACATCTACTGTCTGATGACCAAGCAGTTGTCCTCTGGTAAGTCAAGTGAGACTACGGATCCCAAGGTCCCGGGTTCAAATCCCGACACGGCCGACTGCTTGAAAAATGACAGGTGAGCATTTTTCACAAAAATTACGCCCTCGTTCGGATGAGAGGTTAAATGGAGGTCCCGTGTGTGAGTGTTGTCACGCACGTTAAAGATCCCTACCTTGCCTGGAACGGCAAGGGCTCGGCAAAATTCTAAATTTCCAGGCAACAAAAAACTCGCCTCCTGGCCAATGTAGTACCTACGGGTGAAGCATTGGAAATGTAAATGAACGGTAGGTCAAGTGACCAGGATCTATAGAAGGCGCTAGTGGACCTGAAACACCAGATGGTGGAAACCAAGGACAAGAAGTTCGCTATATCTCGGTTGTGGATTTGATAGATTAGACTGGAGGGTGGTATATAACATGCTGGAAGTACTGTTCCAGATGGCTGGGGTTTACATATTGGCGTACGGTTTTAAGCCAAATCGTAATATGCCCGCGATTAAAAGTATCGATCGCTACTTCAATCAATATGGAAACTGCAGAAATGGTTCAGACTGTCCTTACCGCCACAGGGACTTCCAGCGTCCAGGTCACAGACTGT
This sequence comes from Platerodrilus igneus, assembly GCA_036346225.1. Lineage (NCBI taxonomy): Eukaryota > Metazoa > Arthropoda > Insecta > Coleoptera > Lycidae > Platerodrilus > Platerodrilus igneus. The sequence continues at coordinate 3,080,835 of JARFIW010001237.1, forward strand.
TCGGGGACAAAACTAGACCATTGGCAGAGTGTACTATTGTCGGCCAACGGTCTAGTAGCGAAAGGGATACAGTCATTAAACGAATAACGGATTATGTGATAATTGCAAGAGTGTATTTAAAGAACCCATATAAAGCGAATAAAAGTGGTGGGTTCGAGTATGAGATCCTAGAACGTAGAATGTTCCGGCGACTTCTAGAATAATATGTAAGTCACGTAGTTGGGCGACGGTAAGACTGAAAACTAAAAATAACCTAAAATTAATTAAAAATTCAAATTGAAAGTTAAATCTATACTGGGATAATAAATGCGTATAGCAAAAAAATGTGTCCGTATGCGAATCAGTTTAAAGATTCCTGGTCCTGTGAGAGTAGATTGTTTGGAGTGATATTTGGCTATCTAAGCAGATAAAACCTTCCGTTCTTCTTCCCTTTAATTGCCTTGCTTTGAATCATCTTCAGTATTACTTATACCTAAGCAGTATATTGGCTTAGAGAATGATTCCAATGTACCTCGCTTGCTTTCCAGGTACACATTTGCCGCAAAAAATTCTGTGTCCGTACACCAGTAGAAAGTAACTTCATTTTGCTTCTATTTTCCCTAGCGAATGTGAGAGTAAATTGCCTTTGTAATCTTAATTTATTCTCCGCCTCTCTCGTGTTTAAAGTAAAAATGGAAACGTGTCTCAGTTTGGCTTTCGGTCCGTATCTTGAAAACTGAGATACATCGTCAAGATTTTTTGGATCGAGATGAAAGAAGCAATGGACTGACTATGACATAATTCCTAGTGCCGTAATTGCTGTTGTCCTTATTGCTCCTGAGATTATTAAACAAACCTGTCTACGAATGGCTACCATACTATTGAGATAATATTGAACCAGAGACCAAAACATTTAGTTTTTCGCTGAGTTACAATGATACATACCATCGTGATATCACTAAAAAAAGCACATTTTAAAACACGACCTGATATGAAAAAAAGCTTAAACGGTAATACTAATAAATAACTGATTTTCTGTCGTATAAACCAGTAAGTGTCTCGAACTCATGAGTGACACTGAAACGTGTTATTCTTGATTTTTTACACAATACGGCATTTTCGTCATGTTGATTTCTCTAATTGAATAGATCACAGGAATATTGAAACAGAAATGAATTCGTAAAGTTCTCTCTCAATATCGGAGATTAGCCATACAAGCAAAAACAGGACTTTAAAATAGGCAAGCAAAATTTACAATAAATAAAATCGATACCAATTAAACACCCAGCCACGTACTTGCAGGTAATAACGTCAAAATTTCAATTTACAACAACGCTGTAGATCAGGCGCAAATTAATGTTAACAAGTTTAAAGATCGTTCATGTTACATAATACATACAAATAAATTAAAAGTGCAAATACTGAAAAGGCTCTTCAACCAGGAAGAGGTAAAAGTAGAAAGTAAACGTAAGAGACTGTTTTATATCATTGTAATGCATGCCACTGAAAGTGAAATGACAGCTAATGTGATGATATTCCATAAACGGTTGTATCCTTACACAGCTTGCCCTGCCTTCGCATATTCCTTTTATATACATTACACAAGTTATATACATTACAATAACCTTAATACAGAGCAACCATTATATTGTTAGCTATAGTTTGTTTCGAAAAACGTAGCACATGTTGGAATTAGAATTAGCATATACATACACAATAATAATTATGCAAACTATGTTTACAAGCTATAGTAACAACTTTTTAACAAGTTTCTTTTTCAGCTAATTTATTGATGCGATAAGATATTCATTAGGTATATGAAATTTTCTTCAGAATTTATGAGAACTAAATCGAAAACCAATTTTAGTATACTTAAATCAGATTTAGTAATTTCCCGTTCGTTACAAATACTTGAATGATAAACAAACATAATTATCCAGGTTGCCGCCAAATAATCTTAGTCTTTTAAATATAAATAAGCAGTTTAGTCATTTAAACTAATAACCTATTAACGTGTTTACGTAAAATGCATTAATTTTATTAAAAATTTAGGAAATATTCCTTCAGCTTGGAAGCACTTTTTAGATATGCTACAAACAATACTCCCAACCTCACAAACGTAGTAGTTTGAAATTTCTAAACCCGCAAAAAAATTTCTTATTAGTCAAGGATACAATTTAAAAAAACCAGAAGACCCCTGTATTTCGAGCGATTTCGGACTGGAATAGCTTGAAAATAGTTAAATAATGGAGGGAATGTGGTTTTCGTTGTTATTGTTTGCGCCAGCGATGGACAAAGTAGAGCCTACCAACCAAGTCTGACAAATGGGATAACAAGACAACTATAAAAAGTAGCCTGCGGCTGACCTAACTAGTTCGAATGTTTATAATAAATTAGTATAATGTATTCACTTATGTAATCACATTAAGGCGGTGATCGGATCGTTACTATTAAAAATTTATACTGAATTATCGCTACTTACGAAATTTTCAAAAATTAATTCATTGTGACTCGCCATAAACTATAATTTTTTCAATTCGGATCGTTGCTCATCACTAGTTTTGACAAACAAATTTTTTGCGGAGTATAGTGAGCCGTCATATTGTTAACACTTCCGGTTTGATTCGAAAAGACATATTGATTTTAAAGGATGACAAACCTGCTTTTATAGTCTGAGAAGACTATATTTTTTCAAGGTTGTCTACGCTGGTGCTCGATCCTACTGACTTTTAAAAATATAAAGTTTGATACCTTAGTTTTATTAAGTATGGATGTGACGTTTTAAAAATCATCTACGTATCGCTATACACAACCTGTAAATATGTTAAATTGTCTGTGCAAACGTAGATACCGCCAATAGCATTTTTTGCTGGCTACAAAAGTCGGCTTCACCAAAAACTTTTTTGTTTTGTTTTGTTTTAATTCTTTTTGTATCATATTCCTGGGCGTGTGCGAATAAGAATGGACAAGCTAAATTTTTGAAAATTTCCCCTTAGCAGTCAAATTACTGTTCCGTTGCACCCTACCCTTTACCAGGTGCAATGAAAAGAACAGGTGCATGACAGGATATAAACAAATTACCCTGACACAGCCAGATTCGACCGTTTTTGGTTGCGGAGGCTGCAAAAGACTTAAAATCTCAGAGGAAAGATAAAGAAACGTTGAATAACTATAACCAAATAAAGAAATTATTAGAAAAATATTGAAATGCAGATTTATGGAATAGAAATGCTTCAGTATTTTAGTATGACAACGAATTTGTAAGGGTTTGTTTACATGACAAAATAATTAATTTAATAAGACTTTGGACATAAGTCAAATATAGTTTCAAATCACAAAGCTTGATACGCTTGGCACCACTGATACGATCCACGTTTCACAATATTGCGTAATTGTATATTATAGCATAATTACACGGCAAATTGTATCAAATACCAAACACGTTTACAATGATACAATTCTTAATTTATAATTTAAATAAAGCAATGTACTCACTTAAAACGCTCTTTTTTTGGGTGTGGGTTGCGTCACGCCATTGTTGAATCCAAATTTAATCGTCCCTCCTCTTTCGTCGTTCGTAGGTAAGGCAAAAGGGATACAGGTAAAGGTACTCGTAGATAAAGATGAAAGGGAACCTACATCCTAAAAAAAAGAAAAAGACAGGTACCACGACACAGGCAGATGTTACCGGCTTGACGTCTCGTGGCTAATAATCTCGTGTCGCACACCGCGCCTGCGCATTCTATGGCGCAAACGCAACTGTCTGAAATGACGGAAATTAACAAGTCTATTTTAAAATATTGGCGGGAATTTACTCACATATTTGACAATGTACATTTCCAAATTTGGAATGTAACAAGCTTTTTGTTTGATCATATTATTTTTAAATCAAATACTTGTAGGCTTAGAGCTACATGTTCTTTCGTTCCTAAATTTACATTTCATAGTAAAATACAAGTTTAACAGATAATGTTAATTAAAAAAATGTACTGTTATAATGACAACAGTGGCATTAATTTTATAATAATCCTGAATCGACAAAACATTTATAAAATATTAGGTATATTAAACACTTCTTACAGCAATTAGGTAACCAACCATTTCATGACACTTATGTACTGGCAAAACTTTTATTACTTTGTTAATGTAACATTCAACACAACTAATTTGGAAAAGTGTTAAACTTACTTTTCTCCATTTATATAACGATAAATTAAAACCACCCTTCACAGTAAGATAATTACATAGTAAAAATTGTTACTCATCTGTATTTACTGACATATGGTCTACAAAGTCACCTGAGGTACATGAACCAAAAAAGTAAAGCTGTCCAAGTTCGCCAATGTAAAAACTTAAGTCGCATAAAAGTTACATCTGACGTAAATGAGAGAGGTTATGTATAAATTCCAGCAACTTCCATCCTAAAAAAGAAATACTACTTATTCCATCCCAAAAGACGTAGTCCACTCTAATGGAAGGCTTATTAGAGCAAAGTAGTTAAATCTAGAAAGGACCCTAACACGAGACTGTGTGAGAAATTAACTTTTACTTGCTTGCAGAAACTGTTAAATTATATCTGATTATATATTATATATTATATATTATATATTATATATTATATATTATATATTATATATTATATATTATATATTATATATTATATATTATATATTATATATTATATATATATATTATATATTATATATTATATATTATATATTATATATTATATATTATATATTATATATTATATATTATATATTATATATTATATATTATATATTATATATTATATATTATATATTATATATTATATATTATATATTATATATTATATATTATATATTATATATTTATATTATATATTATATATTATATATTATATATTATATATTATTATTATATATTATATATTATATATTATGTATTATATATTATATATTATATATTATATAATATATATTATATAATATATATTATATATTATATATTATATATTATGTATTATGTATTATGTATTATGTATTATGTATTATATATTATATATTATATAATATGTACTATATAGTATGTATTATGTATTATGTATTATGTATTATGTATTATGTATTATGTATTATGTATTATGTATTATGTATTATGTATTATGTATTATGTATTATGTATTATGTATTATGTATTATATATTATATATATTATGTATTATGTATTATATATTATATCATACCATCATTAATTTAATGAGGAGCTCTTAGGTATTAGTGCAGACTTGCCTATTTCACCATCTTCTCTATAGAAATATTCTTTTAAGAAACACTAAAGATTTAAAGTATATTACATACCCTTCAAAGAATACATAAAACATAATTTTCCGGACGTTAAACGATAAATGATCTCACACTGGAAGATGATGGTGGGGATGGGGAATAGAGAGGGCGGGAAAGGGAGGAAAAGATAGGGAGGTAAAAGAAGGTGGGAGAGGAGCGCGAGCGAGAGGGAAAGGGGTGGGAGGGAGAGAGGGAGGGAGAAAGAAAGACGATATTGTCAAGAAAAATGTCACGTTACACCGTACAGAAATAACATTCTTAAAAAAGGGGTGAGGGAACAAAATTTTAGCTGCCGATGGCATTTTCTAAGATTCAGACTGTCCATTATCATCTACACGCACACGAACACGATACAAAAAGAATTAGAATAATAAACAATCCGCAAAAACCATTTCAGTGCCCACTCAGAAAACATTCCAAATTATATTGAGTTAATTCATAAATTTTAATGCATATGAAATATCCGATTTTTTTAGATAAAAATAAAACTCCATAGATATTGATTCAAGAACATTTATTTATTAAAATAATCACGAAATAGCATTGACAGTATATTGCCAAACATCAGGCAATTTATTAATTCCTCAACAGAAAAAGTTTGCGTTATTATTACCCAAATATTCTTCAAATGCCTCAATTACAGAGTTTCGACTAATAACCCTACGCTTCTGAAAATGGTTTCTAGAGCTTCTGAAAAAATGGTAACCGGTAGGTGACAAGTTAGGAGAAGATGGTGGATGATCACTAACTTCGTAGCCCAACTCTCATGCTGAATTGTGATACGTGTGCTCTAGCGCTATCATGCAAGGGCATCGGTTTACGTTGATCAACCGGAGACGGTTGCTTAGCTTGTAGTTTTTCATACATAATCTGTAATTTCCTGCAATATAATCCTGCGTTACGGTTTCACTGTGATGCAAGGAAGAATAATGAACTACGCCTTCGCAAATTCACCTACGGTCACTATAATCTTTCTTAGACGGAGTTTTACTCTCGCCTGATGCCATACAGCTCCAGCATGATCAAACCATTGTCCAGAACATTTGAGGTTGCCATAAACTCGTGTGGAATCCATCTATTGAATTGAAAACTTATGGTAATTATTGATAGGTCAAAATAACTCTGCGAAATTTTCTAGCAAAAACGACGACTTTCTTTCAACTTCTTCCCATATCTCTTCATTGTTTAAGGTTGTAGTTGGCCGCTCACGTAGTTCATTTTCCAAGGCGAAATTTCTGTTGCAAAAATTTGCCAACCAACAACACAGTGTTTTCCACAAATGTCTAGTTAATTTCAGTAACTGCTGCTGTGGCATTTAAACCTTTTTTAAATTGAACAAGAAAAAGTATCCAAATATGCATGAACACATTTTTGGAACTTTTTTTATACTGTTTTATAGAGTTATTCAGTTAGCTTAATGCGGTTCTTAAGAGTGAGAATATTAAATTGCATGACTTACTAAGATAAATTTTGTATATATTAAGAAAGATTTAATTATGGAGTGATTTATAAATGATAATTATGAGACTAAAATTTGTAAAATAAGTGCATGATCATATTTAAGATTTGTGTTGAGAGGAAGTTATATTTGTTACCAATTTTATATTTAAGATGTTATTCGCAAGACAAAGCTGTTATGGATGTATTAATTGCTTATCAAAAGGTATTTTGTATTAATTTTAAATCAGATGTATGATTGCATTGCGGTGATTCTATTAATCAGAGGGCTAGCAACAATAATTAACAAACCATTTGAAACATTTATCATAGCAGTTTCTAATTACACCACGGGTTTTTCACAGCAATAAAATTTGGCTCTCAACGTCGGGCCTTTCTCACAACAATATAATTCGACACCCAACCTGAAGCTCGTTGAAATCAGGCTGTTCACATCAATAGCTGTGATGCTTGGTAAAACTGCCCTGACATTGGGTATCACAAATTAATGCTGTGAAAATTCTGGTACAGTCACCCTTTTTAATATTAGGACGCAACGGATGCTTGCTTAATAGAAAATGTGAGTTTTACCTTACCGTGCCCTTTTTCCTCTTTGGCTAGCTCAGCGACCAATATGCTATGGATTTTACAAAAATGAAATAAAATAATGAAATCTCAAGAAACATTTATGAACAATCCTCAATACATTCAAAAACGTCTTTGTTTTACACGCATTATCTAAGAAATCCACTTACGCATACATATATAATACTTATAAATGCAATTTACAGCTTAAGTTTAGAAAGAAAAATTATCTTATCACTACTTACGCATTAAAATAGTCTTCGCCTAATTCTGGTTAATAATTAGAGAACTCCAAAACATTTTATGTAAAGTCACAAAATTTTCATTAAAATTTTTCTGGATAATTTAGATATTCTCGTATCGTTTGGTTTCTCCGTGTAGTTGATCAACGACCTTGTGCAGAAATTTTGTAAGAGTCAAAACATTTTGAGCTCTGACCTCAAAATTGCTAAAATAAACTATCCATTCACAAATAATTTTCTATACGCAAAATAAAAACTTATACTAGGTTAATCTATTTAATAATACACGAATTGTCTCTGTAGGTTTAAACCGAAGGTATACTTGCATTTTGGATTATCAATTTCTTGCTGGTATTCTTATCTCTACCGCCATCAAAAAATCATTTCAATTAGAATTACAGCATTGAAAAATTCCTGGTTCAAATTTTAGATTTCCATTTTTTTCAATGTTAATATGCCGAAGTATGTACAAAAGTACATTTATTTTTAATAGATTAAAAATAGCCGGTAACCTTGCACTAAAATAACTTATTATTTATATCGAAGCAATAAATCGTTTTTGCATTCCATAAACAACAATCGAATGTCAATCGACTTATGTTCAAAACTTCAATGCTAAATTGTGAATGCCGTATGAATGAATGCCGCCCGCTCCTCATTAAATTTCAAATCTATATAATAAAATTCTAAATAAGTCTCGAACCTTCTGATTACATTCTGGAATTATGAGTCATTATCATGGTGTAACAATCCACCGCTATTTCGCGTTTTATTATCTCTGATGAATCTGTCAGTTTAGAATTTATGGCGTGTTACGTTCCAATTTTGTTTTTAAAATTTTTCAATTTTTAATTCATTACTCGTCCGAATAAATTCCGTTTCAATTCTTAAATTCTTCAACAACCCCCTATACAGTTTACTTGTTACTTCATAAGCCCGTTTTACCATAAATCTGTTAAATCCTTCACCTAATTCATAATAAACACGCTCCCGAATAAACTCCTCAACTCAAACCCCTTCGCGTTTTTAAAACGAAAATTTATTCTATAAATTAAACAGTCTAGGCCTTGTTTTAGGTACCCCATCATCTCCTAAATTCTTCAATAACATCCTGTTTACAATAATAAATACGCTTTCTACAAATTTTCATTTTGAACTCATTTATTTCGAAACGACAAGGTTATGCCACAAGTAAATAGTTATATCCTGTTTTTTGGTACCCGCTATCTTGGTATATCTTACGATCGCCGTATAATGGTTTTCTCTATTGTTCCAAGGTAACGACTTGTTGAGATAAGGTCGTGCACGATCCGATATAAACCCGGGTTTTCCTGTTTTAACGCGCTTCGCTAAGCTAGGAATTGGAAGTTCGAATTTGTGTTGTTTGAACCATTGTTGAGTTTGATTCTGCAACGTGTGCGTCGAAAGGTTTTCTACATTTTATTCGTCACTGTATTTCAAAAAGCAATGCACGTCTTTCTGTTCAACAACTAGGAGGCATCCTGCGTGTATTCGCTTTTTTTTAACTGGAGGCCAAATGTCGTAAAACAACTTCTTTCTTTATACTGCTGCTGCAATTATGGTAGCAGAGTAAATGTATGTTGACGACCATGGCGTTTCTATGCTGACTCAACCCCGACGGCTTGCGAGCTAAGTATCAGAATACCTACAGATATGCAACTTGTTTTCTTTTGTGTGCGTCCAGGGCATATTCCGTATCAACGGTTGGTGTAGTTACGTGACAAGAAACGTCACATTGTAGAACTATTATTTGTTGCTGCAATACGATATTATCACTCTACAGGTGTGATGTACTATTTTTAAAAACACTTGACAAAAGCTCTCACAGTTTTTATTCGATACTGATTAATTTTATTTTGTGTAAATACGAGATCCGCACTTCGTAGCTAAATCTATAAATTGTCCGTAGAATATAACTGTTAGCTGTAAAATAGTAACGCTTAATTTATTTTCTTTTTGCTTGTTTGTACAGAATCCTTTATTTATTTTTGTGTTAATAGATGATCGTGGGCGATATACTTTATTTTTTTTTTGTTTGTTTTTGGTATGTATGCAAATCCCCCCACTCTCCGTGGTTGTTAGTTAGCCTGGTATATACTTTTCGTCCGGCTACGTCTATGTACGTAAGTAGTAGTTTTCCTTCCTTTATTAATAAATGAAACTGAGAACCGGTACCTCACTCTCTAGAGCTTCTGCAATAATTATAGCCATTAAAACTCGTTATCTTATCTGGTTTATAACCTTTCTCGATGTTATCTCGTTCCGCGAATCAACGTGTATTCATTGACAGCAAATAATTAGCTGTTCTTTGCCTATTCACAAATGATTTATGGTTTTCAGAACACTGTCAAAAGAATGCGAATAATTGCTGTATTTTTCGTTTTGCATTAAATAACGTATGTTGAGTGATATGTCTAAAGATAATGAATGAATTTACAGTTTAGAAATGTACGGATTTTTTAATATTTTTTCCGGCTAGAACTTGTTTTAAAAGATATATTTTAAAGAAGATTACTTGACCTCGAAGTTATTTAGTATTCTTAATGTGCACAAATGCAATATAACTAATATTTTTCAAGAGAATAAATATTTACACACGGATTTAAATCAATGTATGCTTGATTGAGCATTGTTTTTAAATGATGTCATAACACTACAAAGCGTTTTATTTTACATTGGATTTCATTTTATGTGCTAAGGGAATACGCTTATCTTACAAAAATATTATACAGGGTAAAAATTAAATATCGGAAAATTTTACTTTTCTGTCTGCTTTCTCACAGAATGTGGTGCTCAATGACCTCTTGTAACTTCCTTATCACACACACACGCACGCCCACGCGCATGAACGCGCGCTCGCCCACGCACACGCACGCACGCTATCTCACACACACACATGCATCTTATGTGCACTGTGCATCATATAAAATAGATTTAGTCATTTATAAGGCTGTACATCCAAACTTTAACACTGAGCTATACGTACATGCTTTTTATCTCATGTATTAATAGAAGGGATTGAGTAGAATCGTTTATTGGCAAATTTCAGGCAGAACTAAAAAAATAAAAAATTAGCCAGTGTTCTGGATGGAATCTTTACTTCCAGTAAAACATAATTATAAAAGGACATCATAAAAGACACAATTAAAATATCCCTGAAAAAACAAGATAAGCATGAAGAAACTCAAGGATTATTAAGTAAAAATGAATGAGATAAATGTAGGATTATATATAAATAAGAATAATATATTATAATACCATGATAAAATAAAAACAATTTTGGAAACGCACCAAAAGAGAATTTGAGAAGCATCATTAACGGCATTATTGAAGAAATATAAAAAGCGGATTTCACAAGACAGCTTTTTCCACAATATTTATTTATTTCAACAGTATAGAATTTCGGATGTATTGATTACAAAATGTAGATAGCAATTGACAAGTTATTCGTTATATTTCAAGATCATTAATTCAAAATAAGAGATAGTTTGTTGTAACTGAAAAGAAAACAAATCAGAAGAAGAGGTAGAGAAAAGATTGCCTCCGTATGTGGAAGTAGCATATCCTATTGTCATAGCAGACCATCACCCATTAATTTGGTTTAATAAATTACAAAATTCAAATGCTCTATGTAAATCGGCCATTGAGTTACAACAATGTGACATAATTCACAGAAAAATACGAAAACGTTGCAGTTCTAGATGCATTTTCATAATTCCAGATACCGGAAAAATACATTGGGCACCATTATTAGCGATAATACTACCTTTATAGAACAATTGCCATACCTAACACACATGGCAGCAAAACACTAACGTTTAAAATGACAAGAAAATGTATGTTTTATGTCTGTCAAAACTAAAACAAAATAACAGCGCAAATTAACGATTGATACTGTTGAAGTTTAATATATTGGTCATTTTATAGACAAAGGTATAATACTTTAGAAAATATTCAGGGGTAATAAACGAATTTGTAGAACAAGAAAGCAGAATAGGCACTTGTACTTCAATATTCAAAGCCTGATCAACAAACGATCAAAACTTTGGATTATAAATTCTCCAGAAATGTTTTCAATCACAGTCGTAATATTGACATGGTTCTTCAAAAGTCAGAAGATGGGTTGACATTGGTCTTTAATATAACCTCAAAAACAAAGTTTCCGGGGTAATATTTGTAGATCTGGAGAAAGTATATTAGAATTATCCAATGCTACATTCAAAAGCACTGCATTGGCGAGGAGTTCTTTTTCATCGGGCAATTTAAAATTTAGCCGAACCCTTGCCAACTTAAATAAGATAGGGATTTTAAACGTACATGAAAACACTCACACATGAAATCTACATTTAACCTCTCACCTTAATGAACGCATATTTTTCTGAAAAAATGCTTGCATAATTTTTCAACCTAGATATTTTGAGAGTGCACAGAAATCAAATATTAACTAAAGTTGACCCCACAATTATAACTATGCGGACCTACATTTTACCACAAGAACAAATGGTAGCTGTTACAAGGAGCCGGCATACAAGACTTAAGCTTTTACAGTAAATATTTTGCTGCACACTTTTACCTGAACACATCGACAAAATAGTAAATTAATTATTAAGTAATGATTTTAGCAAAGTAACAAACTAACTTATCTTAGTGCATATGATGAAAATTATTTTTTAATAGGATTCCATTGAGATCCCAACTTGAATTTGTGTAGGTTTGTAAACATACGCTTATGAAATAATTAAGAATTTGTTGAAAATTTGTATTCATGTTGTTTTTTTGAAATCGTCTTTCAAAATTTTAAATTTGTACTGAAAAATATTTATGTTTCAAACACACCCTTGTAGTATACTGAGTTGATATAAAGTATGGATCCAAGTAAATCTTTAAAACAAAAAGGACAATATTTAGGAAACTTTACAGATAAGTGCAATGGGGCAAAATGCATCTGATGTTTTTTTGTTCATAATGTACTTCCGGTTTAACAGAAAATACCCTCAAATTTTTTAATTTAAACGGGACACCCTGTATATTTTGCAGATTTTGATAGATCTTGCTATTTCGAATTCAAACATACCGGGGTTAATGGAAATAATCTGTAAAAACAAGACAATAAAGTATTTTAATACAACCACTTGTAAGTTTTTACACATTAGAGTAAATACCATTTAGATAAGCAAATTGATGTTTACTTCATATTAAACGTGTACTGTTTAATAGGTAACTGTTGGCAAACTGTCAAGGCAAACTATCAAGTTAATTGTAATTTACGAAAATAAATTGTACATTTAAAAATGGTACATTCAAGTGAAAACGATCGAATTAAAATATTAATGATGATCAGTTTTGGCAATCGTGTTAGAACTCATGAAGAAGCGTGTCATATTTTTAATTATTTGCATTCTAAAAGAATTCCTATATCACATTCAACAGTTACTAAAACATTACAGTTTTAATGCAACTGGGGTGGTCAAAAATTTGCCAAAAACTGGAAGACTGCAGACTGCAAGGAACGAAACTATTAAACAAAACACTATTGAATTAGAGGAATCGCCTCAAACTTCTACCACAAATTTGGCACTAAACCATGGTATAATTGCCTAATATTCTCGCATCATCTAAAAGTCGAAAAGCTTTACCAATGGCTCATACATACACAGTCCTTTAAGATATAGATTAACATTTGAAAGATAAAACAAGAACTGCTACATACTTACCATACACTAAAATTTTAAAATGTGCCTTTTGATGAAAATTAAAATTTTTTTCAATACTTCCTTCCGTTTCAATTAAAAAAAAAATTATTCTTATTAAACAATAAAATTTGTTTAATTATAGCATACTACTTAGTATTTTATCATTTTGAAATTATCACCTCAATGTTAAAATTTTCTAATGAAGAATATGTAATAAGAAAAAATTTTTACGTGACATTCTGCAGCAGAATATATGCGTAGATTATATATTTTCTACGCTGCATATTCGAAGAATTAAAATACTATTGTGGTGTAACAGTAAATTTGGTATATTTAATTAAATCAATGTGTTTATCACTTGAAATAGAAATAAAAATTGTTTCGTTTTATTTTTCAACTTAAGCAGGTGCTTTTAGAATTTAAGTTTTAAATAAATACTTTAATTTATTTGTTGCAGAATTCCACGCTAGAGATATTGTCTAGATTTCAATTTCAAAAACATAACCAGTGAAAGAACTTGAAATAAAACATTAGTGTATGCAATGGACTCATCTTTACTATGGTAAATTGAGAAGATGCCAGTAATATCGCAAGAAATAGAAAATTTTTCATGCAGTCCTTGTCACAGGATGAAGATACCATTACAGAATCCACTTCTATGTCACATGCACATGAAACAAATCTGATTATAGGAACTCCATCTACTTTGAAGAAGAATCCGGATTGACTCCACAAAAAATAAGTCAACCTGTAGTTGATGTCCAGAAATGGGACACTCCCATTTTGTTATAAGATCCAGCATTGTGGTTACAAAAGTTAACTAACAGTGATGCCCGACTTTTAGTAGAAAAGGTCCCATTCAACGCATGTGTGATGAAAGCGGCAGAAATTTTTCGTTTTGTTGTGTTGTTGAAAATCTTTTTAAAATGCAAAATGCGCCCGGAAGATTTTTCAAATTGGCAAAACATGTCCAGGTCTCTACACAGATATAGCACAAGATACCTTACCTTACATAATAGTCAAATTAAATTTTAGTGTAATTTGAAGAGTGTGCTAAAATTAGACAAAAACAGTTGAGCATATATTATTATGACATTGTAACACGTTTCGTTATGCTAGCTATAATTTAAGTGTGGAATGAAAATTTAGTGAATTTGAATGGACAAATTAAATATGAGCACACCTTGTATGATAAATTTCACGAATAATTATTCTTATTTAACCATTACATTTCAAATTTTGTTTCTATAAAAATAATTCAGATAATAAGGTATAATATCATTCTCTTAAATACATTGTATCAAAATAATTCAGGACTAAGACTTAATTTAAAATTGCAAATAAAAACAGATCTCAATAAGACAAAACACTACGTATACATTTCCCATGAAAAAGATAATTTACAATAAACAGATAAAGTCCGTCCCAACCACCAAGGATATTAAAATAATACCATATTACAACCTAATATGAATTACATACAAAGTATGACTTACATAGTTAACGTGACAATAACCTTTATTAAGCATAGATTGAAATTATACAATCTGTAACCGAATGTTGACAGCAATTAATATGATTTAATAGTTGAAGAAAATAACCATAGTTAGACCCGTTAGAACTGAAGTGAATCAATTATCTGCAAGTAGTTACTCAGAAAACGTTAAATGTAGTAATACAAATGAGAAGTAAGGAGGGAGGTGTCTGGAAGTTTAAGGGTGAAAAAAACTCAGTTTCAAGATGAGAATATAGATATCCCGCAAGGAAAAATGCAGCATGTGACTAAATTTATTTGAACTTACGCTTGCACAGGCAAGATAGAGTTTCAATTCACAAATTTGTGGAATTATCTTGGTTGCGATAGGTCAAAAAGGAGTCAGAATCTGGAGAACTCATGCTCGCATCAATTTGGAATTTTGTATGTGTTGAGTTGAGGAAGCTGTGTTAGTTGGAAAGAAAGCAGGAAATTAACCTACTAATGGTTTCTGGAAAAACCTTAACCCTTTTTAGGATGATGGAATTAAAAACAGTAAGCCATATAATGACCTTTTATGTTTATACTTTGTGATAATGTATATGTGAATTTTAAATGTAAATTGGTTGGTATTCAAGTAGTAGAAAATGAAGCAAAAGCGAAAGTTTTAGTTATTCTGTTGAACGATAAATTAGCGACGGAATTGTTGTTGATTTAAGATTAAGCATAATGTAATTGTGCAAGGAATTTTGGAACATTTAAAAATATTAAAAAATATGTAAGCATGACCTTTTAAGTGTAAATTTTATTGGTAGTACGTAGTGTTCGTTGAAACATTAAACGTTCATATATTAAACGGACAATGAAAGAATAAAAGGAAAAGTTGATAATTAACGATTTTCTATGTTGTTATAAGTGAATATTTAAAAAAAAATGAGATTTATAATGTCATGTAATTTAATATGGGAAAACTGGAAAATATTGGAGTGACAGTATTATTGATAAATTTAATTTAATGTTCTTTGTTTTAGGATTTCTTTTAAGTATATTTGTATTGCAATTACTTTATGTTAATAGAAGTTAAGTGTAGGAAGAATTTTATTTGCATTTATTTGGGAACCAAGATCAAATTTAGGTCATTGTAGAAGGATATCCAGTCATCTCAGTAATGGAATCTTATTTGGGAAAGGCCTCGATTTCAAGAATTTTATTTTTCAATTAAATTTAATGTGACTAGAAATTTAATAAGTGTTCTTAAGTTAGTGCAGAGAAAAGCAACGTATAATGTGATAGAATTTAGGAAATCAAAGCAAAGGAGGCCTATGTAGAATAACCGTCTTCTATGTGGTATAATATCAAAGGAATTGCTGGGTCAGATGGTTTGGTGCCCATAATTATAACAACAGAAAGCCTTTTGTTTGCTTGCATTTCAGTAATGTTCATTATCTTTTATTTCAAATTTTTCTATTTTCTTTTATTGTTTTTTCCATTTGCGTACTACTGCAATAGCCGACACATCCTCATATTGTTACGAGGTCCCAATCACTTCACAGCAAATCAAAATTTTTTTTAACGTAATGCTCATACTACCAGTAACAATATCCTTCTGAGAATCGGCGCTGTTATTAAACTTTTGTCTAAGAAATGTTTAGCTTTTCATGGTACATTAAAAGGATTATTAAAATAACTACAAAATTTGGGTGTTGAACAACAAAAATGTAACATAAAAAAATTGATCAAAATTAAAACAGAACATACAGGTTAGAGTCAAAGGTGATCTTTGCACAAAATATTATCTAAACACAATTAATTAGTCATTCATAATTCATGTTCCTTCCAATGGAACTAATGTAATACCTAGAAAGGTCTGGTGCTGCAATCAAATTTTTATAAAGTTTTCCTAATAGTGTAATTTTGCATATTGCATACTTTACCATTTACAGGTAGTTTTTGACAATGCAATAAAATATATTTAAAATCATTAATGATTTTAAAATATTTATTGATAAATTATGTGTTCTATTATCAATTTCTTAAAAATTAAAAAATATGCAAATGGTAAAGATCTTGGACCACAATGGGCAGCATGCAGTTTACGAAAGACTCCTGCTATGTAGCAAAATTACCCAACTGTATGCAAATATTTTTCATCAAATGATAAATACAAGGATTGTGTAAATTGATCTCTAAATTTGAAATATTTAAAACCTACGATTTATGGCTGACATCGTACAAGAATTATTAAATATCTGTTAGAAAACCTATAAACTAGCTGTATGAGTATAATAAAAGCCAATTCAATCAAGCAAACAATCAAGGTAATTAATAATTTAAAAAATTTTCAAGGATTAAACCCATATTAAAACCAAAAGAATTTGATGGCTTAGTGAATCAAAAGCAACAATAACGTCACACATTACTATACACAATTATGGGAGTATCATACTTTACAAAAAGATTATTACGAAAAAGTAATTAACAATTTAAAGTGGAAATAATATGAAACTTAACAAAAATTAAAGACATTTTTAAATGTTTGTTGTCATTAGATATCAACATGGAAATAATTATGCACATGACCAAAAAGGAAAAAAATGCAAACCTTAAATTTATGGAAACGTGAAATTAAAGTAAATAATGTTCATAACTTTTCGAGATATTTTTACCACAAATACTACACAACGAAAAACTTGTTACTGTAGTTAAATAAAATTTTTATTAGCAGAGTAGAAACCGAACAAGTTTTTAACTCAATGAACGATAAATCCACAATAAGAACATCTTTAACCGGTCTAGGACAAGTCGCCGCGGTGACTACTCTCCGCAGGTGAACTGGCCGTCGTATTTAAAAAGATGAAGTTAGACTTTGCGTTTCTGAACTTCTATATTTTTTGTATTCGTCAATTACATACCCCTTTACTTATTCGATGAAACGCCTTATGGTAAAGTATTGTTCTGAATAAATATCTTGGTATTTTTGGCTATTGTCAATGTATACTTTCAAATTAGATAAAACACATTTCATAAAAATAAATCTGATTTTCCAATTAACACTTTCTATTTCTGTGATTCATTAAAAATAGACGATCTGATTTGTGATGTGTTTATAATTCTTCGGTAATATTATCAGAAATTCAAAAGGGCAGAGTAACATAAATACTTCCTTCAAACATTCTTCTTGGTGTAGCTATGATATGGGTATTTACAAAGGCGGAGGACTCAGTAACATATTCTGTTATAGCGTCTTTTGTTTTATCCGAGATGGCGGCGGCGGGTTGTCCTCGCGGAGAGATGACGACGGCGAATTGTCCCCGCGGCGAGATGACGCTGGCGGGATGACGGCGGCGAGTTGTCCGATCCCGTCTTATTTGCTTATTGTTATGCATAACACTAACTCAACATACTATTTTGTTGTTAATATTAACCGTGTTCCTCCTACACAAAAGCCATATAGATATGCGCACACTAAACCCTTAAGACAGGCAATGTATTAAACAATTCGGTATATAAATACTTAGCATTGTTAAAAATTTTATAAAATAGCTACGACTATCCTTCGTGCATCTTAAGTTTGCCATTATCCTAATAGCACAATATTGTAATCGAAGAATGCAGTTTGCAGAAGAGCTGTGACCCCAAACTCCAACAGTGTAAAAAAAATGATAATTGCCAGACAAAATTTAAAGTTAACTAGTCTATGACATCTAAGGTGGAAATAACAAATGACCCACTATAACATTAGCGGACCTTCTAAGAAAGTACTGCATCTAATGATATTGGGGTTCTTGTTCGAAAGAAGCCAACGCACTTCTAGCTTAATGGTGACATAATTGTGTCTGGAGATGAGTAGCTCATGTATAGTGAAGGAAAATTAAATTTGTTGATTATTTTACAAAGAGAAAAGGCAATGACCAACTTGGCTGTTTGTAGCTCCAAACAAAATGTTATCTGATTGAATGGTACTGACGAACTGCTATATAAAAATTATTTTTCCTCCATACACGATTCGAGATATCTTCAGCAAAATTCGGAAAAATGAATTAAAATTGAAACCTTTAACTAGATCCAGAGGAAGAACTTTTCTTTTTTTAATCAGTATAATTTTGCATATGAAAATTCTTCGTATCAAGACGATGAAGTCATAGACGTCAGCGTTATACATTATTAATCAAAACAAATGAATAATAAAACTGTAATAATTTACAGTACAAAATACCCATGATATCATTTCTGAATTTTAAAAAGAGCCACAATGAATTTGACAACCTTTGAATACAGAAATAATCCTTCTTTAGATTAAGAATGTAGGTAACCTAAAAATTATATTTCTTGAAGGAAATAACACTAACCCTATTGGTGGAATTTACCAATACAGAAACTATTAAAATGAAATATGATTATAACCATTTCAAAGCAATATCACAAGAAAACTTCAGATGCGTTTTTCTCGGGCGTCTTTAATCTTAGATATTTAAAATTTCTAAGTAGTTATTAACCCTTTAACTGCTACATCCGTAAATATACGTTTTCAAAACGCATACTTAAAGTGCTACGTCTGTAAATATATGTTTTATATTTCAAAAATCTGTGCGTTGTCAGTAAATATATGTACGAGAAGTATTTGCAGTTTTATTAGGTTTAGTTGTGTTCAGATTTTCAATCGTGTCGCAGGTGCTTTTGCTGCTAAATAGTGCATAGGTATAAATTCTTGTATAATGACAGGATATATCGGTTTGACTGATAAGGAAGCTTAGCAATTACCGAAAAAGAAGAAAGGATAGTGGATATTGTTGTCCCGACTGTGACATCGAACGTTGCACGGTACCCTGTTTTGAACTATTTCACACATTGAAGTTTTAAAATATTTAGCACAACTGATTTTTATTTACATATTTTCAATATCTAAGTTTGACAGGTATGCTATGAACGTATGAACGCACCACAAATGATATATAATTATATATAATTTCTTTTTCTGATTACGGTAGATTTATTGTTTAAGCTGCAAAACTGTAATAAGTGTTCAGAAAAATCAGATAACTTATTTGATTGCGATCACTGCAGTAATCATCTGTGTAAAGACTCTGCTCAGTTAACTGAGACAGAAATTAGATGTCTGAAACTTAGTAAGCGCAAACTAATATTTCTATGTGATGGATGTGAGAAGGGTTTATTTAGAATTCCAGAATTCTTAAATAAATTAAGTATTCTTGAACAAAAAATAGAAGATTTACAAAAGAAAAATGAAGATCTTGAAAAACAAAAAAGTGCAATAGGTTGTGGAGAGACAATAACAAAAATGATTGATAGGCAAAATAGATCACGAAATATTATAATACTAAACGTTCAAGAATCAAATGGTAATTCATACACTGAAAGAAACGCAGAAGATAAAACCACGGTTGGTAAATTACTTGGGAATTTTGATATTGATTTAGATAATGTTAAAACCTTTAGACTGGGTAAACGCATGGAAAACAAAAATCGGCCACTTAAGGTTTTAACGGGATCTCGGGATGAAGCAATGTCTATTTTAAGAAATAGAACAAAATTACCAAATCAAAATGTTCGGATATTTGGAGATCAAACACCGAAACAACGGCAATATTATTTGGATGTTAAAAAGAAACTTAAAGAAATAACTAAAAATGGAGATACCTCAAAAACAATTAAATATATTAATAACAAACCAACAATTGTAAATAAAGATAGAAATTCAAAAACTAAATGGCAATTCGTCATTAATACTCAATTCTCACATAATCTACTTAAATGTTCAAAGTATAATGTCTAATAAGTATCAATTAATGGCTGATGTGATGTGTTATAATCCTATGATAGTGTTGTTATCGGAGAGTAGAGTAACTAATAATGTGGAAGACAAAAAAATTGCAATTGATAAGTATATCTTAGTAAGATGTGACTCTATTAGCAGGCATACGGGGGGGTATTAATTTATATTCGTAAGGATATTGATTTTAAAACATACAAAGAATATGTATTGGAGCCAAATTATTGGTGTAAAGCTGTGAAAGTGCTATTATTTGGGTCACTATGGATCATAGGAGTGTTATACCACTCCCCAAGTGCAAGTGATGCAGTGTTTCTGAATAACTTTGAAAAATGGAGTGAAAACCTATTTAATATGAACCTACGATGTATTATAGCGAGAGATTTCAATTTAAATTATGAAAATAAGGGTAATTACTATGTAAAAAAGTTAAGTAATTTCATTAGGGTAAATGATATACAGCAATTAATTACAGAGCCTACTAGAATTGTACAAAATAGTTCAACGTTAGTTGACTATATCTTAACTAATGCTAAACAAGTCAGGGCTATTGTCCATCCGAAACCAATAATAACCGATCACAATATTATATCAGTAGCAATTACTAAAGAAAATAAACATTATAATAGTAATAACCAAATAAGTCAATTCAGAAACCTAAACGATGCACCCATTCACCGAATAAACCTAAGACTTTTAAAATGTACGTGGAAATTTGACAACACAAATGTTGATATAATT
Source organism: Platerodrilus igneus (assembly GCA_036346225.1). Classification (NCBI taxonomy): domain Eukaryota; kingdom Metazoa; phylum Arthropoda; class Insecta; order Coleoptera; family Lycidae; genus Platerodrilus; species Platerodrilus igneus. The sequence continues at coordinate 3,102,125 of JARFIW010001237.1, forward strand.
CCGAATGATATACTAAATAATGTTACACATGCGTTAGACCATGAAGCTCCTATTCAAAGCAAATTTCAATCACATAACTGTTTAAAGTGGTATGACAATGAAGTGCGTGCCAAAGCTAAAGAAAGGGACTTTGCTTATAAAAAATTCAAAATCAATAAATGTGCTGTAAACTGGAAAGATTATAAAACTTGTAGAAATCAATTTGTTAATTTATTGAAGAGGAAAGAAAAAGAATTTTATGAAAAACAAATTGACAATAACAGAAGAGATAGCACTAAAATGTGGAAAATATTAAAAATGTTGGTTAGTAATAAAGAAAATAATTGTGACATACAAAAAGTACAATTTGAAAATAATCACCATAAAATCATTATGAGAGAACAAAAGGATATAGCTGAACATTTAAATAACTACTTTGTGAACAGCATTGAAGATATTGTAAGAAGTATCCCAGACACTAATAATCTATATCGACTAAACCCATTACGTAGCCACGATGTCAAATTTACTGAATTTAAATTGTTAGCCTTACATGATATAAAAAAAATTGTGCATAATCTACCTAACAAGTCAACTGGTCAGATACAGTAAACACGAAAGTAATTAAGGCAACCTTTGATACAATTGGGCATGTTCTTCTTCATCTGGTCAACTCCTCCTTAAGAACTGGCAGTTTTCCAAGCAAGCTAAAATGTAGTACAGTAATTCCTATTCCTAAAGTTCAAAACTCCACATTAGCAAGCGAATACAGACCAATAAACACACTTCCTTGTATTGAAAAAATATTAGAAATTGCTGTATATAACCAATTAATAAACTACGTGGACAGTAACCAGTTATTGGATTGTAATCAATCAGGTTTTAGATCTAAGCACTCTTGTGAAACTGCTATTCAGTTAACTTTTAGTAAGTGGAGTAAGTACATTGATCAAGATGAGTATATACTTGCTGTTTTCTTAGACCTTAAAAGAGCATTTGAGACAATAAACAGACAATTATTATTGACTAAGTTACAACACTACGACATTAATGGAACAGTGATAAAATGGATGGATGACTACCTGTCAAATAGAAGCCAAAAAACGAAAGTAGGAAATTCAATATCTAGTTCAGTGCTAGTAAGAAATGGTGTCCCTCAAGGAAGTGTTATAGGACCGTTGTTATTTATTTTGTATTTAAATGATTTTCAGAGCATTGACCACGAATGTGAATTTGTTAATCTATATGCTGATGATACCCTACTTGTAATAAAAGAGTCTGATATACAAACAGCAACAAATAAAATGAATAATAGCTTGGATAAAATTTATAGATACTTTGAAATAAACAAGTTGAAAATTAATACAAGCAAAACTGTGGCAATGGTTGTTGGACATACTAATAAATTAAATAAACTTGATAGAAATGCTATTACATTGAAGATTGGGGATGAAATATTACAAATTGTTGAACAAACTAAGTATTTAGGTATTATGTTGGATAGTACTTTAACATTTAAAAATCACTTTGATTATGTTAAAAATAAAATTACAAAAAAACTATATTTCTTCTCAAGATTAGCACTTAAATTGTCTTTAGGAACTAAAATTACAGTCTACAAAACAATCATTCAACCACATTTTGACTACTGCGCAACAATACTATATTTATTTGACCAAAATAAATTAAGTACTCTTAAAAACTACAGAACAGAGGTTTAAGAATCATACTGGAATGGAGCAAAAGGACTAACAGTCAAAAAATGTTAAGCACCCTAGAATGGTTATCGGTTACTGAAAAAATTGAATATTTAACAATGATATTTATTCTTAAAATTATCAATGGACTAATGCCAAGTTATTTTGATGAGTTTATTATTTATGCCCACCAAATACACAAGCACGAAACTAGGTCACAAGGCAATTTATATGTTGCAAGGACCAAATTGCAAAAGACTATGAATTCAATATTCTTCAAAAGTCTGATTAAATATAATACTTTACCAAAAGATATTCGAGACTGTAATACACTGACATCTTTTAAAGGGAATTAATGAAAAAAACTAAAACCTAACTAAAATGTAAGTACTTTATAAAATAAACCAAATGACCTAAACTTGGTAGGAGTAATTATAATTTTCACACTTTTTATTGTTTTTTTTATTGTATTTTTATTTATATTTACTTAAATTAAGAAAGCATGTTCTTTTTATTTTATATTCTAATGTATTGTAATATTAGGATTACCTACTTTAAATAAATATTATTATTATTATTATTTGCTTTGTCAGTAATTCTATGCTCTATGTAATTCTGAATGCTACATCCGTATATATACGTTTTTAGATTTTCTTAATTCAGCACACAAGTGGTGCAGTTTCATCCTTAATTCAGCAGCGAAAGGGTTAAAGAGATATGTCAATGTACATTACTTTGCATTACACCAGCCACCCTCGGCCACTCTCACTTAAAAAATTTCAATTACACCTTATACTATTTTTGACAGATTATTATTAAAGAGCTCATTTTTCTACATGCATTGAAAGTAAAAAAAGTAATAGATGTTTAAAAATCTTTGAAATATTTCATTTTAAAGTTGTAGAAAATACAACATTTGCCAGTTTAATCAAGTTGACGGGTTCGATTCAACACATTCATTTGTTGTAAAAAATGAAAAGCATGTTTGGTGATTTAATTATTAAACAACCTGTCATTTGATTTTGTAGTTTCTTGTAACCACTTAACTCGTTTTAATTATTTTTTGAACTAAAAATAGTATAATCCTTGCAAGAAAAAGTTAAAGTAGTGATTTTGTACAGAACTGCAAATGGAAATTACAGATCAACAGAAAACTAATATAATGAGAAATATCCTGACAAAAACATACCCGATGTTTATGTAAGGAACATAATTTTGAAGTTTCAAGCGATGGATTCAACAATAATAAAAAACGAAATGTTCTACCAGTTCATGGTGTTCAAAATTACGATACGTGAGTTGCACTATAAGGCTGTATTACTTTAGATCTCAAACTCACAGTTCATCAATTATCATAAAGATGTAGGAAAATCAACACGTGACAAGATATTGTAAATAAGTTCCATCTGTATAAAATCAAGTTACTTCAAGAACTTAATGAAGAGATAATGATAGAATGCGTACAATTTTGTGAAACAATGGCAAACGATCGAAGAAAATAGAAATTTTTTAAAAAGCGTGTTTTAGTGTTGAAAATAGGTTTCGTCTTAGAGGATTAGTCAATAGGCATAATTGTCAATATCGGAGTGACTTGATCCCCATATTTTTCGTGAAGAGCACATTCAGTATCCGCATAGGCTTAATGTATGGGCTAGAATCCTTCACAATAACGTTGTATGTTCTGTTCTTTCACGAGGAAAATTTAACAGGCCCACAATATTTAAAAAAGTTGGAAAACCAAATAATACTGTGCTTGAATGAGATTGTGGAAAACAATGCAGTAGAGATAGATAAAAATTTTATTGTCAACAGGATGGGGCACCTCCACATTATTATTTAGAAGTAAAATAACATCTAGACAACGTGTTCCCAGGAAGATAGTTAGAGCATAAAGGTGCAATCAAGTGATCAGCCCACTAGACATTTTCTTTGGGATCATTTGAAAACTATTGTTTTCAAAACTCTGGCAGAGTTGTAAATGATTTGTGAGAAAGGATTATTCGCAAGTGTCGACATTTAAATCCTGATATTTTTTAACGAATCCAAAGAGAATTTGAAAATGGACTGTACATTTGCCTAAATGTCAATGAGGAGCATTTCAAACAATTAATCTTAACTAATTTTGAGTTGAGTGACTTTTAAGTTTTGATAGTTTTTTTTATAAAAGTGTTAATTTATTGTAAATATACTTATATTTTATTCTACTTTAAAGTAAAATGCCTCAGACTTCGATCACTTTTTTCACATTTGGATGGATGTAAAAAATGAGTTCTTTCAAAGCACTTTAAAAAAAATACAGAGTGCAATTTAAAATTTTAAAATGGGCGTGACTGGGGGTACTATATTGGCAAGTACGGTAAACTGACATATTTCTCCCTATGAACTATTTAATGTATCAAAATTTCTCATTTCTAAGGTTGCAAACTCCCAAGAAAAATGCATCTGAAGTTTTCACATGGACACCTTGTTATATCAATACAAACACATGTAATAGTAAACCACCATGGCACAATAATAGAATGTCATAGCTAGCAACAATCGTCGATTGAAAGCGGTAAACCAAAGAAAACTAAAAAAAAATCCGTCTCACCGAAATAAGAAAATTATCTTTTGTTCATTCCTTTAATTAAGAAATTCAGACTCTAAATTTTTCAGTATCGCAATATGTAGAAGTAGCAATAGTACCAGATACGTGCGTAATTTCATGTACATATGTGGGTACAGTACTACAAAATACCAGCAGTACAACTAACACTAGCAACGAAAAAACTCTGGAATAAAGCTTATAAAACAATTCGCCAGTTATCAAAAATATATGGGTACAATATAATAAGTATATAATATTTGCTTGAGAAACATATCAATGTGATGACAAACCTTTACAATAGGTATTTCTATAAATACATAGTTGGTGTCAATAGATTAGTCAAAAAATGTATAGTATAAATGGAATCGTAAAAACCTTAGAAACCACTGTGTTTAGTAAGTGAGATGTTTAAAAACTTATCTGCATTGTGCTACTCTACTGTGAACCACGCAGGGTGAAGGTGGTCATCATCTCTCAGAAAACAATTCCGTAATAGTTAGAACCTGCAAGTCTGTCGAAAAAAGAAAATTGCATCCCACATCTAATATCGGTACAGTCTAACCTTAAACGAGCAAATACACCGATGGGGTCAATAGAAAAAAAGAATATTCGTGTATTGCTCGCTTTAATAGCAGTAAAGCTCGCTAAGAAAATTATGTTTGCACGAACAAAGTCAAAGTAATACACTTCAACGAGCGACGTATAAATTATTTAGATCACCACCTTTTTAACACAAATATAAAACGCATGTACAGAGAAGCGAAAACAAGAACATCTACTACACTAGGATGTTACAAAATGGGTTGCCAAAGTCAAACATACTATAGGTTTAGAATACTCAAAATAGTGGTAATGTGATATTTAATTATTTAAAAAAGAGATTGAAATATTTTAAAGTAAAACAATGAACGTAACAAATTCGTAATAGTTCTAGCATGATATTTAATTATTACGGACAATTGATACAGTAGTATTTCTTAGCAACTTTTTTAAAGAATAAAAATACGGAATATTGCAGAACAATGAACATGAATTGAAAAGGTTTTCCGAGGAAATAAAAGAAAAACTAAACAAAGGACAACTTTTTCGAGCAATGAATAATAATGGTCTTAAAATAATCAAGCATCGAGATAGGAAAGCAATGTACTTGGTTTCAATTTTTTACTAAAATGACCTAAAATAAATTAACAAAAAAATCATCAAGGTACTGGATTACAACATTAGTATGTAGTCGCAAAACAGTTGGGTATTATATTATATAATAAGTTTTTATACAATAAAAAACACAGTGGGCCCAGTTTACAAAATTCATGTGAAGAGCTTTACTTGAACTCCCCGAAACCACAAATTTAGGAAAACCCATAGTAAGGCTCAACTAACAAATATTTCAAGCAAAGCAAACGACAAAATTGTGTGCAAGAGGTGTAATGAATGTAATAAAAAAACTTGAAAACAGGCCTTGGCCGAAACAAAACATTTTGACAAAGTGTGGGGTCTGTCAGAAAGCTTTCGGCCTTGCCTGTTTCAATGAAACTAATTAAAACATAAATTGACGCTTTTCTGCATTTGAAAACCTTTATTTAATGTTTAATTTCATTATTAATTTGTAATATTTGCCATTAAGATTGGAAAAAATCAATTTTAAAAGAAAAATAAAAAATCATTTATTTTTAAATAATCTTTTTTTTTAAATTTTTTGTGTATACATAATTAGATGGAAATAAAACCCTTCGAAAGTAAAAAACCAGCTAAAATCATTACATCGAAATTTCATTATATTGCGATTTAATAGTGTTCTTAAATTTTCTACATCCAGAAGACCATAATTGTATTATTCCAAAAGTAAAGCATGCAAAAATATATGCGGTTTCAGCAAGTTGGAAAATGCACAGCTACTAGCTACACACGATATTCGTCATACCCTGCTCCCGACTCATAATTGTAAACCATTTAAAAGTGCATGCATCAGTAAGTTGGAAAATGCACAGCTAGACAGCAATATTACTATCATATCCTGTCCAGACTTGCAGTAGCTGTAAACCTATAAAAGGTTAGAGTTCTGCTAATGAAAGTACATTTTATTTGTTAGAACTTCATGTGTCAGTGCCCGTGCGATCTAAATACTTATACAATTTATTAATTTATTTTATATTAGTTAACATATCTTTTGCAACTGCAAAGGTTTAATCTGTTACATTTTAAATATGAATGGCAGAAAAAAGATCCTACTTGGAAGCATTACATTGAATGAAGTGACAAAGCAAAAACACGATTAAACGTAGTTTGCAAGAACTAGTACAATGTTTAAAAATTCATCATGCAATCTGCAAAGAATTTGTTTCTGCCCCTGCAACTGCTGTAGGTAAATATAAACCGAGTTTGTTTTATTTATCACAGTGGACGCCGTTAATTGTAATCACGGATAATGTTATCACCATCAGTTATCAGACGATCATGGTTTTCATGTTTGCAAAGTCCAGACCGCACATATTACGGAACAAGCACAATATATCATTTATTATTTCGGTTAGTTGGTTAATTTTATCATATTTTTACTGTAAAAATAAATAAAAATCTTCGCGACAGTGTTATTGTTTGTTTTGTTATAATTTGATTAATTACTTTATTGTAGATGTGCATACAAATAACAGAACACGTGACTCCATCGCATTGACATCATCATTTAAGAGGGAGATCTGTTAATATCTCTATTGATAGGTGGTCCAATATTCGGAATGAACCCATTATACGTGTAACAGTAACATTTGAAGAAAGCGTTCATTTCTCTACGACACAACTGACACTTCCAGACAGCCGCACATGACAGACTGTTTGACTTCAATCAGCATCATCAGATCTTCAGTTCTGGAACTGGTTAGATGCATACCTCATTGTTTCCTATTCTGAGCTAACCTGCATATTTCCCTGAAATTTACACACTTTCCATCTTTCACTATCTGCATGCAAAGTCTGATCTAGGTCTACCTCTACCTCTTTTTTTCCTATCTGTGCTTGTAATGTATCCCGCACTATTCCCCAAAAATGCCAAAGAATGTATCCTGCCCTTCTATGTCTCCTATTTTTTTTTGTTTTCCACAGATATCGTTATTCCCCTACTATTACTATAATCTCATTGTTATTAACTTTGTTTGTTCATGCTATCATCTTCATTTGAAGCACAATATTCCAAAAGGTTTCTACAGTTTCCCTGTCTGTTTCTCCCACTGCCCCTACTTCATACATATACTGTGCTGTGCTTCACACATATGCTTTCCGCAATTTTCTCCTTGTTTCTATGTTTGTTGTCTTCGAACATAACCACTGCTCTGTCTTGTTGGATGCAGTTAGGTTCCCCTTCTATTGTTTACAAATATATACCCTATTTCCCCTATATTCAGTGGTGTGTGAAAGGGGCGACTCCGTGGTATGTGTGTGACTACTACGCCCAAGGTCTCGGGTTCGAATCCCAACACGGTCCGCTTGAAAAACATTAGGCAAGCAATTTTCAAAAAATATACCCTCGTTCGGATGAGAAGTAAAATGGAGGTCCCATGTGTGTGTTGCCACGCACGTTAAAGATCCCTACCTTGCTTGGAACAGCAAGGGTTCGCCAAAATTCCAAATTTTCCAGGTAAAAAAATCTCGCTTCCTGGCCAATGTAGTACCTTCGGGTGGAGCATTGGAAAATCACATGTAAGGTGTGAAGGGAGTTAAGCAGTCTGTGGCCACGAAGGATCCCCCAATACCTAGACATTTGCCAAATTAATAGTTTTCCAGTAAATCCTTTCACGCAATTAACATTAGTTGAGAGTATTGAAAAACCAATACCTGTAGTTGCTATTAATAATCTCAGGTTTAAGTACAGTTGTTTTTTTGTCATTAGGTTTTCCATCTTGGAATTGCTTGGACGCTTACCTTCAATGATTTCTATTCTAGCTAACCAGCACATTTACCTGAAATTCCCTTAGCCTACGTCTTTCACTATGTGTGTGGAATAGTCTAACTTAGGTGTACCTCTACCTCTCTTTTTTCCTAACTTTACTTCTAATATATTCCTCACTATTCTCTTATGTATTAGTACGTGTCCTATTATCCTATCTCTCCTATTTTTGACTGTTTTCCACATACTTCTTTCTTCCCCTACCATTTCTAGTACCTCTTTATTCTTAACTTTGTCTGTCCATGATATGTTCATCATACGAGTATAGCATCACATTTCAAAGGCTTTTTCCTGTCTGCTTCTCCTACTGTCCAGGCTTCACAGCCGTACAGTACTGTGCTCTACACATATGCTTTCAACAATTTTGACCTTGTTTCTATGTTTGTTGTTTTTGAACACAGTAGTTGCTTTTTCTTGTTAAATGTTGCACGACCTTGTGCTAATCTTTGTTTTATATCCTTTGCGCTCTGCCCATCTTGCGTTATTTGACTACCAAAATAGCAGAAATCCTAAACCTCTTGTAAGTTCTCGTTACCTATTTGTACTCTTGTTTTTGATTTATTTTACCCTCCTTTGCATACTAGTACTTTAGTTTTATTTTTGTTAATTTTCATACTGTATTTCTCTATCAGAACAGTTTCCATTTCGTTAAGATCAGCTTGTAACTCTTCCTTGCTAGATGCTAATACCGCTATATTACCTGCAAATCTAAGCATATCAATCTCTTGTCCCTGCATAATAATTTCAAATTTCTTTTGCGTTTGACAGTATTCATTACCTCTTCGATGTACAAGTTAAAAATTAATGGGGATAGGGCACATCCCTGTCTCACCTTATTCCTAATATTTACTTTACATTCTTGCTCTAATTCTATTACCGCTGTTTGCTCCTTGTATAAGCTATGTACTATCCGTCTATTCCTAAAACTCATTACCATCTTTTTGAGTATTTCGAACATTTTTTTCATTTTACATTGTCGAATGCTTGTTCCAGATCTACAAACCCTATATACATGCTTTCCTTTTTTTCTATTGTTTTCTCCATTATCATCTTTGCAGATAAAATAGCTTCCTGTGTTCCCCTGTTTCGCCTAAACACAAATTAATCGTCTAGTATTTCTTCAGCTCGTTTTTCCATTCGTCTTTGTACAATTCTAGTTAATATTTTCACAAGCGTGCGCTGTCAAACTCATTGTTCCAAATTTTTCACATTAGTTTGGTATAGTTACTATGATATTACGTCTGAAATGTTTGGGTATATCGCCTGTCTCATACATATAGCTTACAAGTTGGAAGAGACGTTCTGTTACTGCTTGTCCAGCGGCTTTTCGAGTTTCTGCTTGCACCTTATCTGTATCCGGCACCTTACCATTTTTCGACCCTTTAATGCTAATTCAAACTCATTTCTAAGTATAGGATATCCCAAGTCATCCTTTTCAATGTCTGATTCCTGTTGTACTGCTGTTAGTTTCTGTCCTGCATATAAGCCTTCCTCACTATAGCTAGAGGTGGGCATGCATACTTGTATTATTACTGTATTTACTGGTTTAAATTCTAATCTAACCATGGGTACTCTTTCGTTCTTTTGTAAGTAGTTTTCTACACAGTGCCCTATCTTTTTTCGTAAAACTATTCCCACACCCAAATTTCCTTTCGAAGATCCTGTATAAATTATCCTAAAGTCTCCACATCAAAAATCCCCCACCTCTGGCCAGCAAACTTCGCTGATCGCTACTATGTCTAGTGCTAACCTATCCATTTCAATTTTCAAGTTCTCTAGTTTACCTACTTGCTGCATACTTCTGATATTCCACGCTCTGACTCACAAAATGTTCCACGCTCCGACTCACAAAATGTTCCCCGCTCTTCTTTTAAACTTTCCGATCACATCCACCTAAGCAGTCCCCTCCCAGAGATCCAAATGGGGGACTATTTTAACTCCAGAATCTTTTACCCCAGAAGATGCCATCATGTTTATTACAATTTAAGTACACTGTGTACTTGGGATCCCGACACGGTCCGCTTGAAAAATGTTAGGCGAGCATTTTTCGCAAAAATACACCCTCGTTCGGATGAGAGGTAAAATGAAGGTCCCGTGTGTGAGTGTTGTCACGTTAAAGATCCCTACCTTGCTTGGAACAGCAAGGATTCGGCAAAATTCAAAATTTTCCAGGTAAAAAAAACTCGCTTCCTGGCCAATGTAGTACCTTCGGGTGGAGCATTGGAAAATCACATGTAATGTGTACTTGGGAGATAATGTGGTAGTTTCTCGGTGCCTTGCACATCGCAATAGTGTGTCTTAGAATGCCATGCTGACCCCTATGTTCTCTGCCACTCTAAGTACCGAAAAAGCTGCTGCCCTCTTTCGGGGACCTGTTGTAGTCTGGTTCCTCACTAAAGATCCTACTACTTTGGTTGAACCTATAGTTTGGCTCTTTAGGTCACTGAAACGCGGAAGCCATTCCAGTAATCTAGAACTCCTTCAAGATGCAGGTCCATTTGGAACGGTTGTTATTTTTACAATGCTATACAAGAGTATTCTTGAATTACAATTAGATACATTTAAAAGAATTGTGAAGTGTACTATTAAATAATGCATTTTATTCATTCAAAGAGTATTTGGACAAAATGCAAAGGGTTTTTTGCAGTAGCTTTCCTTGGTTTCCTAATTCATTGCAGGTATTAATTAGTTAAAAGGATATTCAAGTTTCAGTTAGATTTAACGACTAAATATGAATAACACAATATTGAATGAATTAATAGATAAATAAATTAGTGTAAATCTAGTGAGACTTAAATAAAATGTTTCCTTCGCCCAAATTCCAATTATTCCCCTTTCAGTGGAAAATAAAATGTGATACCTTTTTCCAGATAAAGGGGTGAATAAATTTTAAAATACCAATAAAATTTGTTTTACTAAATGTGGAAGCTCTCTTAGGTAAAGTTTTCATAGCTCACCATTGAAAATATTTTTTAAATGTACCTACTTTAGGAAGCAAAGAGGTATTCTATCATATTTTGACTGCACTTGTAGGTTTGTAAAATATTATATAATACAATAAATAGTACCTATGCCTCATACTATTAAAAACAAATAAAACATTAAAAGTTTAATGATCAAAAAGGTGTCAACTATTCCATTTTCAAGAGAAAATCGTGTTTTTAAACAGCTTAAAAATGAAAGTATAGAAAACAATAACCATAATAATTTGAAATTCTTATTTATAGTTCTCCTTCCCTTTTGTAATCAAAATCAGATGACTTTGTGTGGACAATAGCTGATGTTTACACATTCCCTAACCTATAAAATTGCAAGAATTGTCCAAGGTGTCAGCGCGCATTTGAACGTTTAATTATCTAACCTAGAATAAATTTCCTAAAAAATGTAGCTATTGCTAATTATAATGTATACAGTCGTACCATAAAGTCCTTAAATATTTTAAATTCCATAAATAATGTCAAGGTCCACTGATGCGAATTTTTATAAAATTATCAAACATAATTTGAGGTATCTAAAAATAGATACAAATTAGGGCTCCACGTTCCTAATAAACGTACTTAAATTACTATATAGTAAAATGTTATACTATTCAATCTGTTTGAAATTAAGTAATCAAGAAGTTTATAGTGTCATCCTATTTCCTGTTATCTAAGGGTAGCAATAGGGTGAAACCGAATTTCGGTAAATGTTAAAAATCAATGTGACCTGCTACACCTTAGAAGTATATTTAAATACAATTACGTACAAGCTCAATACTTAGCCGAAAGAAAAATAGACAGATAAGATGATAACATGCAAAGAATTTCGTAACTGCAAGTAATTTTGTTAACAATAAAACCGGCTAATAACTTACCCATTATGAATGAAACTTCGCTGAAGAATATGTCACAAATGCTCTATATATTATGCACTAAAAGCGTAACACCTAATATTAATTATGAATACTGCTACAAGTAATTAAATAATAATTACTTAAAATTGTTCTCACGTCAAACGCACAAAACGGGCAAGCCCATAGGCAGTACTAAAGCAGCATTAAAGATGTCGCTGATAGGCAGGCGAGAGCTGCGCTTGTCCTATTGTATCTGCACTTTATCAGTGACGTAACACAAGATGTGTGACAAGGTAAAAAGACGCCGCGATACTACACAACCTTTGACCTACAGGTACAAATAGATGTTAATATTTCAGGAATTTCTAATAAATATATGGAAATTAAATTACAATTTAGCTTTAGCAACAAGGAATTTGGTTCCTCGTATTTACAGATAATAACGGAATATAGATATCTTAATTCAACCTCGTTAAGGAATATATTCAAATTAAATAATAATTCAGCTTTATTGAGAATGTATTTAGTTTTCATTTAGATATAATAGTCAAATAAGGAGATTATTCTAAATAGGGAGTATATTAATATAAGCGAAATAATAAAATCATGCCATGTATTCTATATTAAAATTGTATGCTAAAACAAAATTGGAAACGCAAAGCTTAACTTCGAAGGGTGATGGCTTGAATTTAATATAAGATTTTTATAAGGAAGGCGATGTATTTTCAGCACCAAATAAACTTGGTTATGACTCAACATTGTTTTGGAACATGAAAACATGACTTACAATAATTTTGTCCTACTTTATTTGATTACTATAAAATGGGCTGTAAACATTCGCTTATTTCTTCCGAATAAAATATAAGAAGAAACAATATGTTTGTCCTGAAGAATGATATAAAATTAGCAATTATCGTTTGTAGGTAATCTCTGCTGTTATTTTTATATTTAGAACTTCCGATCGAAAACAGATAATAATTAGTGATCAATGACGTTATAAGAATGGACCCAGTGCTACTTGCTTAAATAGGGGCTAACATAGTTCGGACGTGCGTTTACTACTACTTGCTTTTCTGACATTTCTAAAAATATATCTTCTATGTTTTATCTGGTCCTTAGCAATAGGAATATTGTATAAACTCGGTGTAGTGATCTGTGGTGTTTCTAAGTCGATTTCTCATTGGTTGATAATTATTGAAAATATTATAGTGTACATATCGATATTTGAAGGTATTTGTTAGAATAGCTCGGTAAACACTTGCAGGTTTCTGAACGCATTCCGTTATGTCAGAATTTATGTTATAAGGACGCATGTGTAGGAACGATCGATGGAGTCGATAAGGGTTAAACAACTTTGTTTTAAATTTCAAGATGGCAAGGTTGAAAGACTTCACTTGGCGGTTTTTATTAAAGGTAATGTTTTTAAGTTTATAATGTAGTGGTTATTTAAGGTAGTCTGATTACATTTTGTAATCAGAGCGTTGTTTTGAATGTGATGTTGTACTTATTGCAAAACCGTTATATTTAATCATCGAAGAAAATATTGATGTGTTACCTGTTGCTTTTGACTTAGCATTTTATGTGGATTGTTTAATATATGTAATTTCAGGTAAATTTACTATGTTATTGAATATGTTTTATGTATAAAGGTGTGTTGTATGGTTTAACAACCGAAAACTAATATTTATTTATTTAAATTGTCTATTTAATATCTAAATCAGAGTAAGACTAGTATTTGTTTATTTGAAATAATGTTGATTTTCTATTTGATCCAGAGTTGGAACTACAATTGCGTTGCACTTATTGCAGAATCAATAGCAGAGGTATCATAACTGTAATTTTACGACAAATAATGAAAAGTACCGAAATCATATTAAATCCAATTATTGGGCAAGCTTGAACATGAACAGTATTATATTTCTATGTTAGATTTGTTTTGGTTTTAAGATAATAATTGCATTAAACCACACCGTTGTTGTGTATATTTTTTGTTTGTAATTTGTAATGCTACGATGTTTAATTTTTTAAAAGTACGTTTTAACCGTTGCAATCATAATGAATAATTTTTAACATTTGCTTATTAGATTTAATATATTTAACTAACATGCATTTATATAAAGATTTAGCGCCTGAATCTGGGCTTGTTTTTATGCTGTAGAATTTTGTATATGTATTTGCTGCCAACATATTTTGTATTTGTTTAATATTTGTGATTCAGTTGACATTTTATTTATGTGTAATTGTTTTATTTCAGCATATTAATCACATTTACAACTGCACTGCTCACATCTGGGTTTAACTTAATTATATGTTTGTTGTTTTGTTTACCCTATTATCTAGCCGATGTTCCTATATAATTAACTAGTATTTAACGTTTATGATAATTATTGTGATGTGATTAAATTGAACCTTTGGTATGACCGACCATCTTCGTGCTTTTTGCGTTTGCATTTAGGACTATGTTGGAGATAGTCTATTAAATAAAAAGCGCCTTTTTAACTATGTGCAATCATGCCATAAGTTCATCCTAGCGATTCATGTCGTCTTACCAATGTACTTGTAGTTGTACCCTTTTGCAAATAATAGAAAGTCGGCTAACCTTTGTAAAATATTTTGTAACACGGGCTGGAAACTGTTAATGTATGTATGTGGGCGCGAGTGTTCGAGCCTTGTTGAATATTACTAACATTTTATATCCGTGCGGGGAGGAACATTGGTAGTCAAGGTGCAGGTCATCTTCCTGGTATTTCCCTCTTCAACTTTAGCTGGGTAGTATTGGCCTAGCCGACCTAAGTACCTATCAGAAAAGACTAGCTAGTTAGTCTACACTAACGTTTCTTCAGTTGTCATGTATGGTATGTCTGGGTAGCAGTTGACATCCCGTCAATTTCAATGTTGGTGATCTGGGTGCTTGTGCGTCACCTGTCTTTGTCGAGATGTGCCAAATGCAGTTGGAAGTGTGAGGGAAGTTTGGGGTTACATCTACCGTACTTTTACCCCAATCGCCCAGGTTGAGTACGGCACCTGTCCTTGTCGAGATGTGCCAAATGCAGTTGGAAGTGTGAAGGCAGTTTGGGGTTATATCTACCGTGCTTTTACCCCAATCGCCCAGGTTGAGTACGGCACTGTTTGCTTTAAATGCCAGTTTTCTATGCTTTCATGCAAATGACCTATTTAGTGGTTATTGTTTTGATTAAAAGTAAGGTTAGGTAAATGCTGTAGTTTTATTTCAAACCTTCCCGTCTTAACGCTATCTTCTCAGTGTGAATATGGGTTACATTATAACAACACAACGTAAGTGTCGTCGAGCCACTGCCACTAGATGTTAGATCATGGAACCCGGTGTACCGTTTATAAAGGGCGTTTGGGTCAGCCTTCAGGTCGGTTACACTACAATGGAGATAATTTTAAAATCACTAGTGTTTACCAACATATACATAAAAATCATAATCTAATTTCGGTTTATTTTGTACTAAATGCGTAGTGTCTGCTAATAGAACACATACGCTCATTGAGGTAGGCGGGGGGCAACGAGGTTAATACGGATACACCATTATGTTTAACAATGATAGAGCAATTACGTGTGTTAAATACACCATCCAATAATGGCATGCCTACATTATACCAGCTACATCTATTATAGCTTGGTCTATTCTTATAACGTCCTTGTTAATGGCCAATCACAACTTTACTCGTCTTGCGCGTTTTATGCAAATTTGTCATAACCACTCTATTAAACGGACATTCCGGAGGAAAAATTTTTTTTCTTAACCTCTTCCAGAATCTTTACGTGTGAACGAGTGCTCTCTGGATTTACGCTAGGCTAATTCCAGGTTAGGTTACAGAAGAAACAGATATTATTATTAAAAATCACGAATCACTCAACAAACACGTACATCAAAACAGTCTGCAATACTTTAGCAACAAAAAAAAACAAAAACGAATGAGTAAGGAACGGTTATGTGTGGTTATATAATAATGTAATATTGCAATCGCATAAGAACTCTTTCGAGCGTAAAAACTCTGGAGGATGGTTAAAAAAAAATATCTGCGTTCCGAAGCTGGTTCTTACGTTTTTAGGGTTAGACAAGTTTGTCGTGGTGTAAAAGTGTTGCAAAATAATCAAAAGACTACACATGTTATAATTATTAAAACGAATTTTGGAGAGTTCGTTACTGTACATACAGAAAACAATAAGTTGTTGACGAATAAATGTAATACACGTTCTTAAAAGATATTGGTAAAATTTAGTTTTATCATTTTTCAGAAATTAGGGAATTGTACATAATAACGATAAGTGCAAAGAGCCAACTACTACAAAAAGAATTAAAAATGGCAACTGAACATAAAGTGAAACAAACATATTAGGAAGTTGTAAATGTAGGTAATGAAGCATTTGATGATCTGGAGATGAATCAATTGTTGGTATGGGTAAAGATCAAAGCAGAGTACTGTGGCCTGAAACAGCAATCAGAAAATTGATTTATTTATATGGAAAGCATGAAGGAGAATTAAAAACTAATACAATAAAGAATGATGTTATATGGAAAAAATATCCAATAAATTGAAAGAAAACAAATACAACTTTAGTTCCAAACATACTGTTGCGAGCTATCTTACAATTTAAAAAAGTAATATTTCTTACAATTTAAGAAAGTCGATAATTACCGTTAAAGAGTCGATAAATACATCGCGCAAGCGCGAAATAAGCGACGTCACGGGCGGGTGGTAGCTCTAGCTTACACAGGCTTTAGCGCGGCCACTGCCAATGACGTCACCAATGCACAAAATTAAGACGCAATTATCTGAAAAATATAAAAAGTTAAATCAATAGGTAATACAGAATTTACTCACATGATAGGTCCAGATTTCCACGAAGTACGCCTATCGTCCTTCAGGATAGATAACGATGGTGGCTGCACGTCCCTAAGGGCTGCTGCTGGCGCTCTTACAAGAAACGGCAATGTGTCTTACGCACATCCCAATAGCTTGGACTCGATCTCAGGGCTCCACTCCAGCGTGGAATGCGGTTCTGCCTACCTATGTAGGGAATGACGGGAACAGGGTATAAGAGGCGACAAACCAAGACAAGCAAGCAAGGAAATCTACATAGATAAAGATAAGGCACGATACGATACCTGACACGACCACACTCCTTGAAGATCAAAGGCAAACAGCCACGTTCCAGCGTCTAACGGAAACCTCTCACCACCTTGTCTTTTCCGCGTCGGCGCGAAGTATTCGTCCAACCCACTCGCGTCGCGCGATCTGGCGCAAAAGCACTGTGACGTAACGGAAATACACGCCCCGAGTCTTTTGAAATTGTGGCGCAAAACTTCCGCACATCAAAATTAACCTAAAAACAATGTTTAAGGGCCAATTTGATTGGCACGTAACAATCGCGACAAAGCCACAAAAGAAAAACTTAAAAAAAGAAAAAGTCTGTTAGCACAGTAACAGCTTAAAATCTAAGTCCTAACTACCCTACATAAAACCTAACTTAAGACCTACAAAATGTTTATATAAAGCGCCACCTGGTTTTTTAACCGATAACACGTCTACCGAAGTACCAGGAAACGGAAAATGTAGCCCCATTGTTTTTGACTACACTAATAATCGACAGCACAAATTTGTCGGGGAGCATGAAACACTACTTAAATTAAAGCAAATGCGACAAGTCGCCTAACCTATCTAAACTAAAGCTAACATAAAAGTTCTTACGTGCAAACACAGATGAGCGCTGCATCAAAACTGTCTTTGTTGGCAAGAAGTGCCCAAATTTAAAAATGTTCATAGAGTGAGTCACTCTACACTCTAGCAAATTTTTGTTACTGGTACTTTGGTTTACTAACGATACACATTAAAACTTGTCCATGACATGGTTGTGAATCAACAAATTTACCGATAGTACCACCCTACTAAATCCTTACATGGCTAACCTAACAAATTACATTTCTATATCGGGTTAGCTTTTTCACTTAAATTCAAGAAAAATAATTCCCACGTCTGGTCATAGATACCACACGTTAGGAAGATAAAAAATAAGACAAGATCTCAAATTGTTGTTAAAGATAAGAGATAAGATAACGATATTAAGCTTAAATTGTTATCATCAAAGGTAATGGATAAGATAACGATATTAAGCTTTAGTTATTATTTGAGATACTGGGTAAGATAACGCGATATTAAGCTAAAGTTATTATTAGAGATAGTAGGTAAGGTAACGCGATATTAAACAAAAGTTATTACTAATGGTAGTCGGTAAGATAACGATATTCAACTAAGGGTATTATCAAAGATAATAAACAAGACAAAGGTATTGGCTTAGTTATTACCAAGGACAATAGATAAAGGTAAAGATAGAGTGACTCCGTGGAGCCGTTAAATGGGCATTTCTCGTACCCTCTAAAAAGAGCGACCTGTGAAGCAGGTCCGTTTACAATAAACGGCACGAGGGACCGGCAAAGTCATTTGGGTGCATCCCTGCACCCGGCGTTAATCGATATCGGTGATACAATCACCCGATACCCACACGGTATATACGATATACACATACACTCACACATTCACACACTCATACATACCTTCACTGCCAGAGCCCATGCGCTGACAGCGGCACCGCATGACCTCACGAAAGATTCCCAGAGACGGGGTCCAGGTGTCTGTGAAAACCTCCCGCGCAACCACACGGTGACTAACGGAAATGAAAAGGCAGAGAAACAGGAACGGTAAAAAGGGGGAGGTTGGTTATTTGGAATGCATTAGAGGCACTTCCAGGTAGAAGAAAGTAGAGGAAGGGCTCGCATTGAGCAAAAGAGACAGAAAAAGGTGGATAGCAAAGCGCTACTCAACCAGCCAATGTGGCCAGTAGCTCGGAGTGAGGGAACATCACTCTTATGTGGCAGACGGGTGTTCCGGGACAAGAACAGGTCCACCGAAAGAAGAATAAGGCATAGCGGAGACAGCGGGATAAGAAAAAGTATAGTTTTTGGACAAGCGTCCGAGAGAAGGTAGAGAGTTGTCCCTGTTAAACACAGCGCAGTTTGAAGGACCACCTGCGATATTAATCCGACAAGATAAGGTATACCATAGGTTGAAATTCATAAGGCTCCTAAGAGAACTAGTACGATCATTTTCCCAACGAGTGCATCCACTACGATAAGAAAATCAGACAAAAGTTGACACAACAACTTAAAAGTATTATTACAGATACAAACACACGAAAACAAACTGTTTTAAGGTAGTTTTTCAAAACGGTAGCACCCTAAACACACAAAAATGCCTAATTATAAGCAGTTAAATACAGATACACTGTCCCAATATGCTAAAACAACCGAGAGTTTAATAAGATAACAATAAGAAGCAATAGCACCTCACCACAAAGTTCAACAAAAAACAATGAAAAAAAAATGTTTACAAGTTATGTTGATTTAGTAGAAAAAGAAAGAAATAATGGTGTAATATAATGTGGGCGACTGCAATAATTCAGAAGAAAAACGCATGGAATAGACAATCCTAGTTTTTTGCAACTGCGAACATGGACTATTTCTTACAATGGCATAGACTGCGCATGACCTATGTGAGCCCAAGGAAGAAAAACATCCACTCTAACATTAGCTAAAACCAATCATAAAAATTCAATGAGTTATTACAACCAAAGTTACGACAATTACCACACAAAATTAAATGACGTAAGAAAAAATACTAAAAACCGAATAATATGCAGTAGGAAAAGTTCGAGGGTTGATTAAATGAAACAACAGAGTTATATTGGGGGGTGTAGAGAATGAAGTGATATATATCTAACAGTATGGTCAAGGAAAAGTCAACCGAAAAGAAAAAGATAGCTAATTTAAGATAAGTAAAGTTAAACGTGTAAGAGATTATATACTGTATGAGAGAGGGAATAAGTAATTAAAGTTAACTAATTGTTGGTGAGAACAAAAAAATATAAGGTCTTTAATATGCCACCTGCCTTGGCGTTTTCCTTCAGCATCATGAAGTTCGTAGATAAGGGGGCTAATGACACGAATAACCTTACAAAGAATGAATTTAGGGGCTAATTTTGAAGAAAATTTCTTAGATGCATCCGATAAGACATAATTCTTTTTCCAAACTTGTTCGCCCAAGGCGAAGGAAATATTTCGTTTACGTAAGTTATAGTGGTCCTTACTCTTTTCGTAAGCTTTTAACAAATTTTTTCTAACATCGTTAAAGATAGAAGGTAATGACTGTTGGTCTTTGTCCCAGCGTACTTTATCGTCAAATTCAATTACGTTAGTATCGTCAGGCACTAAATCATAGTAACTCCCATCGATTGGGGTATATCTTCCAAAAACAAGAAATGACGGCGTGAATTGGGTTGCTTTGTGTTTCGATGTACGCAAAGCTTGAGCAATTTTAAAAATATGTTCATCCCATGTAGTATGGTCTGAATCAATATAGGAAGAGATAGCGGTAACTAAAACTCTATTTACTCTTTCGGTAGGGTTTACTTGGGGGTGGTATTTTGCGTTAAACCATATTTTTTGTACTTTATAACTTTTGACGAAATTCTGAAAATCTTTAGAGATAAATTGTGCCCCATTGTCACAAAGGATAATTTGAGGGACACCAATGATAAGAAATACATTTTGTTCTAGGAATTTAATTATAGCAACGGATGTAGCTTTACGTAAGGGTTGCACCATAACAAATTTAGAAAACCAATCGGTGACAACTAAAAGATATTGGTTACCTCTTTTCGATCGGGAGAGAGGTCCTAATAAGTCAAGCGAAATTAATTGAAAGGGATTAGATACACGTTTAAAGTTACCCATTAAACCAGAACGAGCATCTTGTGAACTCTTATGAGAACCACAAATTTTACAGTTCTTAATATAACGACAAACAGATTGCTTTAGTGTGGGCCAGTAATATAATTCAGATATTTTAGCGAGAGTTTTTGTAACACCAAGGTGCGCAGCTATGGGGTCATCGTGACATAATTTAAGCACCTCACTGCGGTTAGCAGTAGGCACGACAAGTTTCCATTCAGGAATATTAGATATTTTACGCGGAAAAGAAGATACAAATTTATATAGTCTATTATTAGTTACACGAAAGGTAGGGAATTTATCGAGATTATCAGAAACTTTTTTAATCATATTGAGATACCAGGTATCAGGAATTAAATTTGGAAGGTTAAAAGAAACAACATCACGAGATAAGGCATCAGGTACGATATTTAATTTGCCAGGCCTATGCCTAACGTCAAAAGTGAATTAAGATATACGCAAGTTCCATCTTGCCAAACGACCTGCAGGCTGTGTCAAGTTATTAAGCCAAGTGAGGGCTGCACAATCAGTGATTACGGTAAAATGTGTATCTTCAACATATCCTCTAAATTTCTCGATGCCAAAGATAACGCCCAATAATTCTCGTTCGGTAGCTGAGTATTTTTGTTCGGCAGAAGTTAAGGCGCGACTTGCATAGGCGATTGGATGTTCTAAACCATTGCTTACCTGGAACAACATTGCACCTAAACCAGTAAACGAGGCATCGGTTTGTATATAAAACTCTTAATCGAAATTGGGTGAAATTAAGATAGGTGATGAAGTGATTAACGTTTTAATTTGTTCGAAAGCCTGTTGAGATTCTAAATTCCACTCGATAGTTTGGGATTTCTTTTTATTTTTAATTAAAGCGGTAATGGGTGCAGATATAGTTGAAAGATTGGGTAGAAAGATGCGATAATAGCTAATCATTCCAATTAAACGTTTGATTTCGGTAACAGTTTTAGGTGTTTTAAATTTAGTAATAGCGTCGACTTTAGCAGGATCTGCTCGTAGGCCAGTTCCATCGATAATAAAACCAAGAAATGTAAGGGACGAACAACAAAATTGACACTTTTCCCAGTTTATCTTAAAACCTGCTGCGTTTAAACGTTCTGGAACCTCATTTAATGTAGCGATATGTTCATCAAAGGAACTTGAGATAACTAAAATATCATCCAAAAATACAAAGGCACGTTCCTGGTGTAAGATAGGACCTAACGTTTGATCCATAGTACGTTGTAGAGTTTGTGGAGCGTTACAGAGACCAAATGACAAAAAATTATACTCGAAAAGACCTAGGCCTGGAACACAAAAAGCAGTTTTTGACGAGAGGTATTTGATAAAAAGCTTGTCTAAGATCGATAGATGAGATAAATTT
Source organism: Platerodrilus igneus (assembly GCA_036346225.1). Taxonomy (NCBI): domain Eukaryota; kingdom Metazoa; phylum Arthropoda; class Insecta; order Coleoptera; family Lycidae; genus Platerodrilus; species Platerodrilus igneus. The sequence goes on from JARFIW010001237.1 coordinate 3,124,354, forward strand.
TGCGTTTCGAAGCCGGCTTAAAATAGAGTCAGTTCTAGGTAAAGGATAAGCGTCAGAAACAGTCACGGAATTCAACTTTCTGTCATCAAAACAGACACGCCATTCGTCATTCTTCTTACGAACTAATAATACGGGAGACGTCCAGGGTGAATTTGAAGGAGAGATAACACCAGATTCTAACATTTTATCTATTTCAGCATACAAATGCTTTTGTAATGCAGGCGATAAGAGATATTGACGTTGCTTAAAAAGAAGGGCATCACCTGTAGAGATAACATGTGTTGCAGTAGTAACGCAACCAAGTTCAGACGTATTAAGATTACGAAATTTGTCGATTGTAGCGTTAAGGGTTACATTTTGGGAATCAGTGAGAAATTTTGTTAGATATTCCTGTAGATGCACAGGAATTTGTTTTAAGAGAGGTTTGCCATGAAAAATCCTGGAAATAAAGTGACAGATTAAAAAGTTTACAGAAATCCACACCGAGTAGAAAAGGATAAGCTAATGCAGGGACAATCAAAAATGAAACCTTACGTTCAAGTGATTTTACTCGAATTTTTAATTTAAGGGAACCCGTTACATATATTTGATTATCGTCAGCTAAATTTATGGAAGTTTTTTCGGGAATAATTTGAATTTTAATATTTTGTTTAGATAATTGATGTAAACCTTCGTTATTTATAAGGGAGCATGAAGAACCTGTGTCCAATAAAGCAATTACATTTAAGGAACCAATCGAGATGGACAAGTGTGGACGATTATCAAAGGGTTTCTTAACAAGTTGTAAAGCGGCAGACTTTTTATGATAAAAGGAATTGACGGTTTGTAACCACTTAGACCACTCTGATGGAGTAGTATAACATAATTCTTCTAATGAAGGTAAGGCATTTTGAACATTAACAGTAGCGGTATTATTGTTAGATAAATTTAATAACGGGACAGCGTTAGAGGTAGTTTTATGATTTAAATTTATTGACGTCTGGGTCCGTTGAATGATTGGTGTTGAGGACGATTTTGATTCCTTGAGATATTCACTCCCTGAGTTGGAATATCTCGACGAGAGTTTCCCGATACGTTAGGATTACAGTTCGTGCAGTTAGATTTGTAGGTATTTGAGCGGCCACAACCATAACAAAAAATATTTTTAGGGTATGTACAGACATTGTAGTTATGTCCAGTTCTCTTACAGTTCTAACAGGTAAGCGAATTATTTGTTGCGGTAGAAGGAACATTAAGGGTAGATACTTTATGGGAAGCTCGAACTTGACAAGCTAAATCGGGTTCTAAAAGACCAGATTGTTTTTCTGGGGAAGGGCGGTATTTATCAATTCTTAACTTCACTTACTGAAGAGAACGACATAGATCTTTAAAGTGGGCTAAGAAAAAGATGTGTTGTAAGGCCAGACGTTCAGAGAAATAAGGGTTTAAATTTCTAAGTAACTGATCGATAATTTCAAATTCTAAAGGTTTTTTATCGAGTCTACTATATAAAGCTTCTAATGAGGTAATGAAGGAAACAACATTTTCGTCAGGTCCTTGGGTTCGATTTCGTATCTCGTTCCAAAGGTCGGTAATATAACCATGAGGTAGGAAGTCTCGTTTTAGGCACGCAACTAACTCCTCCCAGGTAGAAATTTGGTCTCGGATGTTCCGGTACCAGATTAACGCGGAGTCCGAAAACAACTCACCTGCTGAAACAAATAAGTCCTGATCGGTACACTGGCGAGAGATTTTGAAATCATTAATACGGTCAAGAAAGGACGATAGAGGGACCTGCGTGTCAAACCCTTGAAAACTGAGACCCCCATTTGTAAACAGATATGGATTTTCCTAATGGTTTAGGTTGGGCAAGTACGAGATTTGAAAATGGTAACGATATATCTGCATCTGCATTTGAATTGAGTCTTTCCAGAACAATTCCTTCAAGTAATAATATTTCCGACAATAAATTTTGTTTAGCTTGGGTCGCTTGTTCATCGTCATATAGGGACAATAATTTTATACGCTGTTTAACATGCATTATTCTCGAAACTAATCGCCTAAGCTTAATATCGCTGGGGCCAGGATCTATTCTATTTATTATACCAGATATGTCGTCCAAAGACAGTTTAATTTCAGATACGTTGTGAGGCCAATCGGAAACGATTTTCTTTAAAATGGCGACGCCTTTCATTTCCTGGGCTAAAATGGCTCTAAGTTGTGATCTCCTATCATTTTGGTTAGACGCAGGGTAATATTCCTACACTCAACCTCGTAGATGAGCTCGAGAGATTTTAGATGTAAAATATTCATTTTGAATTGAAATTTAAGACAATATATATCAGGTATACAAAACTGAGGTAAATTAGAAGGGAAAAAACACGGTACAGCTACTTCAAGTCAGTACGATAAAGACATTCAAGGGTAAAAACTTCCTATGAAAGCATTCGTAAAGAATAATATTCAAATTTAATCCCGCTAAGTAACCAAAACACTAACGAAACACGTTTAAAACTATATGAGGCAAGGTTAATATTTAATAAAGGGATATATCATTGATAAATTACAAAAAGGCACTCCAAATTATAAAATACACGTAGGTAATGTGTTATTTAACCAATAAAACAAAAACTGTTAATCTAGCATTTTCAAAAGATATTCTAAAGATATTCACTACATTAAACGTTTTTTTTAAACATAAGGTGTCTTGTAAAGATAACTCGAATATCTTAATCAAACAGGTAAATGACTTTTTTAAAAGTGGAAACACACAAGGTAATTTAGGCACAGTTTTTTTTTTAAAACAGGAAGGGTTATGTATAAATTTAATATAAATAGATAATTTTCATGATAAACGGTGTTTAAGGGATGCAATTACTTAGTTGATTGATTGTATAAATAATTCGCTTACCCGTATAATACAGAAGTAAGGTTAAGGGATCGATTCTTCATAAAAGCTTATATTTGAATCTAAAAGCAAACTAATCACTCACAATACAACTGAAGTTAACAAACACATCCCACATTCTAAATTTGGGAAAATATTATATTACAACACATTTTATAATCAACAGTTATATTTTTTCAAAATGGCGGTATTCACCTTTTATTACCATAACAACTTGATTTTGACATTTAAAGGAATGTGGCGTGTTCTAAAACACGAACATAAAATTCAAGGTTACAGACATTAAATAATTAATTTTTTTAGTGAAAAAGCTAATAAATTACATTAGGGAATACGTTATATAGTCATAAAAACAAAGGAAAATTCATAGGTTTACCGTTTCCTCGTTAAAAGCGCCATTTTTCTTACAATTAAAAAATTGATATTTCTTACAATTTAAGAAAGTCGATAATTACCGTTAAAGAGTCGATAAATACATCGCGCAAGCGCGAAATAAGCGACGTCACGGGCGGGTGGTAGCTCTAGCTTACATAGGCTTTAGCGCGGCCATCTGTCAATGACGTCACCAATGCACAAAATTAAGACGCAATTATCGGAAAAATATAAAAAGTTAAATCAATAGGTAATACAGAATTTACTCACATGATAGGTCCAGATTTCAACGAAGTACGCCTATCGTCCTTCAGGATAGATAACGATGGTGGCTGCACGTCCCTAAGGGTTGCTGCTGGCCCTCTTACAAGAAACGGCAATTAACGGGGGTACGTCTTACGCACATCCCAGAAGCTTGGACTCGATCTCAGTGCTCCACTCCAGCGTGGAATGCGGTTCTGCCTACGGCTGCAAATTTTGTCTACCTATGTAGGGAATGACGGGAACAGGGTATAAGAGGCGACAAACCAAGACAAGCAAGCAAGGAAATCTACATAGATAAAGATAAGGCACGATACGATACCTGACACGACCACACTCCTTCAAGATCAAAGGCAAACAGCCACGTTCCAGCGTCTAACGGAAACCTCTCACCACTTTGTCTTTTCCGCGTCGGCGCGAAGTATTCGTCCAACCCACTCGCGTCGCGCGATCTGGCGCAAACGCACTGTGACGTAACAGAAATACGCGCCCCGAGTCTTTTGAAATTGTGGCGCGAAACTTCCGCACATCAAAATTAACCTAAAATCAATGTTTAAGGGCCAATTTGATTGGCACATAACAGCTACTGAACATCGACGAGCGTGGCAGCTTTGTATGTTTTAAGATTGATCACGTTCTGCTGTGACAATTCGTTGCCCTGAGACTCGCCAATTATATAAGAATTTGGCCTAGCCTGACGCAACACATAAAAGGGCCCCTCATATAATAGGAAGAACTTTTTGATGCATTTATCCGCCGCAGCCGACATATAATGAGTTCTAGCTAGGACTTGATCCACTTCTTTAAAAATAACCGGACGGATTCCCCCATTAATTTTGTCAGTCCAACGCTGAGCCTTGGATTTTAACCTTTTGTATGATAATTGCTAAATAGTCTCCCGCGACGGTTCCGCAATAGAGACCGCAGGAAAATTAACATATTTTTCTATGGGATTAGTGTCTACCACTCCCATCTGCAAATAGCGTACCGTATACCTGGTACTAACATTAACCGCATTATTTAAACAATCTTCTACAAAAACTAACATATTCGGCCATTTAGTATGTTTTTCGTGACAGCACGTTCTCAATAATCTTCCGACCTCCTTAGAGTATCGCTCGACAACATTCCTTTACGGAAAATATATGGAAGTATATTTAACTTTTATCCCTACCCCTCCTAAATCCTGTTTCCACACCTTACTTGTAAATTGCGTACTGTTATCGCTCAAAATACAAGCTGGTTTTTGAACCTCTGGTAAGTAATTAATAGGAACCTCACGCAGAATTGCTCTGGCTTTAGCTCTCCTCAGGGCATATAATTTTACGAATTTGGTGAAGGTATCGACTGTAACGAGAAGTTGCGTGACCCCGCCCCTTGCTTCTGCTAATGGACCGATTATATTCACACAAACAAGTTCTCTCGGTTTACAGGTTACAATTGCGTTAAACACGCCCCTAGAAGTTGGCGACGACTTAGCTTTTTGGCATAGATCGCAGGCGGCTACAATATGCCGTACATCCTTTTGCATTCTATGCCAATAGAAAAACTGACGCATAAACGAATGTTTTAGTTTTTCCAAAATGCTCCATATTATTGTGATGTGCCAAAACCAGATCTCGCACCTGGGTTTTTGGTACGCATAACTTAAATCCCGGATCAAAATTATTTCCTCGTTTAAACAATATCCCTTCGTGTACCACAAAACCATTCCGTACTTTAACCGATTCCTTCGAGATACCCCCGTTTATTGTTTCCAGCCCCCAAATTTTCACCTTTTCCTTATCCACTCTTCCCTTTCCTGATCCTCCTTAAGTGACGACATGTTTATGTAATTCTGACCAGTTTCCACTTAATTTAAGTAACCATACATTCGGGTCTCCTAATACTCCCATTTGGAGATTCGCTTGTCCCAATATCAATGTACGCTAACGACGCAAACAATGCACCACCGCCAAGCCTCCTTCTCAGTCGTAGTATATGATAGCTGACTTCCTCTTAAAACCGCACTTGTGAATGCTATTACACCCTTGACATTCCATTCTGATACTTGAAATAAGGTACCCCCGCTGCATAATCCGAGCTATCGCATTGAATATAGAATGTGGCAGTCATGTCCGGGTGTATTTTGAGAGAGCTCTCTATGTAAGCCGTTCTAATAGACCTGAATGTCTCATCTGACTCTACCTTCCAATCCCATTTAGACCCATTTTTCAAAAGTTTTAATAAGGGTAGCGTCAACTCCGCATAATTTTGACAAAAGCGCTGTTCGTAATTAACTAACCTCAGAAAAACCCTTAATCCCCCTAACATTGCGGGGCTACGGCAAATTACTAATACAAGCTATTCGCCGAGGGGTCGATTGCTACTGCTGCCGCGGAAATAATATGACCCAAAAACGTAATTTCCTCCCTCATGAATTTCGTTTTTTTTTGTAGTGTCATCGTAAATTCGACTGATTCTAACTTATTAAAAATTATTTCCAAATGCGGAAGATGACTATCTACATTCGGCGAGTACACCAGCAGATCGTCGACATAAACGCAGGTGAACTGACCGCATTCGTCGCCTAGCACTCTCCTTAAACATCGAATTAGACTAGCCATTTGCCGAGCTCAACCCGAACGGTAATCTCTGAGAAGTGTAGGTTTTGCCCTCGTAAGCAAACCCTAAGTATTTTGTACTATTTCGGTCTACCTCTAGTTGCTAACAGCTGACCGTTAAATTCAGACTACTTAATACCTGTCCGTTTTTAAATTGAAGCAGCAGTTGCACTGGATTAGGTGGATTAATGAAATCTTCCTGCATTCTAGCGTTTAAAAAACGCGCATCCAAACACTCTAACACCCTTATCCTTCTTGACAACACAGACTAAAGGCGAAACATATTCCGTTTTTCTCTTCCTAATCACGTTCCATTCTAACATTTCCCTAATTTGCACATCAACAGATTCTCTATAAACTACGGGTATCGGGTATGACGGCACATTAAAAACCTAATCATCTAACATTTTGGTTTCTTGGATGTATTTCTTCACTAGCCCTGGGCATTTGGAAAAGACTACTGTTTGTCTTGAGTAAGTTAAATAACTTCTCCTTATAATTCGTATTTGCTACGGCTCCTTCTGCGACCCCTAAAGATTCGTCTTCGCTATAGCTATGGCGAGCTTCAGGCATTTCCTTGGTCGCCCCCTTTCATCCCCCCCGCCCCCGGGCGACATTGTAACGAATTCACAACGATTTTTACTCAAATTAGCACTGCTAATTGTAGGTTTAGTATTTAAGGTGTGAGTACAACCTTCATGCCAAAACTGCAAGATTTCCTCCTTAAAATTTACTACTACCTGACATTTAAACATCCAATTCGATCCTAGGAGCATGTCGCAATTTAAACTAGGTATAACTAAACACACTACGCCCATTTCTACGTCTCCTGCTCTAATAGCCAAATTTACTTCGGATTTAACGCGTTGCGTTCTACCGCCCACAGCCACGGCTATTGATACATTGGTAACTGGTAGGATAGGAATCTTCACTCCTTTCCCTGCCAGCTTATTATAAAAAGTCCCGAACGCAGCACACACGTCCGAACCTCTATCTACTAATGCCTCCACTTTTTCCGTTCCTACCAACATCGACACCGTTGACGCAATTATTTCACGATTTTCTGATTCGCTTTCAGAATCCGAGAGAATATTATCCATATTCTTATCAAAAGAAGTTATATAATTTACGTTCAAATTAGTCGCATTATTTTGGTTGCTGAATGTCGGTGGCCTGTTTGATTTGTCGCGGCCGGCGTTATAGTTATCTCGACGCGGATTAATGTCTCGCAGCGGTGGCCTATTTATAGTTCGCGTTGACCCCCCAGAATAAGTGTCGTCGATTCCTTGCAAAAATTCTTCTACCGCGTCCGATGTGTTGAACCCGTTTGTAATTGTTCCACGTTGAACGTCCGCTGGAAAATGATTAGAAAGCATAGTTATTAACTTGTCATCAGATATTTTTTCGGTTAAAATCCCGCTTGATGAACCAATTTTAAAAAATACTCGGCTTTACTACCAGACCGAGTTCCATGAATAAATCCTTCTGTTTTTCTAAATTCCAAAATCTTTCGTGAAATACGCTCCTAAAATCATCAAAAGTTTCAAAACTATTATCTTTAATCGACGTCCACTCTGCCGCTGTACCCCTAAGACAATTTAACGCCAAACCCTTCTTGTGTTGCTCAGGCACTCATCCTCTTGTGTTTTATTTAATCTTTTCAAAAACACCATTGGGCGAGTCTTTGAATTGGGGTAAAAACTTAATTTATTACCCCCCAATTCTCTCCAATTTGACAAATAGCTTTTATCTTTAAGCTTTGTCGAGCCGCTCGGAAACGAACTACTCGGCGGCGGAATGAAATTCTTTGATTCAGAAATAATTATTTCATTAGTTTTAATTTTTGACTGTGCAGTGTCGACATTAGATGCTAGTTAATTTCGAAATCATGTTTTCTAAACCGGCGGTTTGTGACTCAACGGAATCATTCTTTTTTTACCTTTACTTTTCGACATCGTCAAACAGTTATTATCCTAGTTGAACTCTTAATGACAAACTGTTAATACAAATTGCTAATCGCAGCGTTAATTAATGATAATAACAATTACTAATTGACAAAAAAAAACTTTCAATAACCAACAAGTCATTACATCAATCGTGTCCTCGGATATTCAATAACATAACATATCAATATCATCATATCAAATAGCGCACCGCACACTGACAAGCTCCAATATTCTACTTCAAAATAACGCCAAATACCACTATCTTTGAAATGTATGTTATAAGAAAATAAACGATCTCACCAACGCGTGGTATTCCCAGACAACGGGTTATCAGCTTGAAGCACGGCTGCAGGGAATCAGGTTTGAGCGCTTTCTCACTTACTAGACGTATCTTCGTGAAGTGGTGTATGCCAATATTATAATCCACTATACATTCGGTAACACCATGTCCACGTTTTATCCAGTTAGTGATGTTATGTTTTTTTACAGTACTAATTATTACGAATTCAATCACACTGCTACTTTACAGCTCCGCGTTGGGCGCCAAATGAAGAGGTTTAGACTATTATCGTTGTAATTGTAATCTCATGTGGGTTCTTTATCAGTGGCACGTGTAAATAAAAACAGAATTCGAGAAAATAATAGGTTGTTTTATGCTGAGCAATTCGGTTTTCGTATAAAATTGTCTACTAGTGATGCATTAGTCAAATTAGTAAATAAAATTTTAGATATTTTTGAGGAGGGTAGTTACCTAGGCGTTAAATTCTGTGATTTGACTAAGGCTTTTGGTTGTGCTGATCATGCCATTTTAGCTAACAAATTATAAACTTTAAATTTTGATGATGGTAGTATTAAGCTAATTACATCATATCTGAGTGCAAAGACTCAACGTGTTTTTTACAAAGACAAATTGTCCAACATGCGTAAAGTTTTTTCTGGTGTTCCTCAAGGTTCCATCCTCGGTCCGCTTCTCTTCTTATGCTTCATTAATGACTTAAAAAGGCAAGTGTGATGTTGTCCTTGTATGCAGATGATACCACTCTATATAATAAGAGTGATAATATGGCTCAACAAGTAGCTGACAGTGTGACATCCTTACGTCTCACTGAACTATGGTTTAATGATAACAAAGCTTGCCCTGAATAGAGATAAAACCAAACAAATGATTTTTTTAATTAAAATGAGATTTTTTTCCAATGACGTACTCAGCTAGTTTTCTCGGTATCACCCTGGATAGCAAATTAAGTTGGGACACACTGTGATCTGCTATGCAAAAAACTTTGCCGAACTATTTATTTTATAAACTTTTTGGTAAGATCAGTTTCTCCTAATGTGCTACTGTCATGTTAATATGGCTTGTTCCATTGTCATTTCGTATGCAATAATTGTGTGGGGTCACTGTAACGGCTCCCTTCGGGTTTTCAAGCTTCAACGTAGAGTTGTTTGCATTATGTCTAACCTTGGGTTCCGTGATGACTACCGTGAATATTTTATTAAATTTAAAATGTTAACTTTGCCTTGTTTGTTTATTTTACAATGTTTGCTTTTTGTCAAAAACAAATCTTGCAATATCAACACCACACCGATATTCATCACTTTGACACTCGTAGCAAGGGTAAATTAATTGTACCTTACCATAGACTAAGTAGGAGCAGAAACTACTTTGGCTGTACCTTTTGTAACACACTTCATTCTAGCATAAAAGATTTGCCTTTCCATCAATTTAAATTGAATTAAAAATGATATTAGAAAATGCTTTCTATACAGTACCTAATTTTGTAGCTTCTGTTGGTTCTTTAAGGTTGTCCTCTGAAGATTTATGATATAATTTCCATCTTTTTGTGATTTTGTTTTAAATTATATATTTTAAACATGCTTTTATTGTATTTTGTTCACAAATTGTTATTCACATTAGAGATTCACACGTTTCATTATGAAATAAATAAAAAAGAAAAATAAAATAAAAAAGCAGAATGGAATAACATTAAATCCAGCTTAAACATGGCGGCCAGAGATATTCTGAGCTATACACAAAAACAAAATAAGAAACCATGGCTAACAAAGGATATCCTGAAGTTAATAGAAGAAAGGCGAAAATACAAAAATAGATCAGATGAAACAGGAAAACCAGCTTAGACATGGTGGCCAGAGATATTCTGGGGTATACACAAAAGGAAAATAAGAAAACATGGCTATCAAAGGAATTTAATAGAAGAAAGGCGAAAATACAAAAACAGACCACATGAAGCGGGAAAACAGAGATACAAAGCCATAAAATGGGAAATTATTCGCAAACACAGGAAAGCAAAGAACAATGGATTGATGAAAAGTGTAAAAAGGTCGAAACTAAGATGGAAATAGAAAAAACAGATGAAGCATATAAACTAATTAGGATGGATTTAGCGATATAAAACCATATAGCAAAAATATAAAGAACGTGAGAGCAAACATCATTATAGAAAATGTAGATAAAGTGGTTAGATGGCAGGAATGTATAGGGAATTTATACAGAAGACCGAAACTAGAAGCACTAGAACAGAAATCAGATGTTGAAAAGGATGACTTGAAATATCCTATACTTAGAGATGAGTTTGAATTAAAAATAAAGAATCTGAAAATAATAAGGCACCTGGTATAGATAAGCTGCACGCAGAAACTCTAAAAGCCACTGAACACGCAGTAACAGAACGTTTCTTCTAACTTATAAGTTATATGTATGAGACAGGCGAGATACCCAAAGATTTCAAACGTAACTCCTTAGTCACTATACAAAAAAAGAAAGGTGCAGATAGATGTGAAAACTTTCGACCATTAAGATTGACAGCACACGTTTCAAGACAGATGGAAAAATTGGCTGAAGAAATACTAGGAGAAGATCAATTTGGGTTTAGGCAAAACCGGGGAACATGATAGTAGGTCTGGAAAAAGCATTCAACAATGTAAAATGGGAGAAAATGTTCGAAATACTCAAAAAGATTGGAATGAGTTATAGGGATAGACAAATAGTACATAGCTTATACAAACAGTAAACAGTAGTAATAGAATTAGGGCAGGAATGTAGAGAAGTAAATATTAGGTAAGGAGCGAGACAGGGATGTGCCCTATCTCCATTAATTTTTAACTTGTATATATCGAAGAGGCAATGAATACTGTGAAATGCAGAAAGACATTTGGAATTATGATGCAGGGACAAACGATTGATATGCTTAGATTTGCAGATGATATAGTGGTATTAGCATCTAGCAAGGAAGAGTTAGAAGCAGCTCTTAATAAAATGAAAAAAGTGCTAACAGAGGGATACGATATAAAAATTAACAAAAATAAAACTAAAGTATTAGTATGTAAAGGAGGGATATATTAGTCAAATACCAGAATGCAGCTACGAAACGAGAACTTACAAGAAGTTAAAAATTTCTGCTACCTAGGAAGTCAAATAACACAAGATGGGAAAGAAGGGTGCAAAAATATAAAACAACGATTAGCACATGGCCATACTGCATTTAACAAGAAAAGCAACTAATATGTTCTAAGACAACAAGCATAGAATTAAGGAAAAGATTGATGAAAACATATGTGGAACACCGCACTGTATAACTGTGAAACGTGAACAGTGAGGGAAACGGACTGGAAAAAGGTAGAATCTTTGGAAATGTGGTGCTACAGACGTATGATGAAGATATCATGGACAGACAAAGTTGAGAAAAAAGAGGTTCTCGAAATAGTAGGGGAAGAAAGAAATATGTGAAAAACAGTAAAAAATAGGAGAGATAGGATCATAGGACACATACTAAGGCATGAGGGAATATTGCATAATATATTAGAAGCAGGGAAAGAAAAAAGAGAGGTAGAGGTAAACCTAGATTAGATTATTGCACACAGATAGTGAAAGATGTAGACTGTAAATTTCAGGCAAATGTGTAGATTAGCTCAAAATAGAAAACAATGGAGGTACGCGTCCAACCAGTTCTAGGACGAAAGACTTAATGATGATAAGAACTACAACAATATTTAAATTTTTTAAGAATTTACAAACTTCTAACAATTAAATCACAAGAACATACTGACAGATAAAAACAGTAGTCATGGCCACTGACGTAACATGCCTACTTTGTTTTAATGTAATTATTCACATATAAGCTCGGAAATCGCTTTTCAGAGTTCTTGTGTCACTTTTCCGATCTCTTATGTCACTTTTTTGATCAAGCTCGACAACAACATATTCTTTGAGCTGAAGAATGATCAAAAACACGCGTTTTCTATATCGGCTACACAAAAAAGTATTTTGCTATGGCCACATGCGTAAACAACAGATTGCACACAACGTAGTTATTTAGAGGTGACGTATATCATTTTAGAGTAATATGACGGATATATGTACGTTATTTATCTAGACAACCCAACATGCCCAGAACAACTACGGTTTTCTACCTTTTCGGATCTCTTTGTTTTTTTTGTTAAAAACAGTTTAAAATACTCCAGAGTTAAATTGATACTAATAATTTTTGTTTTGTTTAAAGATATATTTAAACATATTAGTGTAGAATTGGAATGAATTCCACAATAACGAATTGAGAATGTATTGCAATTGAAACACTGCTATTTTTCTTTCCTAAGCACACTTGAAGTAACTGAGTTGTGGAGTTTATAAACACAAAAGACAAAGTAGGCTTTTGAATTTTCAATATCAAAAATGTTGAATAAAGTCTGTAGTTGTATCTTGCATTATTGTGATACAAGTATTACAAATAAACTATAAATATTACTAAACAGGGTTGCCCAAAAGTCCCTGTACAGAACTATAATTTTTAAAGTTTCTTGCATAGTTTGAACGTCCATACAATGTGGAGGTATTTTAGGGGAATGACCACTCCAACAATTTTAAATAGCAACCTCTGTCGAATTTCACCTTGATTTAAAGGTAATGAAAAAAGAAGCACATACCCATAAACCAAAACCTGATATCGTAATTCTTTCAAGAATTATGTGTTGACTACCAAATCGGAAAAAAAATGTTTTAATCTTTTTTGCACGGTTATTAAGATTTTTATAACTAATGTTCAAATTGTCCACCTTCTTTGGTTTCGATTATTTGTAATTTGTCTGCATTTTTACTTTTACATAACTATGGAAATAAAATTAAAAAGTACTAATACAAAATGTAGATATTTTTTTGTTTAAAAAATAAATGTGTTTATTTAAGTAAAAGGTGTAAAAAGTTTCAAAGTACTATTTATTAAAATTCTGGTAAAAATAGGAAAGGAATTACAATTAGTCCATTGTATTCAAACGCATGTACACCAGTGGAAACTCAGCATGTGATGTTCTGCGCAGCGACTGTGATACAATTACCTGCCATATTTATTACATGATTTCAATTGCTGTTGTAGTATTGTGTTAAATTTGTACCTACCTACTTATGTATTAGTTATCTTCTTTTATTATTTGGTTAAACCGACTTGTTTTGTAAAACCTGCATTTATTAACTGTAAAATATCGCAAAAACTGACCGAAAAAGAAAGAATCGCTCTTTTAATGATTCGTGGCTTTGGGGATAGAACAAAATCTTACACGATGAAGTGCACCACATCTTCAATGATGTTTTTCATCAATCACCACCAAATTATAAATCAACAGTCGAAAAAACTGTTCGAAGATTTTAAAAAGAGGGAACTTTGTCTTCCAAGACCTGGCAGACCGAAATCTGCAACAACTTCAGAAAAAAAACCGAAGAAGTGTTACTGTCTTTTATCGAAGAACCTTCAAGTTCCTTATTAAAGGTGTGCCAGATACATAAGATTGATAGAAGTCCTGTTCACAAAATTTTGAAAAAAATGACTATTTCCCCCTATAAGTTGCACCTGGTTCAGGAATTGAGCAAAGGTGACTTCAAAAGAAGGTTGGAATTCTATGAAGTAGTACGTGAAAATTGTGATGTTGACGGAAATGTTCTTTTGAATTTTGTTTTCTCTGATAAGACTACTTTCTACCTGAAAGGTAAGGTTAATAGGCACACCCATTTGCCCAGTCATCTGCTACAATATTAGTAGATACAAGATGGGATCTAACTAGTCTGAAGAGACATGGAGGTTGGAGGTCATCAACAGTGTCAGAAGAATATATTGACCAATCCGCTAATAATAGACTGAGTATTGCTATTAGCAGTACTTCCAAAGCAATCACTTCACCGCCAGAAAACGCTAATGAAGAAAGTGCCATTTCACACTCGTAGGATTGTCACACTCGGTTTGGCACCTCGTGTGACAATACTCCCCCACTCGTGTGTAATGGTTCACTTTCCACACTATAATGTAATATATCACACATAGATCACTTTTAACAAAATCAAAAGTATAACACTACAACCTAGAACATTTTACAGCCACTACAGATATGCAACTACAAGTAACTGTTAAATAAATATAACGTATAATTACTGCTCTATGAATGGTATTTGTTTAAAACACAGACGGTATATCTACAATTCAAAACACCTAATTAGTATTACAAATTCCTAATATCATAAATTAAGACTAAAAATGGTGAACTGAAGAATGTGAATCAAGAGCCACATAAAGTTGGCTACACATATAAAGCACACAATATGTCATACAGTATAATGTAAGGGCCACTACATTTGCGGCTACGTCTTCAAATGCTTCACCCGAAGGTATTTAATTACTACCGGCCCTATTTCATAGATGTACTGTACTGTACTCCACACATAAGCTTTTAAAAATTCTCTCCTTGTTTCTAAGTTCGTTATTTTTGAACATAGCCACTGCTCTTTCTTGTTAGATGCAATTTGGTTCCCCTTCTATTGTTTATAAATATATACCCTATTTCCCCAACATTCAGTAGTGTGTGAAGGGAGTTAAGCAGCCTGTGGCTACCAAGATCCCCAACATTTGAGCATTTGCCGAATTAATAGTTTTCCTATATATCCTTTCGCACAATGAACACTAGTTGAACATATTTCACAACCAACACGTTGTTGTTTATAATAATCATCAGATTTAAATGCAATTATTTTTTTCGTCATTAGGGTTTCCTTCTTGAAACTGGTTGGATGTGTATCTTCACTAATTTCTATTCTGAGCTAGCCTTAACCATTCCCTAAAATTCCCACCGCCTAGATACAGCTGCATTCCCCTTGTGTTGTTTCCTAATTATATGCCCTATTTCACTAGGATTCAGTGGCATGTGAAGGGGGTTAAGCAGTCTGTGGAGACCAAGGATCCCCCAACACTTAGACATTTGCGGAATTAATAGTTTTCCAGTAAATCCTTATGCACAATTAACATTACTTGAGAGTATTGTGAAACCAATACCTGTAGTTGCTTATAGTAATCACCATGTTTAAGTACAGTTATTTTTTTTGTCTTGGTACTGGTTAGACGAGTACCTTCATTAATTTCTATTCTGAGCTAGCCTGCACATTTCCCTGAAATTCCTACAACATACATCTTTCACTATCTATCACTTCTCCATTTTCCTATCTCTGCTTCTAATATATTCCACACTATTCCCTCATGCCTTAGTATGTGGCCTATCATCCTATCTCTCCTAATTTTTACTGTTTTCCACATATTTCTTTTTCCCCCTACCATTTCTAGTACCTCTTTGTTCTTAACTTGTCTGTCCATGATGTCTTCATCATACGTCTGTAGCACCACATTTTTCTTGTCCGCTTCTCGTACTGTCCAGGCTTCACAGCCATACAGTGCTGTGCTCCACACATATGTTTTGAGCAATATTATCCTTCTCTATGTTTGCTGTCTTTAAACACAGTAGTTGCTTTTTCTTGTTAAATGTAACACGAACTTGTGCAAATCTTTGTTTTATATCTTTTGCGCTTTTCCCATCTTGCGCTATTTGGCTTCCTAGGTAGCAGAAATCCTTAACTTCTTGTAAGTTCTTGTTACCCATTTGTATTCTTGTTTTTGTTTTATTTTCTCATCTTTTCATACTAGTACTTAAGTTTTATTTTTGTAATTTTCATACCCATCTCCCTTCCTTGCTAGATGCTAATACCGCTTCTGCAAATCTAAGCATATCAATCTTTTGTCCCTGCATAATAATTCCAAATTTCTTCTTGCATTTGACAGTATTCATTGCCTCTTTGATGTGAAAGTTAAAAATTAATGGGGATAGGGCATCCCTATCTCACCCCTTTCCTAATATTTACTTCTATACTTTCCTGCTCTAATTCTATTACCGATGTTTGCTTTTGTATAAGCCATGTACTATCCATCTATCCCTAAAACTCATTCCAATCTTTTTGAGTATTTCGAACATTTTTTTCCATTTTACACTGTCGAATGCTTTTTCCAAATCTACAAACTCTATATACATGCTTTCCCCTTTTTCTTATTGTTTTTTCCATTATCGCCATCAGAGCTAAAATGGCCTCCCATGTTCCTCTGTTTCGTCTGAACCCAAATTGATCTTCTCGTAGTACTTCTTCAGTTCGTTTTTCCATTTGTTTTTGTACAATTCTACTTAATATTTTTGACACGTGTGCTGTCAAACTTATTGTTCGAAAATTTTCACATCTATCTGAGCCTCTCTTTTTTGATATAATGGCTATGATGTTACGTTTGAAATCTTTGGATATCTCGCCTGTCTTATACTTATAGCTTACAAGTTGGAAGAGACGTTCTGTTACTGCTTGTCCAGCAGCTTTTAGAGTTTCTGCTTGTACCTTATTTGTACCCGGTGCCTTACCATTTTTCACATCTTTTAATGCTAATTCAAACTCATCTCTAAGTATAGGATATCTTAAGTCATCCTTTTCAATGTCTGATTCTTGTTCTAATGCTGTTAGTTCTCCTGCATATAAATTCCCTATATATTCTTGTAATGTATCAACTTTCTCTACATTTTCTATAATGATGTTTCCTTTCGCATCCCTTATATTTTTGCTATATAGTTTTATATCCCTAAAATTCATTCTAATTAGTTTGTATGCTTCGTCTATATTTTCTATTTCGATCTTAGTTTGTACCAATTTGCATTTTTCATAATCCATTGTTCTTTAGCTATCTTGCATTTGCAATAATTTTCCATTTTATGGCGGTATCTTGGTTTTCCTGTTTCATCTGATCTATTTTTGTATTTTCGTCTTCTATTAGATTCAGGATATCCTTTGTTATCCATGGTTCCTTATTTCCTTTTTGTGTCTAATATCTCTGGTCGCCATGTTTAAGCTGCATTTAACATTATTCCATTCTGTTTCTACTTTATTAGAATAAGAAATTTTCCCGTTATCTTTATGTTTTAGTATCTCAAAATCAAAGTGCCTTTTTCTATTCCTTTTTTTCAAATTTAAGAGCGGCCTTCATAATTACGATGTAGTGGTCAGTGTCTATATCTGCTTCTGGGTAGCTTCTAGTCTTTTACTTGATTCCTAAACCTTTGTCTAACAAGAATGTAATCTATTTGATATCTTCCTATATCTCCTGGCATCTTCCACGTGTATCATCTTCTAGCATGATGTATAAATAATGTGTTTGTGATGCTTATATTGTTCTTGTTGCAAAATTCAACCAGCCTCTTTCCCCCGTCATTTCTCGTGCCTAAACCAAATAAACCTACTACAGCTCCTTCCCACCCTCACCTACCGCTGCATTAAAATCCACCGAAATTATTAAATTTTAATGTCCTTTTACGTATCTTAGTATGTCTTCGATATCTTTGTAGATTGCGTCTACCTCTTCCTCACTGTAGCTAAACGCGGGCATGTATACTTGTATTATTACTGTATTTACCAGTTGAGATTCTAATCTAACTATGGGTGCTTCTTTGTTCTTTTGTAAGTAGTTTTCTGCACGTTGTCCTATCTTTTTTCGCATAACTATCCCCACACCCGAATTTCCTTCCTCTGATCCTGTATGAATTACCCTAGTCTCCACCTCCTGCGACCGAACTTTGCTGATCCCTTCTATGTCTAATGCTAACCTATCCATTTCAGTTTTCAAGTTCTCTACTTGCTTCATACTTCAAACATTCCACGCTCCGACTCGCAGAATGTTCATGATTATTGTTTTATACTTTCCGATCACATGCCCCGAAGTAGTCACATCCCGGAGACCTGAATGAGGGACTATTTTAACTCCGGAATTTTTTATCCCAGAGGATGCCATCATTTTTATTAACAATTTAAGCATTTTGTGTACTTGGGAGGTAATGTGGTGGTTTCCCGTTGTCTTCAACATCTCAGTAGTGTGTCTTAGAATGCCATCTCGACCCTTATGGTCTCTGCCACCGAAAAAGCTGCTGCCCTCTTTCTTAGTCTGGTTCCTCACTAAAGACCCTACTACTTTGGTTGGACCTGTAGTTTGACTCTTTAGATCACTGGAATGCACAAGCCATTCCACCCGTTCTAATAATCTAGAACTTCTTCAAGATGCAGTTCCATTCGGAATGGATAAATATATAAATAAATAAATTAATAAATATATATAAATAAATATCTAGATAAGCGTTAAGAATGTAGCAGTGCATAAAGTAGTAAAACGTCACCAAAATTATCAGATGCACTCGCACAGGCATTATGTCGGCAAGCGCCATCACAATAAAAACGTGCTTGTTCAAAATTATTGCAAAATCTACTTATTAATACAAACCAATGCTTATGCGAGTACAGCCGCCATAATTTTTATATATACCTCGAATATAAATTTCTCCAGTATCCGAAGATCTGGTTATCTACCTACATCTATTTATGTCTTACTGCTAAAAGGAGGTGAGTATGCACTGCTAGAGTCCTGGTAGGATGCACTAGACGTCCTTGGGGTCACAATCACTATCACTTTTAAGTCGGGGGGGAGATGTGCGGTTTTACTCTATTTTAGTTTCATATTTTAATCGGTTGATTTTATTTAATTTGAGTTTCTGATTTAGTTTATTATTGGCCCGATGTTTAAAGTAAGAATTTAATATCCGATATTCCCCGCGTTTAGGTGAGACAGCAATTGGTTTAGTGTGGGGTGTGTCATACATATTCAGACATTTGGATACTTCTTTTTGGTTTTTGTTTTAAATTTTTTGCAAGTTGTATCATACGCAAATATGTCAAGTCAAGCTACCTCCTACTGAAATATTCCATCCCCCCCCCCCCCCGAGATAGATAACTCGATGGGAAAAATCTCACCAACATGGATGTAGTCCGATACGCTCTTGCAACTTTGACTGCGGCGATTCTTTGCACGCTTGCGAGCCGTCGCATTTCTCTAACTTTTCATCCATCCACCCATCCGAAGCAGCATACAGCATGACCGGTTTGATCGCATCCTCGTCGCACTATTTGGCACCCTTCTGATAATCGTACCCTGAAGATGCGCTCATACAGCAGTTTCCAAAACGTAGGTCCTGAGCACGACCCCCTGTAGGCAACCTCGCAAGATTTGTCTCGATACTATTTTGCCCGGCATCTCTACTTGAGCAATCTTTAAAATAATTCTTTACCAAGGAAATTAAATTCCTAGGACAGCCCCCTACGTTCCAGTTCCCAAATTATGGCCGGCTACCAGGCCCGTCGAAAGTGCCTGAGATATCCAACGTCACGACAACGTAATGTTCTTTAGCATCGCGTGCATCTTTGATCAGCTCTACGGCGAATTCTAGTGCGTAAATAATCGATCTACTTTCCGCGAATCCATACTGGTTTCTTTAAACCCCCACTTTCACTGACTGCGTGTTACCCACATGGTCATTATACGATACAGTACTTTGTTTATGACCGGAAGCAGACTAATAGGCCTGTAGCTATCGGCACACGTAATGCCCAAATTCTTTGACTTCAGTATAAACTTCACTTTCTACTTTCTCAAACATTGTGGACATACTCCTTCCTACCTTTAAACATAGATTGAACATTTTGACAAACGTTTGTGGCACCGCCTGACATGCGTTTAGTATGGCGTCTGATGTGATTCCGTCCTGAGCCGGTGCCTTTTTTGGATGCATCTTTCTAATGGCCTGGAAGATTTCATCTGCGGAAATCTCTCTATTGCGTCCCACTCCTTGCGCTCCTATCATCCCTTGTCTTATAAGGTCTGCGGCCCTGTGTCTTTGTTCAGGTTGTCCGCGGGAAAGAATTTTTCCAACAAGTGTTCGGCGGTTGTTTTAAATCCGTCGGTATATTTCCGTCTTCTTTTTAATATTTTTTAGTGCTTCTTTTTTATTTTTCTCCCTTATTACGCGATACGCTGTTCCCCATGGATCTTCCTCGAAATTGCGTGAACAAAAATTTTTAAATTTGGCTGTCCTGTTTTCTTCAATTAACCTTTTGTATTCGCGATTGCTTTCGTTGTACTCGTTTCTCCTGTGTTCTCATAAGTCTTCTGCCACACGTTGATAGCGTCTCCTCAAGTTACGCGTTTTTGCACGTTTGTCGGTCAGTCCGCATCTCCACCAGGGAACGCTCTTCTTAAAAATTCTATTAAGTG
Source organism: Platerodrilus igneus (assembly GCA_036346225.1). NCBI lineage: Eukaryota > Metazoa > Arthropoda > Insecta > Coleoptera > Lycidae > Platerodrilus > Platerodrilus igneus. The sequence continues at coordinate 3,144,872 of JARFIW010001237.1, forward strand.
GCATAGCGTGCATACAGGTATCAATCGCCGCATTGTTCAGTTTTTGTGTCAGTGCCTCTACTTCTATGGCATCCTGGCAAATCACTATATCATTCTTCATTGTTGGGAGGTGTTCCTCGAACTTCTCTTTTAACAATTCCAAATTGGCCTTCTTATTGCAAAAACACGCGGAGGTAATTGATTCCTCCCTCTCGGGTGCTGCATCGTCGATATCCACGTTATCAAATTATGGTCCGACAGGGTCACTCCGTCTGAATCAAGTTACCATTTGTAAATTTTGTCTATTATATCGGGCGAGGTCGCCGTGTGTTTTTCAAATGTGGGGAGTTCGTTGTTATCAACAATCCCTAAGTCCCATTCAGTAAGGAGGTCGGCGATTTGCACCTCTTGTTCGTCTTCTATGGGGCTGCCCCATGCTGGAGACTTCGCGTTGAAGTCGTCGCCGATTATTATTTTCTTAAGCCTGCCCATTTTTCTAAGTGTGTGCTCGAGTCTGTGTAGCAGCTCCCCCATCTCGGCGTTTTCTCGTCTGGAGTCCGTTCGTGGAAAGTAGACGCTTATGTGTAGTTGGATACGGTTCCGCTTTTACTTCTGGTTTACACGGTTACCAAGTGCTCGTCTAACAAATCAGCGATCAATATTACGGTGCAGTTGCCGTTTTCAACAATAACCGCGTTTCGCGGTTAGTTTTCTGTCAATTGGAATACTGTTATGCCCATACCAAATCCATTAATTTTGGACCTGTATATATGTGGTTCCTGTATTAACCTTACATTATTTTGTTTTCAAAGAGCGTCCTATAAAAATTACTCGTTGCCCTTGTTCCCTTCCTGAGGTTTAATTGGGCGAATTTCCTCTGGCTCCAAATGTATTCGTTGTCTTCACTACCCATAATCGATGATGCGGGTGATGACTTTCTTCAAGCAAAACATCGAGGAAACTTCAGGGACTTAGCTTCGTGACGCACTTCGATTAGTGCGTCAACTCCTCATTGGCCATTGACCTGCATACAGACCATGCAGCGTGGCTCCATCAATTCTTAAACTTGTCACCTATGTAATCGCAGAACTGGGTACCTCGCGACGATTTTCGACTTGTGACCATACTCGTAAACCTATAGCATTGGGTAATACTAGGGTGAAAAAATATGCCATACAGCAAAATCCTCGGTGCTTCGTTAGTGTGTCAAACATCAACCTAGCCACCCTTCCGGTTTCTAAAATATTATATCCCAATGGTCTCAGCAGGAAGTTAGATACAGCTTTTTTGTTATAGAAGTACAAATGATCTTCTGCAGATAAATCTTTAGTGCATCGTTAGTGTTTCATTGTGCTTCAAACGCCAACAGTACATTTAATTTTTTCCACTGCTCTTCCCGAAGATACTACATTAGCCAGGAAGCGAGTTTTTTTGTACCTGAAAATTTTGAATTTTGCCAAACCTGTGCTGATTCAAGCAAGGTAAGGATCTTTAACGTGTATGACAACAATCACTCACGGGACCTCCTATTTTGCATCTCATCCAAACAAAGGTGTATTTTTGTGAAAAATGCTCGCCTAACATTTTTCAACCGGACCATCTCAAGATTTGAACACAGAACCTTGGACATAAGAGTAACGTGCATACCAAGCAAGCAATGGAGCCATCAAACGCCAACTCAGTCGCACTTCTGGTTTCCGAAATATTAACTCCAAAGTTCGGAGCTGCTAGTTGGCTATAGCATTATTTGTTATAGATGCACACACAATCTCAGTCAGCAAAATTCCTAGTACTCCATTAGTATTTTATTGTTCTTCAAACACCAACCCAACCGCACTTCTGGTTTTCAAAATATTAGACCTCAACGTTCGGAGCTGGAAGTTGGCTACAGTTTTTTTGTAATAGGAGCACAAATGATCTTAGACAGCCAAATCTTTAATGCTTAGCGTTTCATTATGCTTCAAGCACCAACACAGTTGCACTTTAAGTTTCCGAAATATTAAACCCAAAATTTGGAGCTGGAAATGGGCTACAACTATTTTGCTATAGAAGCATAAAAGATATTATTAAGCAAAATCTTTAGTGTTTCTTTGTGCTTCAAATGACAAAAATAACCGCATTTCTGGTTTCCGAAATATGACTTTAAAGTTCGAAGTTGAAAGTTAACTGCAGCTTTTTTGTTATAGCAGCACAAATGATCTTATGCCATAAAAGCTGCAGTGCTTCGTTAGCATTTCATTGTGCTTTAACAACCAACCCAGCCGTATTTCCGCAAATAGACTGCAAATAACTGAGCTGGAGGTTGCTTATCAATTTTTTGTTGTTGAAGCAGTAGTAATCTGAAGTAACATAATCTTTTATGGTTTGCAGTATTTTAAACTCAAACACAGATGCACTTTTAGTTTTGGGAGTATTAGACTATGAAAGATCAAAAACCTTTTCCTTATTGATGCATAATCTAAACTAGTAAAAAAAGTTTTTTGGTTTTACATTGGTGTGGTGGTGTGCTCCAAACAGGAGCCCATCCCTGTTGTTGAACAGAGAAAGTACACAGTTGCTATAACTAGCGCTATAAAATAAATTTGTTTTGTGGTGTAAAAAATAAAATTTAATAAGTGTATGTGGTATCAATCTGATTCTTAGTTAATTTACAATAATTCTAAATAATTGATAAGGTAAAACCTTCAATAGTGAGGCTGTGAATAATCAAAGAAGGCTTTTTAAATCATAATAGTATATTACTCAATGAGCATATAATGATGGCTATTATTCACGAGGTTTAAGTTTACGACACGAGCCATGGGCGAGTGTCGTAAATAAACCGAGTGAATAATAGACATTATATGCGAGTAGAATACTATATACTTTATCCAAGACTATCATATAAGTTTAGATAAAATTATCACCAATTTTTATTTTTATATAACATTCAATGAGTAATTTTGAAACTTAAATGAGAAAATTTTTTTCTCTTCTTTTTCGGTAATATGTTTCAACTTACAATTTTTGCGGCTTCCGCAGTATATCCAGTGGAGTACAAGGCATCCATTTTCGCTATCAGTATCCATTTTCTAATGAAATACTTCAAAATTGTGGTGTTTGAATATACCAAACTTTTAGACGTTTCAAATTAAAATTAACAGTGGAAGCGCCCTGAACTTGACGTTTCATAGCCAGCTATTTTTTTATCATTTACTTGCAAAATTGTATTGCAAGCATTGATTTTATAAATCACTAGTGAATAATGGATAGTTTTATTAGTGAGTAAACACATATATAATGAACATAATATAGATTAGTCGTGGATAAAAAATATCTTCATAACATACAAAAGGTTAAACAACTGACCTTTATGTATGATAATTTGCTTTATCTGGACATAAGTGTGGTGTTTACTTTTATATCTATATAAACATAATTATTGCTTGAACTTAAAATACAATATTGAAATATACACGATACTTAATAATCATGAAATGCCTCAAATGCGAATTACCAAGTGATGACAAAAGTGATAAATCTAATTATTTTTTATCTTGTGATGGCTGTTTGGAATATGTTTGTGTATTTGGATGTGCAATTGTGAATTCGTAGATCTGGAATGAATTAGTTGATTTAATCGAACACCTGAAAATTGCCTTTGGTGCATAGTCTGCTGCACGTGTATTCATTGAAGTGTACTCTTAGGACCAACTTATTAAAAAATTGGAAACTTGCTTCTTGTTAAGATTTGAAATGTAAATAACAATTCAAAGTAGCATACATTTATTGTTACTGAGTATAACTGAAACTTATACGTAATTTAAACATTTAAGTTATGTACATTAGAATAAATAGGGATAAGCTTTCACGAACTGACCCCTCAGACATCTTAAACACGAATGAATATGAAACAAAGCATGCAACAAAGCGTCAGTGCCACAAAAGTAGTTCCTGACACAACCACAAAGTAACTTCACATTGTAGTAGTCCTATTAAATCCCCAACAATGGTTGTCAGAGACCTATTCATGTGAAGTGTTCGGAATTATCTACAACTGAAGTTAGATGTCTTGAACTAAAAGGTAAACGCATTATGAAATATTTTTGTTTGGATTGTGAACAAGACCTCAAAAATTCCTTATCTGGTTAAAATTATAGAATTTCTGCAAACTGAGGTTCACAATTTAAAAGCCAGGCTAGAAGATGAACAACTGACTGATATTGAACCTATTTGGCAAGAAATATCTGAATGCCAGGTTCGTTCAAGTAATGTAATATTATCTAATGTCCCTGCATCAAATTCAAATGGTTAAAACAAGAGAATTGATGATGATACTAAATTAGTTGCTGAAGCATTTCAAAAAATAACTAAAAGAGAAGTAGTTAGAAGGATCATGAGGCTTGGGAAACCTGGAAAAATTTGTGTCCATTAAAAGTGGTACTTAATAGTAATGTGGATGAAAAACTATCTACTAATTACAGAATATCAAACGACAAAACTATGATGCAGCAGAAATTGTACCATGATGTTAGGAAGGTTTTTGAAAATCGTAAAGCTAATGGTCAATAAAATATATTTATTAAACATATAAAAGGCATGCCGAAAATAATGAAATCTTCAACAAACCTGTGAGCTTGGGTGGATAGCTCATGCATTTTTTCATAAATAAACTTAGAAGGTTAGAGATGAAAAAGATGCACAACATATATTAGTAAAACGTTCCTGCCTCACTTATATACATTTTTTAACCAGCAGCTTTATTACACTTCGATAGATTTGAATACAAAATTTAATATGGTAATCACAGCAATAAATGTTATCAGACGTATAATAGGAATAATGGCCCACTCTAATTATTTGAATGCTACAGGTCTATGAATATAAGAAGTCAAATGGTGCAATTCCAGGTTTTTTACTTTATGGTATAGTATCATCATATTTATTATCATTTTTGTAAGGAAGGATATTTCATTTACAGTATAATTATTGGATGTTGTTACGTACAGTTTTGACCCTAGAAAATGTAGCCGGCAATCCATAGAAAAACTTAGTGAAGTACCCACTAAAAATTCTGTTTTGGTAAAGTGTCGAAAACATAGCTTGTAATAACAAAAATAGTTGCCGACCAACACAGTGGGATAGCTGGTGCTTTTGAAGAGGGTCCGAGAATGCTGTTGTGTGTGGAATATGTCAAAGTAAAATATCTTGGATGCCACCTAATCTCGCAGGGTGTATAGGGAAAAACCCCAGAAAGAGTATCAAGAGGGTGCCAATTCACCATAATGAATTTGACAATCTTTGAGCATGAACAATATATGATATAGAAATAATTCTTCCTTAGATCAAAAATGCATGTAACCTAAAAATCATAATCCCTAAACAAAATAATGTAACTCTATTAGTGGAATTTACTACTACAGAAACTATTAAAATGAAATGTATTATAAACATTTCAAAAGAACGTCACAATGTGTTTTTTTATTAGTGAATTAATTTATTCACTGATGAACCAATACATTCACAAATTTCGAGCTATTAAGAAAACAAATTTCTGTTTAGATATTTATTCTAATTTTTTAGAACACACTCTTTAATAACTTTTAACAACAATATAATCTGAATTTCATTAAATAGGTAATTGATTTTGATAAATTCTAACACATCTGGTTTTTAAAGTGAAAAATTACTAGGGTTTATAATTAAATACCTTTACACCAATAAAGTAGAAAAGGAAAACAAATTCAATAATATTAATAATACAGCTATCTACAAACAAACAACATATACATAAATTAAAAAATATATACAACAAAATAATATATTAAGATAGTACATAAAGCTTTGAATGCTTTATTAAATTATTTGTAGGTACAAGTTGCACATGTTAGTAAAAAAGATAAAAACTTACACGACATATAATTTTGATTACTGTTTGTTAAAAAAGTAAATTTTGAAAAGCAAGAAGATTGAAAAATTAATTACATTAATGAGTTTATTCCTTTTTTAATCATATTAATCTTTTGCATGTTTTTGCCAATAATATCAGAGTTGACAAAAATGGCAGTAAGCAATTCACACTACTCTGGTCATTCATCTAACATACAAAAAGTTACATAAAACAATTTTCCCCAATGTTATAATCAAATTATGGTTTCTAACTTTGATACACCTCAAACAGCATGCAATTAAAACCAGTAACAAACAATATAGTAGACACAGCAGCCAAAATTAAAAAAAAACAATTGTAAGTAATGTATCAGTATCTTGCGAAAGTAGCAAAAAAATTGCATTTTGATTTTGGTAACATTATTATTTGTATAATCTACTGTATATTCTTGAAATTAACTATTTGAGAGGTAATAAGTAACAATATCTAGCATACTTTGCTATGGTGCACAATGAGGCATAAACATCTTTAGCATTATTCATCATCTGAATCACCTTCACTTGAATAATCCTGAATTGGTAAAGCTTTAGCAAATGGTGCAGATGTCATTTGCCTATGAAAATAAATAATAATATTTAATCGATAAATTCACACACTAAAGCTTACGCCAATCTTCGATAATGATTTAACCATTCCTGAATCATTTGAGCAACAAGTAATGGTCTCTTCTGTAAAAACTGCTGCGCTACTAAAACACCACCCTCGGTTTCGCATACATCTAACCACTGTCTTAACAGTGTTTCCTCATTGCCCAACTAAAATATTTCCTATTCAATTAAAATGTAGCAGTGTATACGATACCATACCTCTGACTCATTCAGAAAATGAATATTTAGTAATTTTCTATCCCTATCCATCAGTGGTAAGAATATACTCTGTAATTCAGAAGGATGTGTTTGTGGACGATCTAAACGACTGCTGTACGGTTCAAGTGGTACTAATGCACAAAAATGGCCTCTAGTATATCCAAGTGCAATAGGTGTTCGCATACAGAAACTCTGTTCCCACAGTAGTGGCAAATATACACCTGTAAATATATAATTTTTGTTAAAAATAAATAAAGAATTTGTAGCAGTCATAAAATATGTTTATTACAGCAACACTTAATTTTTTCTTCTTTATAACTCGATGAAAGATCATTACTATTAGCTTGTAACTAGTTGAAGAAAGAATATTTTGTTGTTTCATACATGTAAAAGGCACTATGGTTTTGTTGGATAAGCAAATGTAGTTTTCACAAGCATAAGCTGTTACTTGACTTCAGCGATCTGAATCTTAGTATTAAAAACTTTCACATTGTAAAATGCAATCGTTATTTGATCTATGATTTAGATTGTTTTGTAAAGTAATTAAATTAGATAATAAAATAATTTAAAAATTGATTTATCTTAGTGTGTGGAAAATGCAAAAGAAATGATCACATGTAGATCATTTACAACTAAAATGCCAACTATAAATTGCATGGACCGTTTATTATCCACAATATATTTCATAAAAAAAAAAATTATAGCAGATAAACCCTTCACTGGCTTTGTCGACTTTGGAAGTGGTTGCACACTAAGCCAGAGATGACCACTTAAGGCTCTTGGATAGCTCAGCGCAGGGACTCTTGTATTTTGGATCCATGATTAGGGATGGAATTCTTATTGAACAACAATTTGTTAGGGTCTCTGTAAAGCTGCTCAATAAATGGGCGCCAGTATAGAGAGCAATAGTAACCTCGACAACTGTTACACGGACTCTGACGAACACGAAGTAACTATATAACTACTAAAATAACCAAACATGCAAACGGTAATGTATAGATTCTATTTTACTTTAGCTTAACTTCACATTCATTAACCTAAATAATGTTACCAAATTTTAATAATTAAATTCTAAATAAATCAAATTTCAATATTAAATACATATTTCGTAAATAAAATTTCACAGGGACAATAATTGATTAACCCACCATGTTCTATAACTCCACACGAGTGTGCTGAATGAACTAAGAATACCTTGTATAACGTTATAATGTTAGCATTGCTAGGTTTTCATATGTCCACATAAAAGTTGCAGCAGCTAAAAACGTACTACTGAACATCAGAAGGCATTCAAATAATGACACGTAAATTTTACACTCGCATAGGATTGACATTATTAATATAAGCCAACATTTAAGCATAATTCAGTGTTCCAATTTTCGAATGGTACCTTCTTTATATTAAAATCAATGATACACTACTACTATAGGGTAATTAGTCAAGCAATAATGTAAAATGCATTCCAGTGCCTTCAATATTTAAACAAGGATATTAGCTTATAATCAAACATATCTATACTAACAAAGGTAGTGCTTGTTAACATACACAAGCAATAATAGGCAAAATCATATGATCTTATAAGGTGTCACTTCTACACGCCTTGAGAAACCAAATAATTGATGATCGAATCTTAGTAGTATTTCGGTTCAAGTATTAACAACTGAATATCTCAGGATAGTACCACCATTGGGCAAAGTTCTTTGTGTACCACAAGATACAATGCGTTGTTTGCTAGTTGAACTGTAAAGCTAAGTACAAACCAACAAGTTGTGTATGAAAATCATCATAAACAGATTTTAATTGACATTTAAAAGATTTCAAAACCAGATTTTCCAGCACCAGAGAGCTAATGGCAATTATTACTTCAATTCCATTTTAAATTTAGTGGTAAACAACAGAAGGTGAGAAATAACAGTAAAAATATTTACTACCGGGCTACTTTAGGTAGAAAATTCACCAACACAAAAGGGGATTATAATTCATTAAAGTAGAGCTGTTGTAACGATATGCAGGAACAGATGCTCTACGCTTGTGAGCAAACCACATTGATTCAATCCGCATAAGGCATAATTAATACTCCCTTCGACTACGTGGAGTTCAGCAACTTATACCAGACTGATTGATATGAAAGTCAAAAATGCCACATTGTCATCAACTCTATTGATAACAACATCTAAAACAAGTTTTTTTTCTTTAATTATTTTAAATGGAATAACATAATTACCCTCAAAAATATTAAACACTGACATGACAATTGACAGAATAATATGACTGAAGAGCATATCAAAAATTCTAAACTACATGGCAGAAAATCCTAGGTTGCAACAATGTTGCATAGAATCATCACCCTAAACCTTAATAGACCATAGATCAGAATGAGCAAACCAAGGTTACAACCTGTGCCCTGTCTGGAGAATCAAGTAAGTTTATCAGGGTTTTTGGGTTATGCAACGTCAGTGCCAGACTGCATAGAAACTTTTGTCCAGATAGATAACGCAAACTTCTGTTGTAAATTGTATATCACAGATAAGTTTTTTTCCACCTGATAAGCTAATTGGATGCAATTTTCAGTAGACAATCCAGCTATTTACAAGAAGATAGTAAAATTTAAACAAAAGCACATCAGTAATGTTTTTGATTTTACTGCTGATCATGGTGCCTTGTCGGTACGTAAAAAACTACTCTATATCAATTACTAAATGAATTTAAATTAAGCATCTACAGACGACTCACTGATTTAGGGAAAGTTTTGTCAATCTCGTTACGTATTGATCTGACCGAATGGTGTTAGTAGGCCTTACAAACTAGCTGAAAGGGACCAATATATTGAGGAGAATAATCAAGCAGGTGATGGAAGCAGTACATCTGTTTATGCTGTAACATTTTATTTTTCTAGTCATAATTTAATTGCAATGAATTACACGCTAAGCACGCTAAGCGTGTATTGTTCCTTAAGGATCTAGTTATATTAAGATATCTGTGTCGCATAAAGCTATTTCCAAGTACATATCTATTTGATTGTTTCGTGTCCCCTCCCCCTTACGGCGTGACCGTTCGGCTCTGGTTTCGATGGAGAGTCGGCCACGGGCAATGGCTTTGTTAAGATGTATTTTTGTCTAGAGGCCGGCAACCTTCGAATCAATTATCAATTGTGGAGATATCTTCTAATAACGGTTGGTAAAGTATATATTATACAAACTAATTTAATTTGAGGTAATTTATTTAGCGCGACAAAGTAGAAGGCGACCCTTAGAATGTGACAGCAACCTTTAGAATGCGAAAGCAACCTTTAGAACACGACAACGATAAAATATAATGCAACAAATATAATTCGACAAGAACAGCCGATTTAAACTTTGCCTAATAAGAAATTTGTCTGGTAAGGAATTATAGAAGTTAATTTGGATGGAGTCGTTTCAAATTAAAAACGCTGTTAACTTTGCTTGAAGAACGGATTTCCCGTCTCAGTTTGTTGTGATGCGGCTAATGCAATTTTTGGTTTGTAATTAGCAATAAGATCTTTTTTTGCATTGTTTCAAAGTTTAGAACACGTTAACTTGCTTTTATGTTTAGTACACGTAATTTGTATAAACTTCAATTAATTGTTGAGCTGGTTTTACAAGCTGTAAAACGAAATTTTGTTGAATTAGCTTTCTAAAAAAACATGCTTTGTTCCATATGAACCGCCGATAAGTTCAACATGTGTTTTCGACGTCATATTTTTCTATGTTGTACAGTTCACAGATGTTGTCTTGAAAGCAAATGCTTTGAGCAGCTGTAATGCAATTTAAACAAACATGCCTATTTTTGTGACCAGCTTTATCTATACACAGATTATTAAACGTAAATTTGAAAGCTCAAATTCTCATTATGTTAGGTTCAAGTAATTTGTTATCTGAAAAGATCTGCCCAGGTTAGAATTTAATTCACTGTGTTATGCTTACCAATCATTATTACTTTAATTTGTATAACAAGTTCATGTTTAAAGTAAAGTTGCTTGATTAATGAAAGAAAAAAAGGAAAGTTAAAACTTTAATTTTGATGTAGTTGATTATGACCATTTTTTGTTACAAGTTCCAATATTTTAAAAGAGTTTTTTTAGTAAACATTTAGTCCAAAATCTAAGACTTTTATTTTGGTCAAGTGCGATCAAATCTAATTACATAAAGCTAAAATTAATCTGAGTAATAATTTGATGCCAATATTATATTGGAAATACTTTTTTATTATTTCTTTATATATGTTTATAGGACACAAGTGGTGTTCTATTTTTTTTTATTTATTTAACCATTGTAATTTCTTACAGGAGCTGCGTCTTATTTTGTTAAGACAGGTTTTTGTTAACGAAGGCGATCATTTGTTCTTTGGGTTTCCACGTCCGCCCTTAGAACTGTGCAATTATCGTCATTATCTCAGGACATGGTGGCGCCTATTTGATTTAGCTTAACTTTGGTTTGCAAACAGAATTCGACCCCCTCCCCCCTCTCATTGCTCTACCCAGGAATAGACCACTAGCTTTGTCGGAAGACTTTGTTCTCTAGCGCCAGTTACAGATTCGCAATATATAGTGCGAATAAAGTAATATTTGTAAAGTTGCTTTGCAAGCACTTTGTAGAGATTCTGTTAAATTATAGTAAGTGTTCTGAAAACTAAGGAAACATAAATTAGTACAATTTGATATTTTAAATGAAACGAAGTAAAGCTGTCATTTTAATTCTAGATTTATTAGGGAAACCATTAATATTAAGATTATGTTTTTGTACACTTATGTATTTAGCTTTTGACACCAATAACAATAATTTCATGTAATTTATGTGGGACTGCGATACTTTGGTAGTTTCTCAGGACCCTTCTGAACGTTTTACGACTTTCTGTCTAGATTAGAAATAATTAATATTTCCAAAAGTAATTAAAGCACATGGCCGGATATTGTAAACGACCACTAAATCTTAGTAATAAAATATGTATAGTTTTAAGTAATCCAATGATTAATGGAATAGGGTAAAAATGTCAATTGTAGAGTAGGGAGAAAACCCAACAAGGGAACAGAAATTGAACTGAGAAGACAGACTTGTCCCAGCAGTTGAAGCTTTAACATTGCCTCTCTGCCGGAGTACAATAGTTTCAAGTAATAGTTTTAATACCTTTAAATAAATGTAATACAGTGTTAGCTATTGTGTATTAAGATTGTACGACTATAAAATAAATCTTTTTTTAAAAAACAAAATAGCTTGGCCCAACCTGTATTTGGCGCAGTCTTGGTATGATTCTATTGCAAGTGCAGAAGAAAATTGCAACTTCCAGCACGTGAGTATCAACTCTTTATGCAAGAACGAACCCAGCACAGCTAGGAGAGTACAGAATCGACTTTCCATTCAAGGAAAAGGACAGAACAAGAATCGTCTGGCTTTTCAACGTAGATATAGAACAAAATGAAAAACTTCGCGTGAGTATAAATAAAAAGAAAACGGTAATTGAACTTGAAATAAAGAATAAACTGTGTTTGATTTTTGAAATTTAACTGATATATTATTTTTGTTATGACCTATATGAATATTGTTTGTTGATATGTATAAAACTGTTTATGTAAATTGCTTCCAACTTTGAAAGGTGCGAAACTTATTATTATTTATATATATTGCTGTGAAACCACCAAAATCCGGGTACTCCTCTTTCTAATCGAGCCTCACGAATTGGGCGTCAAGAATGCTGTGAAACCTACAAAAAGCTATTCATTACCTTACCTGTGTTGGTCCATTGACTTTCTTCCATTAATCGCCTCGGCTGCTCCTCTAGATAACTTTCATCCTCATACATAAAAAAAACAAACACATTCCTACCACAAACATCAACGTTAACTCTATTTACATCAATATTCACAATACATTAAAATTTCAAAATTAAAATTCAGCATAAATTTCAGTATCAGAAATTTTCAAGATTAAATTTGTTATCATTTTAAAGTGCATCCAGAATTAAAGTCCTTGTAGGATGCCTACTAATTACTATAACAATATATGCAGAGTACAAAGGGAGCATCTACCACCCCTTTACGTTAATTAACCAGGTTCGTCTAATTGAGCTCAAAGACATACCTAAAATTTCATCATAATCCAGAACATCAATACTAAATACCCCTTTCTACTTAAACAAGCAAAATTTCACCTTAAAATTAAAATTTTATTGTTAGTATAATCTCACTAATGTCCATTTAAAGTAAATCAATTATAAAGTTATTCAACACACACAAAAATATCAAAGTTCAAACAAAATAGTATAAATTACCTGAAGTTTACTGCACTCGTAGCTTCAATGTACATCGTCCCTTTTGTTAATCACACCATTCCAACTGGATTATATTTACAGCTTCTGATTCTCAACGCTTTAAAAATTTTCTCCATCACCATTTATTTAAAGTTGTTTCTGGGCTTTTCCGGAACTCATCTGTGTATATCTGACCCTTGTTTTGTGGATCCAGACACATTCATGAACCATTTAATTATTAACACCCCCGAAAAATAGCAAAGAAATTCATACTTCTTTCACCAATATAGCCTAAAACTGCCTACTTTTGTGTATACATTTGTCGTTGTAAATTTTACTAATTGGTACAGTGATACTAAATTTTATTACCTTGTATCTAAGTGCACTAAAGTATATTCATGTTAGACGTAAAGAACAAGCTGTTTTAAATCACATAATATTCGAGCAAACTGTTTAAATTATTTAATATTAAAACCGGAAAACTAAAAACACTGTTTAACGCGTTCAATCAAGTCGAAGATCTAAGAGAGCTTGTTCATATTCCCTGGGTATATATAGAGGTTAGCCTGTCTGTCGGTCGAGTCTCCAAAACGGCCAGTTTCTAGAATTTCGCATGCTCTGTTCCCAGTCCGTAGCCCGGCATGCGATTTTTACGAATTTTGCTCTCGCCCAGTTAAATCTCAGAAAATTTCCACACGGCACGCATACGTCTGAGAATACCTAATTAAATTTTATACAGAAATGTTATTTCTACCTCTCAATTTTGCCTTTTACTTTCAACCAATCGCAACCCCATGACGTTGCTCTACTCACGCCTTTTACTATATGTGTCTCGGTCTTGCGCATATTATCTGTCTCTATCTACCCTGTTCTTATTAGTGCAAATTGATATTCCTTATTATCGATTATTTTCAGTCCATGTGGACTATCTGGGTTAAATAACCCCGTATCGCACCTTCTCGTGAATATTAAGCTACGGTTTCTCCAAGATTCTTTGTAACTATTAATTATCTGCAACATTTACGCAGAATGAGCTTTTTAAAAATACGCAAGGTGTTTAAACATACTATTAATTCTCAGAGCTTGATTTCATGGTATTTTATTGGGTTTTCAAGTTTTATAGATATTATATGTTACTAACGGTTCAATTAACTTCAATTACAATTATTATCTGTACGTTTTGTTTAATACCAGTTACTTAAAATAGAGTTAATTAATATAAATTTTGCCCGTAATTTTATTTGTTTCTTTACTAGGATAATTAAATTACCCGTAAAGTTTTCTAATACTGCTTCCTTTTATATAAAGCGTCTTATAAATAATTTAAATCTCTTAATTTTAATAAAACGAAAGAATTTTTATGCTTCGCGCCGTTATTTAATAACGCGTACCTTTTTCCAAAGCTTCTACACGGTGATTAAAATTATTTGATGTGATTATTTAATTTTCTACCCTGGTCTAAATATGAGTAATATATATATATATATATATATATATATATATATATTTCAATCTTTATTGTAGTAACGACCTCCTTTTATATATATAGAGGTTAGCCTGTCTGTCGGTCGAGTCTCCAAAACGGCCAGTTTCTAGAATTTCGCATGCTCTGTTCCCAGTCCGTAGCCCGGCATGCGATTTTTACGAATTTTGCTCTCGCCCCAGTTAAATCTCAGAAAATTTCCACACGGCACGCAACGTCTGAGAATACCTAATTAAATTTTATACAGAAATGTTATTTCTACCTCTCAATTTTGCCTTTTACTTTCAACCAATCGCAACCCCATTAACCTCAATGTAAGTAACGCTTATTAACACCAGTGTCTTTATTATTATTGTTGTATTACTTTTTTAGTTATTGCCTTTGAGAAAGCATTAAATAAATGCGAAAATTTAGGCCATAAAAATATATATATATATATATTGAAATACTAATTAGGGATAAAAATGGCTCTTAATAATTTAAAATTGTACCTCGACTCAATTCCGGTGTATGACGGAAATCAAGCGACTCTCGGTATCTTTATTTCGGCGTGTGAAAACTTTTTAACGACGTTTTATCAAGAGAATAATGCTACACAGAACGAGTGGTTATTACGTTTAATTTTCAGTAAACTAACCGGGCGAGCACTGACATTACTTGCTAGTAGGGAAGACTTAACCAGTTGGAACAGCTATAAAAAGCTTTTAATCGCATATTTTGGGGACCAGAGGAATATTAAATGTTTAATTAGGGACCTTCTTAGCTTACAGATTAATAGAGACGAATCACCATACCAATTTGGCATGAGAATTCAGGATGTTAGAAGTCTTATTCTAACTAAACTAAAATTAGAGGAAGACGACCCGACAACGCGACAAGTTAAAGCAGACATATATGACGAAATGGCCTTAGACACGTACTTAAACGCCTTGCCGGAAAAACTCTCAGATAAAATTAGATTCAGAAACCCAGAAAGCTTAGAGATTGCAATGACGTTAGTAATCGAAGAGGAAAATGTATTCTATTACAGAAATCGTTTACATAATCCAAATCTAAACAAAAATTATAATCCTATACAAAAATTCCAGCCAGCTCAATTCAAACAATCGTATCAGCAACAGAATTTTCAACCAAAACCATTTAATGTCTTTGATAGAACCCCACATTTCAATTTTACTCCAAGACAAAATTTTACGTTTAATCGACCGCAACAGACGTTTAATCGACCGCAACAAACATTTAACCGACCACAATCCGCATTTAATCGACAAACTCAGAATTCTTCGTGGACGACACCTAACAATAATTTCATTAACAATTTCTCGAGACCACCAAATCCACAACAATCATTTAACCGACCTAACGATTATTATAAACCGACACCCATGGATACGTCATCTGGAAATTCGCGACCGACGAATAATCCAAATAAAGCAACCCACCAAAGACCCAATTTTAGACCCGATGAATTATTTTATCAAGAAATTGCACAAAATCCACTAAACACTGACGATACAAATGAATCAGATAACTCTCAATACCTTGACGAAACGGAAACAAACCCTTTTACAGAATACGACGCCATCCCAACACTAAATGACTCGACTTCAGAATATAACAAAGGACGTAAGCGATAATGACCATAGTTTCAATCAAAATTTTCACGTGGACCTGACGAACCACAATCGGATGTGATACAATTAAATACAATAAATCAAACCGATTACCTAATATTGAAATACCAAAGGTAAATTTAAAATTCCTGATAGACACGGGATCATCACGAACATTAATTAGCCCAACAACTGTAAAAGCATTCTACACAGATTTGGTAGAGGAACAACCCTTTAAAATACAAACCGCACACAAAACAACCGTACATAAATATATAGCGCACATTCCTTTACCACGAATTTTCGGGACGAAAATGAAACATAAATTTTGTATATTTAACTTTAACGACAGGTATAATGGATTAATAGGCATGGATTTATTAGAGAAACTTGGTGCAAAAATAGATTTACAGAATCGTATTCTTATAACTAAGTTTAATAAAATCCCTATACGATTTCAAGACCATTCTAACACCGAACATAAGTACACCATCGAACCAAGAACGGAAAAATTAATTAAATTACCAATTAACGCTAAAGATACTGTAGGAATAATTAACCATATTTCATTCGGACTCGGATTGGAAACACCGACAGCATTAGTAAATGTTAAAGACAAATACGCACTAACGACAATTATTAACTCGAACGAACAATCCGTACAACTTACAGTCACAAAGCCGCTAGAAATTCATGAAGTAAATTTCGAAGAAATAGACTTAGACGAGTACGCAATTACTGAAAGACAACCTAACTTAGATGAAGACAGAATATTACGAGAAAATTTAAACAACCTCCGTTTAGATCATATGAATGACGAAGAACGTAAAGCAATTCATAACCTTTGTTTAGAATACAGAGATATTTTCTACAGCGACAAACTACCTTTGACTTTTACGAACACAATTAAACATGCAATTAGACTGACGGACGAAACACCGACTTATAAAAAAGCATACCGACTACCACAAGCAAGTCAAGAAGAAGCAGACAGACAAATACAAGAATTATTGCAACAAGACATAATTCAACATTCAGAATCCCCCTGGAGCAGTCCAGTCATTATAGTGCCCAAACGCAAAGACGCCTCGGGTAAACAGAAATTTCGCATGGTAATTGACTATAGACAATTGAATGAAAAGACTATTGACGACAGATATCCTCTCCCAAATATTTCCGAGATACTTGATAAGTTAGGAAAAAGTCAATACTTCTCCACAATAGATTTGGCCTCAGGCTATCACCAAGTACAAATGGAAGAAAAGGACATAAACAAAACAGCCTTTTCCACCCCTCGGGGACACTATGAGTATAAACGCATGCCATTCGGTTTAAAAAATGCACCCGCCACCTTTCAGAGGGTGATGGACAATATTTTAAGAGGAATACAAAACGAAAAATGTTTAGTATATTTAGACGACTTAATAATTTACTCGACCTCCTTACAAGAACACCTAGAAAGACTACGTGCAGTATTTAACCGACTAAGACAAGCACAATTCAAAATTCAACTAGACAAAAGTGAATTCTTACAAAAAGAAGTTGCCTTTCTTGGACACATTGTAACACCCAACGGAGTAAAGCCTAACCCTGACAAAATATCAGCCGTTTTAAATTACCCAATTCCACGAACAAATAAAGAAATAAAAAGTTTTTTAGGACTTTCAAGATATTACAGACGTTTTATTAAGGATTACGCAAAACTTACGAAACCATTAACGCAATGTTTAAAAAAGGGACATAAAGTAGAACATACACCCGACTTTACAAAAGCATTTGAGACAGTAAAATCACTGTTAACGAACCATCCGGTATTACAATACCCGGATTTCTCAAAAACTTTTGTTCTAACTACGGACGCTTCCAATGTTGCTTTAGGCGCCATTTTAAGCCAAGGAACAATTGGACAGGATAGACCTATATGCTATGCATCGAGAACACTAAACGAGAGCGAACAAAAATATAGTACAATAGAAAAGGAACTATTAAGTAAAGTGTGGGCAACGAAATACTTTCGACCATACCTATACGGACGCAAATTTACAATCTACACCGATCACCGACCACTTGTTTGGTTGTTTAAACTAAAAGAACCCAACTCAAAGCTACAAAGATGGAAGGTAAGACTAGAAGAATATGACTACAAAATCATTTATAAAAGCGGAAAATGCAACACGAATGCAGACGCTTTAAGCCGCATTCAAATAAACGCTATAGACAACGAATCAATAATAGGAAACCTAGACGACACAGAAATTCGCGACGATTTAGACGAAGTAGAGGACAGTAAAACAATGGACTCAACACAAGACGCAGAACCTAAACACGCTATTCGAATACTAGACGAAGCTATTGACTACAAACCGAATCAATTTTTTATTAACGAAGTCTTGACTGACCCAAACCCTACAAAATTCACCAATCAAAGTAATAAGAAAATCTACCAAATAGAAATTACGCGAGACGAGAACGACGAACAAATCACGCAATTCTTTAAAGAATATACACCGGACAAGAAACGATACTACCTTTATTTTACTTCGGAAAACTTGTACAAGAAATTTTCAGAAACTTACGTTAAATTATTTAATAATATAGGACCGGAATTAATTAGATGTACGCGCAAATTAATCAACTTGACGGACAAGGACGAAATAATAACCGCTATTAGAAACCAGCACGAGGGTAAAACTAACCATCGTGGTATAAATGAAACTTTAAAGCAGATCCAACGACGATACTATTTCCATAACATGAAAGAAATAATTACAAATTACATTAACAAATGTGAGCTCTGCGATAAAGCAAAGTATGACCGAATACCCCCTAAAATTCCGTTAATGCTAACGCAAACCCCCGATAAACCATTTCAAAAACTATTCGTTGACACCTTCGTAGTGGAATCCCGAAATTTCTTAACAATCGTAGACGCCTTCACAAAACTAGGACAGGCGATACCAATAATATCAAAAACAGTGTTGACGTAATACAAGGACTTATACAATATTTCACATACTACGGAACCCCTGAAATGATCACACTAGATAACGGAACAGAGTTTAGAAACGAGACAGTACAGAACGTTTTAGAATTACATAAAATTAAAATTCATTTTGTAACGGAGAATAACCCCGATTCAAACGGCCTCGTAGAGCGCTTCCATTCGACTTTACTAGAGCAAATTAGATTGCTGAAAATTCAATTCCCCAAAGAACCCATTACCAACATAATACTCTATGCACTAATTGCATACAATAACACCATACATTCAACAACAAATTTTACCCGTTAGAGTTAACCTTAGGGCATTCTGACGCCCGCAACCCGCTAGATATACATTATAACCACCAGGTATATCAACAATACGCTAAAGAACATAAAGATAAATTAAATACGACCTATAATAACATTAAGAATAAATTGGTCACCGAGAAAGAGCGAGTTTTGACCAAGCGTAATGCAGACACTTCAATCAAAAAATTTGAAGTAGGACAAACAGTGTTTGAAAGAAATTTCAAGAACAAACGACACAAAACAGCACCTAGAAATTTAGGACCCTTCACTATCAAAAGAATATCAGACAAAAACGTTGCCGTGCAAGACAACGGCAAAATCACAAAGTACGTACACCTGAAAAACTTACGACACCATTCTTTTTCAGATCCCTCACCGTCATCGTCATTGGCACAATCATGCTGTTCAAGCCAATCACAACCAGCGACGACGGAATGAAACTAGAACTAATTACAGACAACCCAGGACTGATACCTTTAAAATTAGGACTTATGCAAAACACGATTGATTACTGGACACTCATACAAAATTTGATTTAACTAAGGTAAAGAACGAATTTCAATTAATAGAACGCATAATTACAACACAATAAATAATTCAGTTTTTCTATCCAAATTTGGCAAAGAATATTCAAGAGAAATGCACAATTACATCTACATTGTAGAAAACATGTTACAAACAACAAACGAACGATTCAACGAATTATACCTAGAACGACTACTAGAAGACACAAACGTGGACTTATTGACGGACTTGGATCAATTATTAAAATTATTACAGGTAATTTAGATCAAACAGATGCCGAACGTTACGATAAATTAATACAAGAATTAAGTAAGAATCAAGACGAGCTTAAAACCGTATTAAAAGAACAAATTTCATTAACCCAGTCAACGATAATTAAATTTAACTATACAATTTCTAAACTAGCGAGCAACCAACTTATTATGCAGAGTAGAATAATGCAATTAGAACAAAGCATGAATAATGTAACTATACACAATATTAATATGTACACTTTGGTAATTTTTTTTTTTTTTTTTTTTTTTTAATTTCACTTTCATCCGCTTCCACCTTTACAGTTATTAGCGGAGGTTGGAAGTATTATTTATAATCTATGGTACGATATATGTTTATCTTTTATATATTTTATATACGATGTTGGATTTCTATGTCTTTAAGATAGTTCAGCAGTGGTTCAATATTGGATGTGTCTCTCTCAGGATAGTTTGTACATCTTGTTGTATGTTGTTTGTTGTTTACTAGAATTGCCACCCCTCCGCTAGCTATATGTGTGTTTAGTCTGTCCTTGCGATATTGTATAAAATTGTATGTATTTATGTTTTGATGTTCTTTGAAGTGTTTCTTGTAAGCATATGTAATGAGGTTGTGTTTCTTCAATTAGTTTTTGGAATTCAGCTTTATGGGATTGAAGTCCATTACAATTCCATTGAATGATGTTCATGTTATTGATTATCGACTGAGGAATCAGACATTTCTGACTCAATTTGTTGTTCCTCCATTTTTTAGTTATTCTTGTTATTGTTGTTTTATTTTTTGTCATCAGTATTGTTTTGGATTTCATGCATCATTTGTATGAGTTGGTTTGTATCTTTGGTATAGTTTTACTTAATTCTAGTATTTTTTGTTCCGATCGTGTTTTCTAGAAAGTCCTGAAATTCGTCGAATGAGATAATGTATTTGGCTGGATCACTTTCTATGATTTCCTTTATTGTATTGTGTTTTGGGGATTCAGTTTGTTCCAAGTTCTTCTTTTAATTGTAGGATCCTTTTTTGTTTTTGTTTGTCCGTTTGGTTTGTGATAAATTTGACAGGGTTGATTCTTGGTTGGTTTCTTGTTTTTCTTTTGAGTTGCTTCTCTTATTTGATGTTCAATGTAAGTTTCATTTAGTTCTTCTGTAGGTGTACTTTCAGGTGACTGATTTGGTCTTTTATTTCTTATTGTTTCATTTAGGTTTGTTATTTGTTCAGGTTGTTTTGTTTCACTCTGTATATTATGTTCCTCGCAGCTTGAGGTTGAATGGCCCATTTGTTTACATGTATAGCAGTATGTTTCTGTAGATAAAAATAGTCTGTAAGGGTTTCTTCAAATAATACTATTATTGATTCTGGGATGTTTAAATTTGCAGTTTGTTTAACATAGATTTGTCTACGAAAGCTAAGTATGTGTTTAAATTTTATTTCTGATAATGCAGCTTTTATAAATGACATCTTGCCTGTTAAAGTTATATTTAGCTTAATAAGTGCGTCTTCTATTACATTGTGTGGTATGGATGGGCTAACATTTGAAATAACCACCCTTATGGTCGGCGTTAGTAATTTACGTATTTCCACTTCTGTGTTATTTACTGTTATATTAGGATGGTTGTTTACAAACTGGTCAGCATCTTCTTTGTAGATAAATAAATACAGATCCGGTTGTTTGCTATTCTTGATGCAAAGGTTATATTTTTAGGATCTATTATTTCCGTGATTGCATTTAGATAATCTTCTAACTTCGTGTTTGGCAATGAATTTAATATAATCGCATTTTCTTTTGACGGAAACTGCTTGCAGATGTTTGTTCATTTGGTGCATTGCTTTTACTGCATTCGAATATGTCCCTTCTTTTATTGTCTGATGGGCGAGTGGGTTTTGTTTGGCTGGTTGAATGATTTATGGTTGAGGCTGTTATTGTTGGTAAAGGATACATTTCAGGTAGTTTTGGTAAGTGGTTTGGGTTAGGTTTATTTAATGTAGCTGTAATAAAAGGAAGAGGAATGTTTAGAAAACAATACCTGTTTTGGTTTTATCACTTGTTAATTTGTTATTTCCGAGGTCGTATTTTATTATCAACGAATTAACTTAGAACTGTACTGTTGAACATACGGTCACGGAATGTGGTAATTTTTAATACAGTATTTAATCAACTTATTGCAGCAATCGTAGTAATACAGCAAATTCTCGACACCTTAGAAAATGCCATAACATTCGCGCAATTAAATACACTGCACTCAAGTATTATTGACCCAAACGAATTATTAACAGAACTACACACGGTTTCACCCTTCATAAAGAATAATAAATTACCTTTCGAGATAAACCCTGATAACGTAATTTTATTTACGAAAATTGCACAGGTAAAAGCATATGCGAAAGACAACGAAATAATTTTTATTGTAGAAATCCCAATTGTAGAAGCAAGTTCATATAATTATTTTCACATGTTCGCATTTCCAATCAGAGTTGGAGACAAATTTCAAATTATTGTACCAAAAGGTAAGTTTTTAGCACGAAATGACCTTAAGTACGGTCTGGCAAACGAAAAATGTAACAAAATTATGCCAAGTCAGTATATTTGTAACTCACTTACTACAAATTATATCAAAGACGAGAGCCCTTGTGAGGTTCAATTATTAAAATTTTCGAGTAACTACGAAACTTGTTCGAGGAGATATATAGATATCACTCAAAGAAAAATGCAAAAAATAACTGAAAATAAATGGATCGCCATTTTTCCTCAAGAAACGATTGCGACTTCTTTTTGCGGAATAGATGAAAACAACATGGCACTACTCGGTAGTTATTTAATAACGTTGAAAGAGGACTGCTATATAAGAATTGAAAACGAAATTATCCGCGTGTATAAAAATCCAGTGTTAACAAAAAAGTATGTGAATTTGCCAAGTCTGGAATTCGTATCTAATGAACGACAAGATTTAACCACTGCCGTAATAGAACCTATGAAACTAGAACATTTAGAGTTAGATAATCTGGATAGTGTTGTGAAAGCGATGGACGGAAATTTACAAAAAGTGAATAGTTTAAGAACGCCCAGCGTACACTATGATAATATAAGCGTATGGACAATTGTCGGATATATTGTAATTATCACAATTGTAGTTGTATTGATACGTAAACTATATATAAAATATCAAGCGCAGCAAGCACATAATGTTGTAAAAGAGATAGAGAATAAGCAAAAGAACGTATTAGAAACCATTTCATTAGCTAAGTAAGTTAGGTAAGAAGTGTAAAAGTAGGAACTTTTAATAAAATTTCTCGTTGAACTTGAAATTTTCCCATAGGATGGGAGGAGTTACAGATTCGCAATATATAGTGCGAATAAAGTAATATTTGTAAAGTTGCTTTGCAAGCACTTTGTAGAGATTCTGTTAAATTATAGTAAGTGTTCTGAAAACTAAGGAAACATAAATTAGTACAATTTGATATTTTAAATGAAACGAAGTAAAGCTGTCATTTTAATTCTAGATTTATTAGGGAAACCATTAATATTAAGATTATGTTTTGTACACTTATGTATTTAGCTTTTGACACCAATAACAATAATTTCATGTAATTTATGTGGGACTGCGATACTTTGGTAGTTTCTCAGGACCCTTCTGAACGTTTTACGACTTTCTGTCTAGATTAGAAATAATTAATATTTCCAAAAGTAATTAAAGCACATGGCCGGATATTGTAAACGACCACTAAATCTTAGTAATAAAATATGTATAGTTTTAAGTAATCCAATGATTAATGGAATAGGGTAAAAATGTCAATTGTAGAGTAGGGAGAAAACCCAACAAGGGAACAAAAATTGAACTGAGAAGACAGACTTGTCCCAGCAGTTGAAGCTTTAACATTGCCTCTCTGCCGGAGTACAATAGTTTCAAGTAATAGTTTTAATACCTTTAAATAAATGTAATACAGTGTTAGCTATTGTGTATTAAGATTGTACGATTGTAAAATAAATCTTTTTTTAAAAAACAAAATAGCTTGGCCCAACCTGTATTTCGCCTTAATATAAAAAAAAGACGTTCCAGTCTTTTGTAAAACAGAAGTCGTTTTAGTGGCACCCATCCAACGTAAGGCCTAGCAAAAATAGTTACTCTGGCGTCACAACGTGAGCCAGCCAACTTTTAAATTCGTATCAATGCAAGTCCTGTCCTAACAATCAAATCACTGCAAAAAAATTTCCTATGCCCTTAATAGAGGAGCTCAGAGAAAAACTTTCTAATTACATTTATTTTACATCCATCAATTTAGTTACAAGTTACCATCAGATTCCAATTCACGTCAATTCAAGTGAAAAGTCAGCTATTTTAACACCTGATTGTGTTCTTGAATTCCTTAGAACCCCATTCGGCTTTACAAATACATCGTCCAAGCTTCAAAGACCGATCACTATAATTTTTGAGAAGCTGCTTTCCCTGGAAATTTTCATCTATCTGGATGACATTCTAAAGCCATCGTAAACAAACAAAGGGATACACAAACTAAAATTAGTGTTAAATCTCATAAGAATGGGTCAATCCATATCAAATCAACCCATTTAAATTGAAAAGGTTGCTGACAAAATTTATTTCTTTTTAATTTTTTACCTATGTTTGTACTGTATTCATAGAGTTGAAAATAGATACTCACTAATTTTTTAGATGTTCGTTTTTTTTTACAGCGACCATTTTCTACAGGTGCATTTGCATATTTTATAATTTACAGAGGTTTGCGTTGAACCCCCATAGCTTCTTTGTTTTTTAAGATACTGAGTTCAAACAAAAACCATATCAAAGAGCACAAACAGTACAACATTTTATGTTAGTGTATATTTAGGCCTACTAATTGTAAATAAACAAAAAAATTGACAAGATTTTCAAAGCAAAAATCTTCACTTTTGAATTTAGAAATTTGAAAGATAGAACTAAGACTCACCTTCCACTTTTTTTTCCAGATTAGAGCTTATACGGTGTACTTCTTAAAAACGTTTCAGGCCATAGAGTCACACTCCCCTTTTTTAATGGATCTTTGAATATTGCGATTTGCCCAAATTGAAGTATTTTCAATCTCAAATGTCTCAGAAGGGGCACACTTGAAGAATTCAAATTTTTTGCAAAAACACTGTTTAGTTGCGTTGTAATAAGCTGTTAAAATTTCATCGCTGAGACGATTAGTTTTTGAGTTACTGATTTTTAAAAATCACTGCAATTTCAAGCAGTTATTACATTTCTTGTAGTGAAATTATAAATAACACATTTTAGTGACATTAAGCATTTGTTTTAAGTTATTTATAATTAACAAAATTAACAAAAGATAATTATGTTATATACTGTCGTTTCATAACTGTTCTTAACAAGTCGTTGTAAAAAGTTGACTAATCGCTGTACACAGTTTTTCACCGATAATGAAGCTACGACTTGTAGCAGTTGTGAATTCTTTTGGCGTCAGTTTCCGTAGGACCCTACTGATTAGCACCCACACTTTGTCGTGAGTAGAGGCTTGAAAAGAGGTTCTTGGACTATGTGGATGGAAAAAGCGAATAAAAAGGTCATTGTTTTCCTCTGTTGTTTCCTCAATTCTTCCGAACCCCCATTTATTGTCATAAATGCAGGCTACAGTATCATTTTTTTGAAATGAAAATACACTAATAATAATAATAATAATGTCTTTATTGCACAACATAGACAAATTAATAACATTTACATTTCTGTGTACATATAATTTTTGTGCAAAGGGCGAAGTTCAGTTGAGTTACAATGAACCCTCTGTTCTTACACTTAACCCTAAATCATAAATAAATACGTGTTATTTTGTACAGTTGGTTGGCAAAGTTTGACTTAATTAGCAATGAGATGAAAACAAAAAAGAAAAAATAATAAGAAAAAAATAATCTACTTAAAACCTTGTTGCAACAAATGATTTTTTAATTTGATTTTAAAGCGTAAGGGTAACATGATTTTAAATTCCAGAGGTATTGAATTATAAATATGTACTGCAGTATATGAGAAAGAACGTTTGAATATCTGAGTCTTATGTGACGGTGATTGTCAGCATACCCTTTCGCCTAATATTTATATTATGTACATCCGTCCTGTATCTTATCTTATTATATAGGTATGGCGGTGTTTTACTAAATAAAATGTTGTGACAAAAACAAGCTAGATGTAGTAAACGACGCTTTTCCATATTTAACCAATTTACAACTTTTAGCTTATGAGAAATATGTTCAAATTACGATTCCAAAAATCAAACGCAGACAAGAGTTTTGAACCTTTTGAACCCTCCTGGAGTATTCCTTATCAAGACAAGGCCCATAAATAACATCCCAAAATTAAACAAAGACAGCACCAAAGATTCGCATAATAACGTTTTAATTCCGACGTTTAATAAATGTTTATTGGCATACAGATGTTTTATATTAATATAAGCTCTTTGTATTAGTTTATTAACATGGCATTTGAATCTAAGGTCGACATCAATAATTAACCCCAGGTTTTTGCCTCAACACAGTGTGGAATAATTATGTCATTGACTTTAATATGAATTTTTGTGCTGCCACTATACGATGAATCTTCGTCCAAAAATTAAAACTTTAGATTTCGATGGGTTAATGTTTAACATATGTTGTTTAGAGATGTTAACTAACCTACTTATGTCACTATTGATTTTCAATTCAGCAACATTTAGTTCTTCCATCGGAAAGGAATAATACAGTTGTGTATCGTCTGCATAAAAGTGCACTGAACAACTACTAATTACAGATGAAAACTGAGACGTATAAATAGAAAACAGTAATGGACCTAGGATTGAACCTTGCGGTACACCAGACTTTAATTTCCGAATATTGGAATATATACCAAATAAAGATACACGTTCGATCTATTCCTCAAATAACTGTTCATGAGTTGACATGCACCACTGCCAAAGCCTATATACGATAATATATCAAGCATAACGTTGATATCTATTGTGTCGAATGCTTTTGTGTAGTCTAATAATATAAGTGCCGTAATTTTGTTGTTATCAGTGGCATATATTATGTCGTCAATAATTTTAGAAAGTGCTGTAGTGCAACCATATCCTTGTCGATATGCCGATTGCGTTGCCGGTAAAAAACTATATTTAGTAACGTGTTCTTTAATTTGAAAATTAATAATTTTTTCTGCAATTTTAGAAAGCACAGGTAGAAGTACTGAAGTGCTGGAGTCAGTAAATTTTTCGGATTGTGAGTACACATAATATCTAATGTCTTTGACTCAGAGGTGCAAATCTATGAAAAAAACTTGTCCGTGGTATTGATATGCAAGTATCAAACCTCTTCTGTAATTTCATTCTTTTTGATTCAACTTCTCTTTTGATGTTACATAGATAATATGTATGCCTGGTACATTATCAAGACAAAACCTGTACATTGCTCCAACCGTTAAAATTTGATTGTTATATGTTCGCTGCAAGCTAGTCCTGGTCACAGCTCGTTTTGTAGAACCACCAATTCCATCATAAGCATTTTTCAGATGTGAAGAAGCAAAAAAGTTCCACTGAGCTTCAAGTCAAAATCAGCTTTGTGGTGGCAAATGTTACTAAACTTTTTTTTTTGTTTTTATACTGGTTGCTGGCACCATCACTAAAATATATTATTGTTTTTACTACTGGTGCTACTTTCTTAACTCCAACAAGGTATTTTTGAAGTGTGTACAGTAGCAGTATTGTGGTTCAAGCTGTCACATAACACATAAGCTTTTGGAGTAAATTTTGTCTTCATCATCCTTTTTATAGTAAAACACAGGGATGTAAGGTTGCTTGTGGATTGGACCAATGGAAACTTTGAATTTCATCTTGTATGACAAATGTGAAATTCTCAGTAAAATCACTTAACGTTATACAGACATTTTTTGATAAATTTTCCTCGAGTTCTTTCAAATATTGGGACCAAGCTTTTGAAATGAAATGATGTTTCTTTAATGTTAACAGCTTTTCAACTAAGACAAGATAATCATCAATACGCATAACCCTAGTGATTAGCTCTACTCGATCAGTGGTAACCCACTGCATAAAAGTTACATCATCAGGAAGATCGTCAGGTTCAGTGGTTATAAGGTCAAGAAGAAATTCCTTCCCTGGGCAGAACTCACAATTATCAAGCATATAATCACTATTCTGACAGTCATAAACCTGTAAATCAATTAAGTCTTCGTATTCTGTGTTAAGTTTTACTCCTGCAACCATAAGTTTCACATTCTGGTGGTATTTACATACACATACATTGTGAGTACCAGCTGATCCAGGCAATACATATCACTTAGCTCTTAAAGAGCAAAAAGTTGACCTACCAATTTTATGATTAGGGTATTTTTGTTTAAAGCTAACAAATAATTCATTCAAAGTATACAATATCGATCTTTTTTGTTTGTAAACTTTGTGACCTAATGATACACATTCTTTCTTCCCGGGACACAATCGACTATTGTCATCTTCTTCATAAAACTGAATGACATCATGAACAACTTTATCACTTAATTTGTTGCCATGCTTCTTTTTTAAACCTGGTAACACACCTTGGGATTTCACTAAGCTCCGTGACAACCGTACTTGATAATCCATTACATTAAATTAATCACATACCATTTGCTTAGATCAAGAATTTAGATTTTTCTTTTAACTGCTCGATAAGTTTATTGTACTCATTTGACAAATTTACATGTTTTTCCTCTTCATCAATGACACTCTCGCTGAAAGAAGAAGCCAATTTTCTTGTAACGCCTAAACTTGTTATTTCTGTTTTGGTTCTTAATGCTATTTGAAGTTTTATTTTACTCAGTTTTATTATTTTGGAGGTAGGGGACAAATTCAAAGATTTGCAAACTGTATCCACCGCATTTAAACTAGTTCCCTCGCCAACAAAGGATTGTTCAAGTTCTGTTTTGGGTTGATAATCTTGGTCATCGTCACTGTATTTTCTTCTATAACTACGCTCAATATTCTTTTATTACATGTAGGACAAAGTAATTTGCCAGGGATTAAATTAACAGTAATATTTTGACATTTTTATAAATGTTCAAGCAAAATTTTCCTTAAACCCACTTCATATAGGGTTTTTATGAATATTTAGAGAATCAGTACAGTTTCTTCCAAATAAATGATGATACTAATGTACTTAATTTTATGATAGTTACAAATAGTTTCTAGTTTACTCGATAATCTAAATTCCAATAATAATTTTTCATTCTCACTCAAATCACTTATTTTATACATTTCTTTAGAGAAAGGCAGGTAATCAATTTTATGACACGATTCACCAGTTATTAATAATCTTACAGAGCACTCCCATCATAATAAAACAATCTCAAATTGTCACAAAATCAAAACATTAATATTCAAGAGCTTAACTCCACAATAGTTGATTACACAATGATCACCTTAACTGAATGCTGTTGACTAATAATGATCTGGTGAGTCTGCAACTTCAGACCTGAATGGACCAGTAGCCACTACCATTGTTACAGTAGCTATAAAATGATAATATATAACATAAATCTATTTTTCTTTTGTTGAGATTGTAAACTATAAATAAGTAAAAAACAAATGCTTAA
This sequence comes from Platerodrilus igneus, assembly GCA_036346225.1. Classification (NCBI taxonomy): domain Eukaryota; kingdom Metazoa; phylum Arthropoda; class Insecta; order Coleoptera; family Lycidae; genus Platerodrilus; species Platerodrilus igneus. The sequence continues at coordinate 3,174,610 of JARFIW010001237.1, forward strand.
TGTTTTTAATGTGTTATTTAGTTTTTTACTACAAGGAATGTAATATTACACTTCATGGCACTTCTTGAAATTTTAGTAACTCGAAAACTAATAAAGTCTCAGTGATAAAATTTTAACAATTTATTACAATATAATTAAAGAATGTTTTTGAAAATTTGGATTTTTAAGTGTGTCCCTTCTGAGATATCTCCAGGTTGAAAATGCCAAATTTGAAACAAATCGTAATATTTGAAGACCGATTAAAAAAAAAGGAATGTGACATGACCTGAAACTTTTTTAAGAAGTAGACATCATAAAGGCTCGATTCTGAAAAAAAAATGGAAGGTGAGTCTTAGTTATATCTTTCAAATTTCTAAATTCAAAAGTGAAGATTTTTGTTTTGCAAACCTTAATATCTGCCTTTTTTTTTTGTTTATTTACAATTAGTAGGCCTAAATATACACTAGCATAAAATGTTATATTTTTTGTGCTCTTCGATATGGTTTATGTTTGAACTCAGTATCTTAAAAAACAAAGAAGCAATGGGGTTCAACGCAAACCTCTGTAAATTACAAAATATACTAACACACCTGTACAAAATAATCGCTGTAAAAAAATGAACACCTAAAAAATTAATGACTACGTATTTTCAACTCTCTAAATACAGTACAAACATAGGAAAAAAAATTAAAAATAAATAAATTTAGTCAGCAACTGGTTGATTTGATATGGACTGACTCGAATATGGTCTAACATTGTTTCCCAAAATGTTCATTTTTACGTACTGAAGTGACATACTTAGGCCACTGAATTTCCAAAAATTCCATTTATTCAAACAAATTAAAAACAGATGTTGTATGAAGTTTCCCATTGCCAAATTCCATTCTCATTAGTTATGGCAGTTTAAGGGATTAATAAATTAATTTCTCAAATTATTATAAATTTATGCTGAATGTTAAGATATAGTTTTTACACATACACATGCTATGTTCCAAATGCTGAGCAATTATATTTTCACACACGCACATGTAGCATGTTCCGAATGCTGAATGATTTACAGACTTATGCTTCCTTTTATAAATATTTGTGTGTGCTTTTGCATAAAATTGGAAAATAATTTTGCACTTTTGTCAAAGTTTAATATGACAGACAGGTTTTTAGTATTCATATGTCTTTCTTTTACTTTGTCCACAAATCTACCTAACACTGTGATCAACACATATGCAAATTACTTCTCACCGTTAAATGGTTTTTCATTTGCAAATCAATTCGAAAAAGAGTTATTGTTAGAATGGCCGAATGTTAGTGTCAATAAGTTCCTTGGAGTCATACGAGGAAAAGGTAGCAGTCTTTCACAGCATGTGTCAGGAGAGGCATCTTTGATAATTCTCTTTGATGTACACATATAGTTCATCTAATATACAAAGAGACCTATCAATCATTTGTGCCCGTAAATTTATTAATATGAAGCGCACTAGGTTTGATTAAAGCGCTTGTTGACAATAAGTGTGTGTCACCTGTTATTATGCTGGTTTGCAATGGCAAGGGGCAAGTCCAATGCACGACTAATTAAATGTTCAATAACAAGATGTATAGCTGCGACTAAAGTGTTTGGTTTACCAATTTATTGCAGGGCTTTGTTTTCTTCACAAAGATGTTAACAAGAAAGAAGTGGTATTTCAGTTTTAATTAATTGTATCGATTCCGTCAACTCCATCATCTGTGTCATCTACATCAATGATTAATGCATCAACATACACTTTGAAAAGTGCTTTTCGCTCGAAAAACTGGTCGTCAATTTTTTTTACCTGTTCATAGAATAAATTTGCATTTCCCGAAAATTTATTAAAAACTTTTCTTCATCATCTGCTAAATTAAATGTTGTACTGCAATCAGCTACCCAGTTCTTAAAGATTGCCCACAATTTTCAATGGGATTTAATTCTGTATGGTAGGGCAGTAAACACAAAACAAAATGATCATGTGCCGCAAGTAAAGTATCGGCTAAATACATTTTACTTGTGGTTTGTACGGCTGAATAATGTGATACAACTTTACATTCGTCATTATTTAAAAAAAAGGAAATATTCCTTTCAGTTACTCATGGATGTATCTCTATTTTTTACGACTTAGAAATATGTTTTTGATAGTTTTAGTGGTAAGAGACGTTGTCAGCTACTACTACGGATTTCGGTAATAGATTAGGAATTACTTTTTTAAATTTTGTATAATTGTCACTGTACATTTCATTATGGTAGTCCCCTGTTTTACTAGCAGAATCTTTTCCAAACTATTTGTAGTACCTTCTCACTATGAAAATGGTTTTGTATGGCTTGAATGAATGTAAGCTTCAATAATATATATATATATATATATATATATATATATATATATATATATATATATATATATATATATATATATATATATATATATATATATATATATATACAGTGTGTCCAAATTTCGAGTCTCTACATTGTGATTTCAGTTATTATAAGAGATAGAAATTGGGTTAAATGGGGAAAGATTTGGAGGAATCCAGGCCAGTTTTGTATCCGTTTACAAAATTGGTGTAAGTTGTCTGCTTTTGGAGATATTCAAGAAAACTAAAATGGCGGATTTTGTTTTTGATAATAAAACATGAATCATAAGTCGCACCATCACAAGACTTGCACATTATTAAGACACTTTTCTAAAAGGAGTATTTTAGCATAAACAGAATCATTCGACTGTCTTTTGTTTTCGAGGAAACGCCCACAACTTTTGTTTTTCTTATGGCCGCCATTTTGAATATTAAGTGAATATTATGCGCCTTAAAATTACCTTTTCAAAGATATGCCACATGTCTATAAAAAAATGCAAAACTATCCTAAATTTTAAAAATAACTAAATTTGTATGTTCTTTAACGCTTGGTAATCCCAACAGGGCAAAATTTGATTTCTACTTTCCAAACAGTAGTAATAGTAGTAGTACCACATACATTTTGTTAAGTAGAACTCGTAAAGTATTGGATATAAATCTTAAAATTAACTTAAACATAAAACTGTAGCCTATCTTATCTAATTTAGGGAACAAAATTAAATGTGACCGAAACAGCAAACTATCATCTAAATTCCTTCCGTAGATGCTAAAAATGCTGTCCGTTTGCATCACGGTACATTCGACAATTAATTAAAACTTTCCGTACAACTCTGCTTAACGTCGCCTATTTATAGAGTTAAGAATGTCACGGACTCTTTCCTGCAGTTCGTTTATATTATGAGGCGGTTCAAACTCATATACCTCATTTTTAGCAAAACCCCATAAATAAAAATCAAGTGGTGTAAGATCTGGTGATCTTGCCGGCCACATAATTGGTCCACTATTGCATATAATATTTTGGCCAAAATGTTCAGCTAAAAGGGCGCTAACTTCTCGGGAATTGTGAGCTGGACAACCATCTTGCTGAAACCATAGTTTTCGAAAATCATCATCATTTGGTACAAGTCCTCTAATAGCCGGAATTATTTGGTCTCTTAACAATTCCGTATATCTGGCGCCATTGAGGTTATTGACAAAATAAAAGGGTCCAATCAAATTATTACCTATAAAAGTATTAATTACATTGGTTAATTTACTAAAATATTTATATCATAATTAACTACCTAAGATACCACACCAAACGTTAAATCCATATCTCGTTTGAAATTTGCGTTGGCCGTCAGATGATGATTTTCAGTGCTCCAGTGATGCGTGTTATGTTTATTGAACACCCGCAATTGGTAAACCGCGTTTCGTCTGTCCATATTATCAATTCTGGAAAGTGCGGTTCTTCCTCGCATTTTGGATGTACCAATTACAAAAACGCATTCGTCTGGCGAAATCTTCTCTTTGAGGCCTTGGACAATAGTAGGTTTATAAGGATGAAACTTTTCCTTTTTTAAAATATTATGAACAGTTGATTTTGGAATATTAAGTTCACGGCTTACAGATCTTACGGATGTGGATGGATTACGTGTTACCGCCTCAGTAATGCTTAGAACACGTTCCCTATTGTTTAAGTCGTATTGTTACCTAGTCTGATCAAAAGCACCATAATTCAGTAAATTCATTACATTTTTTCTGAAGTATGTTTTATGCGGTTGTCGTCTTTCTGGATACAATTCCAAATATCTGGCGGATGCCGTATCAGCGTTCAAACGATTGTAAATAAGTATTTAGCATATCAAACTTTTCCTCATTCGAAAACTTGTAGACATGTGCCATTTTTAAATTAAAATGCAGCACCACCGGCACCAAAACTTACAACACACACAAGTTTATCTAAATTTTAGAATTTGTTTGACATATAACTGTAATTCAATTGTTTGGTTTTGTCACATACCACCGCCTACTATTATAAAACGATATCATTTTAACTCTAGTACCACCATAATTAATAATTTCTGACAAATGCTGTTTGTGTACATTATAAAATGTGCATTGTACTTTTCATAAAGTAGAAATCAAATTTTTGCCCTGTTGGGATTACCAAACGTTAAAGAACATACAAATTTAGTTATTTTTAAAATTTAGGATAGTTTTGCATTTTTATAGACATGTGGCATATTTTTGAAAAGGTAATTTTAAGGCGCATAATATTCACTTAATATTCAAAATGGCGGCCATAAGAAAAACAAAAGTTGTGGGCGTTTCTCGAAAACAAAAGACAGTCGAATGATTCTGTTTATGCTAAAATACTCCTTTTAGAAAAGTGTCTTAATATTGTGCAAATCTTGTGATGGTGCGACTTATGATTCATGTTTTATTATCAAAAACAAAATCCGCCATTTTAGTTTTCTTGAATATCTCCAAAACCAGACAACGTACACCAATTTTGTAAACGGATACAAAACTGGCCTGGATTCCTCCAAATCTTTCCCCATTTAACCCAATTTCTATCTCTTATAATAACTGAAATCACAATGTAGAGACTCGAAATTTGGACACACTGTATATATATATATATATATATATATATATATATATATATATATATTATTGATCTATTTTGTCTTTTTATGTAGCAGTTCCTCAGCTCTATAAACTGCTTAATAGCGTTATAGATATGCATGTACCTAAAAGTAGGGCATCTACAAAATCTTATCCGCCTTGCTTTACACAAGAAATTGTTAAACTTATGAAGCAAAAAAAACATCTATGGAAGTACTACAGAGTTACTCGCAGTCCTATAGACTATAATAATCTTAAGACCACGCGCTCTAAGCTTAAAGCTGCAGCAGGACTTTCATATCTTACTTAATAATGACAAAATGAATCTTAAAAAGTTCTGGTTTTATGTAAAGAATAAGCGAGATTTTATAAACCAACAACAACAAATGACATAATGCTGAGTCTTATTCTGATCCTTACTTTATTGCTAACAAGTTTGCCGAACTATTCAAATCTTCTTATACTGTATGCAACTACATATCTGATCAGGAATCAATATCTTGCTAGTCTAGTATTGACTTACCAATTGTTTCAGAGTCGGATGTACTTAAGGCAATTAATAGATTGCAATCCACATTCACAGCAGTTACTGAAAATGTACCAGCATTTGTTGTTAAAGACTGTAAATTTAAATTAATCAAACCACTAATATTCCTATTTAATCTTTCACTAAAGAATTTACAATTTCCCCAAATCTGGAAATATGCTAGAATAAGGTTAAATTAAGTATAACAAATTACCATTCAGTTGCAATTCTTAATAATTTTGGCAAAATATTTGAGTTTGCACTTTACGAATATATCTACTTCCATTCTCAATCAAAGTTATGTTTACAGCAGCATGGCTTTATTGGTGGCGGGTCTAATGTGACCAACTTCGTATTACACAATACATTTCTGAAGCTGTTGATAAGGGAGAGCAGTTAGATGTTGTTTATACTGACTTCTTGAAGGCTTTCGAGAGATTGGATCACAGGTTATTGTTAAGTTATCTTGCATTGGTTTTACTCCACAGCTGCTAACGTTTTTCTACTCATATCTTAATAATAAAAGACTGCATGTTGATTACAATGGCTTAAAATCTGAACATTTTATTGCTACTTCTGAGGTGCCTCAGGGTTCCATCCTAGTACCCTATTTTTTTATTGTTTTCATTAATGATGCTGTGAATACCCTTGACGGTCAATGCTTAATTTATGCAGATGGCCAGAAACTGTTTAGCACTATTGTACAAATTGATGATTGTTTAAAACTACAGCAGATTCTAATTAAATTTCAAACCTGGTATACCTTAAATAAACTCCTAAACCCAGATAAATGTTCTATTACCAACTATACTCGAAAATTCAATGCTATTAGATTTCCATATGCCATTAATGACTCGGTTGTTCAAAATACAGACAAGTTCTAGACTTGGGAATTCACTTTGTTGCGAAGCTAACTTTCAGTCTACATATCTCTAACATTATGCAAGCTGCATATAAATCACTTGGATTTATTATTAGAATGTGCAAATACTTTAACTGTGACACCTGTAAAGTAATATATTTCGCCTATGCGACATCTAAAAGCTGGAATATGATAGCATAGTTTGGATCTGTTACTTACATAAATATGTTAAAAAAAAGTACAGTGGCGCTTTGTAAAATACTTAGCATTAAGGAGGACTCTGCCTATCCCTGCATAGGCTATGACGACAAATCATTACTTGATAGATTTTCTTTATCTAGTCTAAAATGCAGACGTGATACTGGTCGTGTGGTATTTCTATATAAGTTAGCACAATTGATTCTCCAAATTTACTATCTTGTATTAATTTTCAAGTGCCATCATCTTCCAGAAGTCATTTATTGTTATACCTATCCACTCCTAAAACCAATATACTAAAATTTTCTCCTATACATTCGATGTGTACAACACTCCATACTCTCTGTGGGGACTTAGATATTTTTAATGATACAGGTTTTATTAAATACAGATTTGTGAAGCTAGATCTACTTCTTATGTCATCTCCAGCACCATCTTAATTTTAAGTTTAATTTTAGCACTACTTTTTAGCTTATACACACACACACGCACACGCGCCCGCGCGCGCATGCACGCGCGCACACGCACACGCGCACACACACACGCACACACACATACGCGCACACACATATGCGCGCACACACACACACGCACGCACGCACCCACCTACCCACCCACGCACCCACCCACCGCACGCACCCACACGCACGCACGCACGCACACCCACACACACGCACACACACGCGCACACACGCGCACGCGCGCGCACACACACACACACATGTATATTTACATTATTATTATTTTCCAAAATTCAGTAAAATTCGTGCCCCTCCTTGGGCCAACATAAAATTTTCAAAAAATTTTTAACAAAATTCCTTACCCTTTTATTAGGACGCTTTCGAATTCCTCTGCTTCCCTGGCTAGCTCAGCAATCGGCCTATTCTTGAATACCTATTTTTAAGTACATACCTCTTTCACACGCCCCACACCATCAAATGAAATTGCCAAAATAATACGACAACCATACAACCTTTTATTTACACATATTAACAGATAAAATATATTTACACATATGTACAAACAGTTTGGTACAATAATTACCAGCTCAATTTATGGAATGTTTTAAAGTCCTTGATTTTTAAAATGATTTTAAACAAATTCAAGTCGATATGAGTAGATGGACCCCACATGTAACCCTAAATTGACTTCATACTGGTGTATTGTGAGCTCATTATAACCCAGTTTGGTTTGTATATGCTTTTTAAACCTTGCATTAATGAAAACAAATTTACAGACCCGTTTACTCCTTGCAACATAATTTATAGCCTGAATAAATTTTTATATATCCTAAATAAACCCTTTTTCAATACTCAAAATTATTAAATTGTCCTGTACATGTATCTTTTTAAACAAGTTTTTAAAACAATAAATATGCCACCGATAAGTCAACCACACAACACAAAAAATATCCACAAATGTTTATATAAAAACAGAAATTTCAAATTTATTACCTGGAGACATCTTCACTCGTTATCACCGTCGGAGATGGCTACCAGAAACCCTTCGTCGTTGCGTCCATCTACTACGCTGATTGCCCGATCCACAGATCTCTACCATCTAATATCTCTGCTACCACTCCTGTACTCCGCAAGATATTCGCTTCGTCTCACAGCACCATTCCATACTAGATATTTCACGCATACAATTTATTTCCAGTTCTGCTTACCCCAAAATCATGCATCCATTTAATAATTTTGTCGTAATAGCCGGACCTTTTATTTAAATAAGCACTAACTCGTGCATCACTTTAATACTTGAGGTACGCTACTACAGTTTTATACTTTCAAATACGATGTTAAATGTAACTTTACTACCCACACAAATTCTAACCAAAAGCTTTACTATTATGTTGGTCTGAACCCGTATTCAGAACTCAATGGAAGGAAAGAAAGCTTTTATATCTTCGCTCGAGTATTTATATTATTATATAATCTCCCTATTGGACCCGTTTCATTTGAAAAGCTTATTTTTCAAGCAGCTTCTTAAAATTTTGAACGTAACTGTCTATAAATTCGGAAAAATTTCTCCCGTCCTACGTGCTGTTTACATAGAATTCGTTTTCTACTTTACCATGTGTGTTCTTTTCGAAAACTGTTGGCTTTCAGTCAATGACAAAGTTTTCTGTCGTCACAATGCTCCACCTATCCGCTATTCATCTTTATTCTATGCATGTTTGTTGTCTCCTTTCAAACCCCACTTGAGTTACAGAAAATCGATATTGTCGACGTCCTTCACCAACTCCACGTGCATATCTTATGTGACTTTCAATCCAACGCTTCATTTATATTTGTCTCTATCTGTTGTATATTATCGATTGTTCATTCCACTCACTCCTTAAGATATTTGTTATTATAGCTGCTTATACAAATTGACCATTGAAAACAATTTCTATGAATTCTATATTAACGTTCGCTTCAAATTCTCTGAACGTAAACATTTAACAAACAGGTGTTTCTTGTAATTATCGATTTTCTTATGCAAGCATGCTCCCTTTTTGCTCTTATGCGTACGATTAAAAGATATTATGATTAATTATGCGTATCCTTGAGCTTCAATGTACTTTAAAGCTTTCTTCCTTTATGTAATTCTAACATTCCAATTATTTAAATATAAAAATACCTTAATACTCGTCCGTTTTCAATTTATATAAATTAATTAATTCGGCACGTAAATATTTTGCTCCTGCTTCTATATACATGGTTACTAAAATTTCCTTGTCCACACCTATTTACCCCTTTAAATCCACAACAATATATATATATATATATATATATATATATATATATATATATATATATATATGTTATGCCTATTTTGTAATTGCCTGTTAAACAGTGTACATAAATAAATAAATAAATAAATAAGCTTGACGAGAAGCAAATTTTTTATAAACAGCAAGAAGTACCCCTCCACTCCTGTTAACACCCAAATCAGTACCATGTCGATCTGTTCTACACATTAAAGGTATTACATAAAAGTTAATTTTATAATAAACAAAAAGAAGAATCCTAAAACCATTGGCAAGTAATAAAGAAAGCTATTAATGGTGTACAAAAGGAAATGCTGTAGTAAGATGAAATTTAGAGATTCAAGAACCTCAAGTTTTAGCAGACAATTATAACATATACATTATAAAAAGTATGTATCACATGTATTTTCTTGCAACTGAGATCATATGTTGAATAAAATTCAATACTGCATTATTGTTGTAATTTTTATTTAAACATCTAAACACTTCGGTAGATAATAAAACATATTCCATGTTTTAGATTATACTATCGATAAACGTAGCAATCTGCCGAAACGTTTAGATGTTTACATAAAAATGCTGATACTAAACACGCAGCTTGGGATCACAATTTGTGCTCTGTCTATCAGCAAAATATCACTAAACTCAAGTCCGATCTTTTTGGTATTGAATAGCAATTACAGCTACAGGTTAAGCAGTTCTGTGAAACATTCAAAACTTTGACAGTCTATTATCAGAATGTAAGAGGCCTTAATACCAAAATAAAGGACTTTTATAACTCCATTTTAATAGCTGATTATAACGTTATTGCAATCACGGAAACTTGGCTAAGTTCTAGCATCGGGGACTATGAACTGTTCACTCATACTTATGTAGGATTTTACCTTAGTGATTTAGTTAGCATTTAGTATTTATATTAAGTTAGAATCTTTTTCGCGTTACGTCAATGCCACTGGAATGCAAGGGAACAGAAAACAAGTTTCAGTAACCTTGCCAGATACAAAAAGGAATAACCCCCGAGGGGTAAGCGGATGTCGAGTCATCTGCAAAAGGTAGAGAACGGGCACTAGCCACGAACACCGGCGAGCGTAGGTGGTTAGACGCGCGACAATGCCAATCTTTTAAGACCACGTATGTAAGAAGACTGTTCTGAAGGAAGACGATACCTTCAGAACAAAGACGGGTTGCTTCAGATTGAGCCGTGATCTGTAGTTAAATTACTATTATAATTGTAGTTGTTCGAATGCTTTTCAGTGACGCAAATTGGCGATTATAAGGTGTATATTTTATATCAATTATTAGCAACTATTATACGTTTAATTACTTGTTACGTTTTATGTTTCATTTATGGTATTTAGTGCAAATCCCCCGAGAAAGAAAACTCCTAGACAAACGATAAAAACCTACACTCATAATGTATTTCACAGTTTAAGTTTAATTGAAATCATACATAACTCCAAAGTTTTAATCACAGGGGATTTCAATCTTCCAAATTATATTAATCGCTACAACTCGTCAAGACTATCTGGGTCATTGTTGGTGTTAAAAGGATTTTTGGATATGCTACAATTACAACAATATAACTTCATAAGGAATCGAAATAATCGTGTGTTAGACCTAGTCATCTCGGATTTATATTGCACTGTGGAATTGTCAGTTGATCCTCTGCTACCCATGGATGCTCATCACCCAGCACTGTTGATAGATATACATCTACTCACATCTATGCAAAGCACTATTAACTTACCAAGCCAGAATTCTTATAAATGGAATTTTAGAAGGGCCAATCTAAACCATTTGTATCAACTTCTATTGGAAACAGATTGGAAAGCCCTTCTCAATTTTGATGATGTGGATCTTGCATGTGATTATATGTACAATCAACTTGGGTCCATATTTGATCTCACAGTAACAAAAACCAAGCCTGTATCTAAAAGCTATCCACCATGGTTTAATGGTCTTATTATACAAAAAATAAAATTGAAGAATAGATTATGGCAACACCACTGCAGAATTCGTTCAGGCTCATTACTTAATGAATTTAAAGTGATTCGTTCGAATCTAAAAAGTGAAATCCGTGAAGCACATAATTTATACATCAAAAACATACAAGACGGAATTAATACTGATCCAGCAAACTTCTGGAAATACGTCAAAGCAAGATGCAAGGTAGCTGCCTACCCAAAATCTATGACCATTAATGGTGCAGAAACATTTGATTCTCAGGAAATAGCAAATGCCTTCGCAGAATATTTTGGCAGTACGTACATCTCTTCCAATGGTAACTATACAATTCCTCCAATACCTAACATATATGACAATAGTAAATTAGTAACTAAACCCTTTTCTGAAGATGAAGTGCTATCTACATTAAAAAAACTGAAAGGCAAGCTAACTGCTGGGCCTGATCAATCCCTGCCTTTGTTTTGCACGACCGTCGTTCTGTACTTGTTAAGCATATAACCACAATCTTCAATTTGTGCATAAAAACTGGCGTTTGTCCAACTGCTTGAAAGATCTCTAAAGTCTGTTCAGTATTTAAAAAAGGTGACAAGCACTCTGTGAAAAACTATAGACCAATAGCTATAATAAACAACTTCAGTAAAGTGCTTGAGATGGCCCTATACAACAGAATCCAAGACAGTTTTAGTAAACACCTAATAACTCAACAACATGGATTTGTAAGTGGTCGCTCCACTGTCACTAATTTATTTTGTATTTCGCAATTCATATGTCAATCTTTGGATGATAGAATGCAGTGTGATGTAATTTATATGGATTTTACTAAAGGGTTTGACCGCCTTGACCACACACTTCTGCTAAAAAAACTTCAAAATTATGATATCCCTACTGATTTACTTATACTACTTAGATCTTATTTTTCAAACAGACAACAATTTGTTTTAATCAATAACTGTAAATCTAACATTATAAAGGTTACCTCTGGTGTTCCGCAAGGCTCTGTATTGGGACCACTACTCTTCAATATTTTTATTAATGATATAGTTGGCATACTTGATAACACAATACAGTGTCTCCTATATGCTGATGACCTTAAACTATTCTCGAAAATTTCCAATATTGCTGATTGTCAGGTTCTACAATATAACCTAAATAAAATATTAATCTGGTGTGACAACAACAACTTAAACTTGAATATCAAAAAATGCTTCGGTATGTCATAACTTAGCACAAAACAGAATAGTATAAAATTATACAATCAATAATATTGTTTTATTAAGACGGCAAGTTATTCATGACCTAGGAGTGATATTTGATTCCAAACTAACATTCAATGAGCACATTAACCATGATATTTCCAAGGGCTACAAAGCACTTGGTTTTATTATAAGAAATTGTCGAGACTTCAATGTCAATACAACTATAGTATTTTACTTCGCATATGTGAGATCTAACCTAGAATATGCTGCAACAATATGGGAACCGTATTATGAAAATCACATAACTTGTGTTGAAGGTGTACAACGTCGGTTCTTAAAATTTCTATCTTTTAAATCTAGTGGTATTTATTTTGCCTATCTGTACGTAATCCTACTTACTTCTACTTAAAAACACTAAGAACCAATAGACTCAAGTTTTCACCATTACACAGAATGTGTACTACATATGAAGATGTACGTGTAATTATTGACATTGTAACACTTTTTTTGACCGCTGCAAAGCACCAATAAATTATTAGTTAAATACATCTTTTTGTCTGTTCCATTAAACCAGTAAACGTCGTCAATTAAATAAATATCCGTATTGGGATCATGTGGTCTAACCACAATACAGAAATGCTAGTTTGGTTGATAACATCAGGTTTTATGCCCTTGTGAAAGCTCAAGTGTAATAAACACTTGATATAGTGTTTTTAATAATGGTAAGCAATTAGATATAATCTCCTAGACAAACTAAATAATTTTGTTGTAACGCTCTTTTGTATATCTTTTGAATATTCTTTTGAATACTCGTTTGTATATTCTTTTGAATACTCTTTTGTATATTCTTTGGTATACTCTTTTGAATATTCTTTCGTATAGTCCTTTGTTAGTATGATTCCGTTTTATCTGGTTTTATAAAAATTAGCACGTTTAAATTTTGTGTTGCAAGATTATATGGATCTTTTCTTTGCATTTACAATTATCGAGTTTACAGTTCAATTACTTCAAAGTAGCGATAAGAAATATTGGTCTAACATGAACGTCCTTCAACTTTGCCATAATAGTTGGATTTAATAAAATGTTCTGCGACGAAACTGTATATTTGAAATTTCGCCAGAAAGTTCTTCAATTTAGATAGCAATTTTTTGGTTTCACTCTAACGTCCAATAATTAACAGTAATGGTCTTTTTAAAATTGTTAAGATGAATTTACAAATAACTATGTGGATAATTACACGCAAGATAATTATTTTGGTAATGATCTAAATATAGTAGTACATCAAAGTTTTGCATTTTTGTGATAACCGTTGGAATGGATTTTGGTTTGTCCCGTTATTTCATATAGGAAATACGCTTTAAGCTCATGTGGATGGGTACAAGGAACACGCAGCTGGTTATTTGCAGTACAACACGTGAAGGTGACGTCATTTGTTTGTCCAGGGACCGCATGTATACATCTGCTCTAACACGATGTAACGCTGTCACACACACACAAAAACTTGTTAAAACGAGGTAAAAGATTTATATTATTCTTACATCACGTCCGCACTTGGCGAACTTTGATACAAGGCTACACCAGAAAAATAACTTTGTGATGACCTATAGCTATTATTTTGTTTAACAAACGAGAAAGGACTTTGATAAATTTTTATTGCCAATATAAATGCAGTGTAGTAAGTTATTATTATTAACAAAATTAAGCAAGTCCATTGAGTTCTGATTAAAGTTTCATTAATGTGTAATTTTAGTTAAAGCTTTTGAAAATTGAATTATTAGATATTTTCGATATTTTCAAATACATTTGTAAACCGAATAACAAATCTGATATTTTTGGTATTGATTTGAGTTAATTTTTGTAGTAAAAAGAAACGCTTAACGTATTTGATATTTTATTCAAATTCATAGTTCTACCTCTGTGTAGAAGAAATTATAGTAACCTTTTTGAAATGTAAATTTTGTTCATACAATTTTTATCACGAAACAACTTTTAATTAAAGATTCACCATTTAATTCTCTTAATTAATTCTTTTATTTTGAACAAGTGAGTTCAGAAATGGTATAACCAGGTCAAGGAACAAAAGGCATAAATATGTTCAAGGTAATGATAGTTGTAGCTCCTATTTAACGAAGAAGCTCTAATTGCTTTCAGAATTTGATGCCTAATATTTGTGTCTATAAAATTGTGTGCATAATTAATCTTTTCAGCTATTTTTTTAAGAGGTAGCAAGAGTATACCTCTTGTGTCTTCACTTTGTTAATTTAATTCAATTTTCTTTACAGCTCCTGCGTAAGCAGTTAATACGATATTCCTCTCTAAGGACTTCCAAGTCCACCTTAGGGAAAACCTCTGTTTAAAATTTATCGACTTGGTGGCGCCCTCCCTAAACCTCTGTTTTGGTATAGATTAAGCCATAGTAAGCAAATAATGTTTTGTAAAAAGAACCACGCCCAATCCTCATAAGCTCTACCCGAAGAATAGACCCCTAGCATAGTCGGAAGATATTTGCGTTCCATCATTTTAAGGAAATCCTTCCTTAAAGTTCACTAGTTCCATTTGAGAATATTGAAGAACCCACGGGTTACTTTAATTATTCAATAAACCCCATCAGTAAGTTTTAATCTTGTAAGAACATAACAAGATGCTCAATCAAGGACCTAAAACAATTAAAATTTTAACAATACAAGTGATTTTTATTTACTCTTGCTTTAGTACTAATTGTGAAATTCTGTACTCTTTTTATTTGTGTTTATAGCTTCTCTTTTTTCTTTTCTATTACTTAATTTTAGTTGCATTTTAATTTTATTTTGTTGTATTTCTGTTCAAATATGGGCATTTGTCTTTTGAACATGTAAATAAATAAATAAAAATTACAACAAGAATGCTGTATTTGATTTTATTCAACGTATAACATTGGTTCCAAGAAAATACATGTGATTTATAACTATTATAGATCACGAAAACTGCACTGTTTTATTCTGACACACACACACACACGCACACGCACGCGCGCATGCACTCACACACACGCGCGCACTCACGCACACTCACGCTCACGTGCGAACGCACCCACACACACGCACCCACACACACACATGCATGCATGCATGCACACCCCCACCCATGTGCATGCACATGCACGTACGTATGCACGCACCCACGTATCCATGCACACATGGGTGCACATACACACATATATTATGTAATATGTATAACTATTCATTTAAATTAAAAAAAAAACGTTTTGTTGTGCAACACTCCACCATGTTTGAGAAGAGATCAACGAACAGATTGAAAGACGAGAATGTCAGAGAAACTTCTTCACACGCC
Organism: Platerodrilus igneus; assembly: GCA_036346225.1. NCBI lineage: Eukaryota > Metazoa > Arthropoda > Insecta > Coleoptera > Lycidae > Platerodrilus > Platerodrilus igneus. Next base: position 3,190,392 of record JARFIW010001237.1, read on the forward strand.
TTTGTTAGAAGTGAAGTAAAGTTCCAACATTTTAACATACATATGTCAACTGTTACATTAACCCACTTATTATTTTATCATCTTCTGTATTAGCATATTATATTCTGGTTAGTAGTTTAGCTTTGTATTAGTTTGTAAATAAACAACTTACTTGGAGTCTACATATTTTTTGTAAGAAGCATATGAGGGTTGGAATTTTTAGAAAATCAAATTAAACACATCCAATTAGGTTTTATAATGTTCGTTATTCCAAATTTATTAGCTCAGCTAAACTTCTCTTTGTCAAAATTAATTTTAATTAGTGAAACTTTACAAAATCCTTTACTTTTATTATTATAAAAAACACTTACCTTCAAACCTAGCATATCCTAAAGCCTCGCCCCTGAAACTTTTTACATATTTAACACCATATACAATAATAGGACGTCTTAGAATATGGGCAAGAGTAAAGATATGCATTTGTTCCAAACTAGTGCCAGGTTGACTTGCAAGTGAAAGGAGGCTAGTCCAATCTTCTTCCCACTGACCTTCTTCTAAAGAAAAATGTAATAAAGATGCTTGAGTCGCTTCATATTCTCTCCACCGTGGATAAAATCTAAAACTGTGTTTAAAATGCCAATTTGACATATTGTATGGTAAACATACAAGCGTGCTCCTTGACTAAGACTGTCGGCTAAAGCTCTACGAAGTGTATTATCTTTATCAAACACTCCCCATGTTGCTTGCATCACAGAATCGAGTAAACAATCACCAGCAGAGCGATTCCATAAGACATAAAGGCGAGAACCTAGTCTTACGGTAAGTTCTAAAGACCAATTAACAACTGCTGGATCACTCTCTAGTTGTTCTTGTGCGTCCTTATCTAATAATTCTGTAAATAATTGCTCTTGTACGGAACCTGGAAGTTCTTCAACTTCTGCAACCATTTTTTACAAAAAAATAATTATTAAGTCACAATAAAAACATTTAAATACAGAAAAACTGTACGCATTAAAAGAAACTGTATAAAAGTACATACCTGCAGGTAAAGCAAATGTAGGCAACTCTGTTACATAATTACAAGCAAAGCTGCCTTTCCTTAAACGTAATGTGGAAGAAAAATGTCTCCTAATGTCATCTGCTAAATCAGGTGCCAAGTAATTTGGAACACGCTTTATACCAGAACCTGAACCTTCTATTTGTGATAACAATACGGCAAGTAAATCTTCTCTCTGAAATCTATAAGAAAAAAAAGTATAGTTATAAAAAAATGGAAGAATTCTAACATGCATTTTTTTCAAAACTCACGCTTATATGAGGCTTTACATTAATTTTGGTTTAAAATCAAAATAAGACAAATAGTTCAAATATTTAGAGTTTTTATACCTTACTAGGCATTTCAATTACACCAAACATTCATTTATTAAAACTATTCATTCTATTCTCAATAGTGTTGCACTTTAAAAACGAGGTCCGAGTGGTACTGTTCAGAGGTTCTAATGTTGTAAAAAGCGGAACATGTATATTTCATAGATACAAATAGGATCTACTATAAGCAACTGTTGGGTACATTAATTACTAACACTTAACATCGAGCTGTAATTAAGAGTAACATGCTACGCACACTTAATCTGGCTGTTCATCATAACAACCATAAACATGATAACCGTGTTAACATCGATACTATACTGAATGAAGTACAAGCCAAGGGGCACTAATGCTTGGGAACAATCAGCTGTTACCTCTATAATGATTTAGTGTGTGTAATACACCCCTTTCAATAAAAACATCAGGACATGGGGGATAATTTTATTTTTTAATGAAGTAATCAGAATAGTTTTAGACATAGGAGTAATGACAAAAGTGCAGTCTATCAAATATGTGAGGAGGATGACATGGAGGATCAAGAAAAGAGTGAGATTTAAATAAAATAGAGATAGGTGTAGATAGAGAGTGAGAAATAGAGATAGGATAAATAATTAGTGATAGATAAAGATACGTGGAGTTAGGTGTGAATAGATAGTGATAGATAAAGATAGGTTAATATGTGGAAATAGGTTAAATTAGGCAAAGATAGGTTAAATAGATAAAGATAGGTTAGATAAAAAAAGATAGGTGGTGGATAAATAGAAATAGGTAGAGATAGGATAAATAAATAGTGATAGGTGAATAGATAGTTATAGATAAAAATAGGTTAAATAGATAGAGATAGGTGTAGAGAGATAGTTATAAATAGAGATAAGGAGATAGATAGTTGTGTGTAAATAGGATATAAGGATAGTTAGTATAAGGTGACCAGACGTCCCGCTTTTGGCAGGACAGTAAACAAATAAATAATACAAATCTGCTACTTACCATAGAAAATTAAGGTAAGTAATTTATTTATATATTTCATAAATACCTAAATTTTCTTAAACTTAGCTTAAAATACTCGCAGTCTTCATATTTTATATTGATAACAAAAAGTATATCAGCGACCTTAACCTTAAAAGAAATATTAGAAAGAAATATACGAATAAAATTTTGCAAATATTTTAAGTCAATCAAACTAATTTCGTTATAAACAACAATAAAATATGTTCATGTAAATTATGTTTAGTGCAAATTAATTCGGCGAATAAAAAATATGTCAAGGAATAAAATATTATACATTTTTTTATAAGTACATGTACTTATGTTAAAAATAAAAAAATATTACAATATTATTTTTATTATGTATGAAAATTTTTGTTGATACCCCCCCCTCATACCCCCTTCCTCCTTCAGAGTTGTCCCGCTTTGCACATCCAAAAATCTGGTCACCTTAAGTTAGTAGGTAGATTGCTTCTTATTTGAATGTAAATAAAACCAAGTATGTGTTTGTCTTTGCATTCAAATAGGGGGAATATACTGTGATAGGGTAGGCTTAGATAGGTGTAAATAAGCCAAGCATGTATGTATTTATAGATACCCTGTAGATAGAAATCAATGTCGGAGGCTTTCACGGCCAGAGCCATTATAAATATTTATGGTTCCGGGTTGGTACCGTGTCATTTTATAAATTAAGGTCAACGTTTTGCCCACTTTTGTAAAGGGCTTCATCAGGACGAGAAAAGAAAATAAATAATAAAATAAAAAATATAATAAAGAGCGACGGTAACCTTGTTAGCGCAAATAGTGAAAGGGCACTTCTCGTGTAAAGTTTCACACTTTTATGAAATTGTCGGAGGCTTTCACGGCCAGAGTCATTATAAATATTTATGGTTCCGGGTTGGAACCGTGCCATTTTCTAAACCAAGGTCGACGTTTCGCCCACTTTTGTAAGGAGCTTCATCAGGACAAAAAAGAACATGAAATATAAATATAAAATAATAATAAAAATAAGAATGATAAAATATTAATTAGATAAGTGAAAAAAGTATAAAAAGTATGAAGAGTTACTTCTGAACTAGCAGACTCACCAGCCCATTTAAGTCAAAAGGTGTCTGGTGGTAAAGTAACTGGTGAAGGTAGCAAAAGTGGTAGTTTATACAGGGCGAGAACTTGATGCTTGAGTGATCATGAATAGAGAGTAGTGTGTAACGGATCAGTGAACGTTATGGTTCTGCTTTTGTGAACATAGGCTCGTTTTCCAAATGGGAGAAAAGTAGTAGCCATCGTCTTTGTTTAAATTGTTAGAATTTTTAATGATTTATATAGATTCTCTGACTTTTCTATTGTAGAAAAATAGAATTCTGGAAATTAGTTTCGTCTTGTCAACGTTAATGGTATGGCCTGTTTCATGTTGGTGTGCGACCACTGCTGAGCGATTGTACTGACTTGTTCTTAAGCATCGCTTATGCTCATTTAGTCTAGTCTGCACTGACCGTCATGTTTCTCCTATGTAGACTAAACCACAGCTGCAAGGTATACTATATATGCCTGGGGCTTTAAGACTGTTTTCGGGATCTTTAGGAGTTGGTAATATTTGTGAAATTTTATTTGCAGGCTTAGAGTTAGTTTTGTTTAAGTAGAATTTTGACAATTCGGTCTGTTACTCTGTGTATATATGAAAAAATTGCTAAAGATCGTGTGTCTGAATTAACAGAGTGATTTGGGGGTTCATGTTGGATGCAGATGCACGCTTATTACTCTGCCGATATCTTAGTTGCGATAGCTGTTTTTTATAAGGCTGGTTTTCAGATGGGCCAGTTCATTAGTTAAATGTTTGTTACAGTTGCCGGCATAATTTACATGCTATTTTTACATGTTAGGCGTGGCTCTAACGCCATTGCTATAACTTCTACAGATCATGTTTTTATCGGATGATGCAATTGCTGTCTAAGTCAATTTGCATGCACAATTTAGGTAAAAATCAAATTACTTAAGTGATGTGTATCTCGGAACTTCATCTCAGGGTCCAGCACGTGGTTTGGGTTTGATAACACCATGTTGAACATCAAATTGTTATCCGTCACTGAATTTCTATTGCATCTCGTAGGGGGTTGAAAGTAAATAGTATCGGGTACGATAATAGGGTAGGTAAAGGGAAACTACATACCTTTTTCTTTAATAACTACCGCGCACTTAGATACTTGTTGCTTAAGCCATGTCTCGTGGCTTAATGTCGCTTCCTCGACTGTCAGCGACGACGGAAGTTAGCGTATTATTTCAAAAATACACGGCAATTAACTTACAAATATATCTCTAAACCTAAAACATGATACATGGCCAGTTTGGCATGTAACATGTTCTGGTTGTGAAATCTTAATTGCAGGGTGGGCCAGAGAGTTGATTACCGATGATTTTTGTGACGGATGATGATGTGACGACGCATTTAGGTATCTGTCTGTGTTCTTACAATTTAAAAATGCGATAATTCTTACAATTAAAAAGTCGATAAAATCGGAAATTTATATAAATATAAAGCAATAGATAATACAGCGAACAAATTAGATAATGGACTACTTACATCAGAAATCCGAACGTCCTGCGGGGTTGAGCTAAAGTAGGCCTCTATCAAAGTCCATCAGGGCTCCATCCCGGAGGGATTAAAGATGGTACGCCCGACGCTCTTCCAAAGCGTTCGGACCAGCTCCGGCAATCATGGGGCTCTTTCATCCAGGGTCGGTAGTACGGTTCGCCTACGGCTCAAATTGTCACCTACCTATGCAGGGAATGACGGGAACATGGTATAAGGGGCGACAAACAAAGACAAGCAAGCAAGGAAATCTACATAGATAAAGATAAGGCACGATACGATACCTGACACAACCACACTCCTTGAAGATCAAAGGCAAAAAGCCACGTTACAGAGAGCACAGGAAACTTGTCCCCACTCTTTGTCTTTTACACGTCGGCGCGAGGTTATTCGTCCAACCCACTCGCGTCGCGCGATCTAGCGCAAACGCACTGTGACGTAACGGAAATACGCGCCCCGAGTCTTTTGAAATTATGGCGCGAAACTTCCGCACATCAAAATTAACCTAAAAACAATGTTTAAGGGCCAATTTGATTGGCACGTAACAGTGTGTGTTGGTTTTCTGTATACGGAATGACCTAGTTGTCCGTTCGGTTGACGCTCCACCAGAACGGCAAGGAATGGCAGAGTTCGTTCTTTTCAATTTCTATAGTGAACTTAATATATTTATGTTGATTGTTTATGTGATCTAGAAAATTATTGAGCATTTGGTGTCCATGGAGTCAGATTACAAAAGTATCATCTACATAACGGAGCCAAGTTTTTGGTTTAAGGTCTGTGGATTCTAGAGCCATCGATTCCAAAGACTCCATAAATATATTGGCCACAATAGGGGATAGAGGTGAGCCATGGGTGCGACAGAAGTTTGTTTGTAAAATTGTCCGTCGAAGACAAAATAGATAGAAGTTAAGCATTTTTCAATGAGCATGGCCAGGTACTCAAATTCGTTTTCTTGAGTTAGGAGTTGTTTAATACTGGAGACAGTGTCTATGACAGGTGCGTTAGTGAATAGGGATGTTACGTCAATACTGACTGGTATATCATTAGGGCCTAGTTCAATATTTGCAATTAGTTCTATAAAATGAGTGGAGCTTAAAACATTAGTAGGCTTGTTGCCGGAATACGGTTTTACGAAATTTGCCAGGTATTTTGCCAGATGGTATGTTGGGGAATCAATCGTGCTCACTATCGGACGGAGGGGACATCAGGTTTATGGACTTTAGGAAGGCCGTACAAGCGAGGTGGTTTAGACTCGCGAGGTATTATGTGTTTTTGGATAGCACTGGGAATATTAGAGGATTTTATAAGTGTTGAAATTTCCCGTTCAAGTTTTGAAGTGGGGACTTTGATTAGAGGAGTGTAGAAACTGTCTTGTAATAATTGGTTAATCTTTTCCTTGTATTCTGTACGGTTTAGAATTACAGTCGCATTAACTTTATCTGCAGGAAGTATAACAATTTGCTTGTTCGTTCGTAGGTGATTTAAGAGTTTTGGCATGACATTTAGTTGTATCAAAGCGAATTAGGTTGGCATCGTCTTGGGATAGAGATCGGATCGCTGATTCTACAGAGCTAATAATTTTCTCTGTGAGAATTTTTCTGGGTGCAATTGAGAAGTTTAGTCCTTTGGAAAGGATATGTAGTTTGTTTTCGGATAGGATATGTTCTGATCGATTTATGACGGTGTTTGAGGACAGGGTTTGGTGGTAAGATGCTTTTCAGGGGTGGAAGGTTCTTAGAAAGTTGCAAGAATTTGCATAAGTGGGTTTTTGTGGTGAGTTCGGTGGTCTTTTGGGCTTGCAAGTATGAAATTCGGCCAACATCAGCTTTATTATTTCTTATGGACACCTTTTTGGTTTTTTGTACATTCGGATTCACCATTTTTTTCTTATTATAGTAGTGTATAACAGGTCATAAAAAACCTCTTTTTAAACAATGGCTTAGTAGTAAATAACAGTGTTTTAATACTCAATTAAAAAAATTATAAGCGTAAACCACTGTTGCAAGTGATGTACTGATCAAACAATAATTGCAATAAATGCTCAAACAGCTGACCATTTTCATTACGCATATTTGTGCACGTTTTGTTGCATTTAGTACAGCTCTTTGAATAAGTCTTGTTCTAAGTTCTTCCGTGTTTCTAGGTGTTTCCTTGTAAATTTGATTTTTGACAGTTCTCCAAAAAAGTAGTCTAATGGTGTTAGATGTGGGGATCTAGCAGACCATGCAACTATTCCACTATTTCCAGTCCATCGATTGAGAATTTCTTAGTTTAAATATTCTTTGACAATTCCTGCATTATGCGCTGGTGCACCGTCCTGCTGCCACCACGAATGTCTATGTTGATTTAACGGAATGTCATCCAAATACTTGGATATTTGCGTGCGAAAAAGATTCAAATATCTTTCTCCATTTGACGATTCCTCATACATAAATGGTCCAATTAAACAGTCATTTAAGATAGCCATGTAAATGAGATGTATCAAATTGCTTTACAGATTATTAATTAATGTAAAATTTAGCAACTTTACCGAATTTAAACATACCCTCTATCTTCATTAATAAGCGAGATCCCCATAGTGGCCCTCGAATTTCAACCTGTATACAGAATACTGCAAGGAAGTCCAATATCTCATTTAATATCATCTACATTAAAAAATGTTTCAAATAAAAGTTATAGGATGTGCACTATTGCATACTTGTCAAAAATTTTAAATTTAGAATTTGAAGTTAATATTTGATACACAGATAAGCAAAAGTTGTTCCTTGCCAAATATGCAAATATTTGGAAATTTAGTTTGTTACACTTCTGGCTGCACAAAATCTTTGTTTCAATATTAGGAATACAGAATTTTATAATCCGAAAGAAAATACTTTTTCCCCATCTTTACTTAGGTTAGTACATGTAAAGTTTGTAGTTATAACTTTTGCCGAACCAGAGGTGAAGAATCCCTAATTTATTGATGTTTTGCCAAGCACACATTTCCCAGGCAAAGGCAATTTGTGATTATCATGGGGACACAAATGAGTTCATGAGAACAACATGTTCCAAACAAGAACTTTACCCCCCAACCGTGGGGTGGTATCCAAGTATTAAACAGAGTTATCTATAACCATTTGATGGCAACAATTTGCAACCAAATTATGCCTGGGATTAATGTAATAATTGAAGCCACATGAGAAAGTAATATTCGTAACAAGTTATACATGGTGTTTGCAATCATTTCTAAACTTTTGCAAATTTGGAATAGTAAAAACTTTGTTATTTTAAACATCTTGTTTATTATTTTGCAGGTTGATAAAGCCATTAAATTTCTTGTCACTGTAAACCACCATAGCATAACACTAGGAAACCGAAGCTAACAACAATCACAGATTGGGAGTGCAGAACCAAAGAAAAGCCAAGAAAACAATTCGTTCTGCTGAATAAAAAAAATTATCCCTTGTTGATTCCTTTATTTAAGGAATTCTGATTAACTTTTTCAGTATCAACATATGTATAGTCGGAACCAGCAAAGAAGGTAGTCACGTGAATAATTCTAAAATCGACACACGTATTTAAAGATATTCCTATTTTGTAGTAAATAAAATAAGGGCAAGGAATCAATGACACGCGTTTCTATAATACACATACCAAACAGACTTTTATTGAATGAGCTAGAAAGTGAAAAATACTGCATTGTGTGTCAGATCTTGATGAACCAATTAGATAAGAATATTATTTGACTAGTTTTGCACTTCGAACATATAACCTCACTTCTGTCAGTTATTTGTTTACGTCTGCCAACATTTACTATATTTTTCTTTGTGTGTATTTCAATTCTTTATATTTATCGTTAATATGTTGAAAATAAGTTCTTATTAGAAGTAAATTTTGTAATGCCATCTAAAGATACAACTTTAAGAACGCAAGCCCAGCAGCCGGTATTGAATCCATTAGATTACTTTGAAAGTTAGAAGCAGAATGGTGTGCTTTAATTTCAATGCAATCAGTACAAGAGAGGGCTTCTATATCTTACTATAAATTAAATTTCTTAACTTGGTGTTTTAGCGAGTAGCCGCATCTTTAAAAATCAATGTTCTTACTGTGGCACGAATTAAATGTCAAAGCCATTTCAATTGTTATGTTAATGGTTATGCAAGATCCCCAAAAGCAGCGGAAGGAATGTTGAATCATACTGACATGAGTCATATGCTGTTGAACAGGTTCTGAGAAGAAATAAAATGCATCCATATCGCATTGTGACAGCCCGTTTTCGCATGTTATGCTGTCACTAAGCTAGTATATGTAATTAGTATTTTGGGATGATAGTATGGTTGCCTATAATCTTTAAGGTGTAGGTTTACATTCACTAATAAATATTACATTTGGGTAGAGATCATTATTTCATTTATTTAATAGTTAATTCTTAATAAGATTGTTTTGTAAATATTTTACTAATCATTAAAAGGATATACTTTCTCTTCTAAATTGTACAGATGTGCTAACATTGACAAATATGTTGGTTACAGAAATTCTCCGTAGAAGGTTTTCGTTATAATTAAATAGCTTAAATTCTTAAAGTTGTTATCCAAGCGTTGTTTCTATTGTAAAAATATATGTTCGTGTTTCGATGTATAAAATTGTGAATTGTTTGTAATTTTGAAAGGCATTGGAAGATCTAGAAAGATTTCAGTGATTAAGTGTTGAATGGTTTAATTATATACTCACGATTTAGAATAGGTATAATTTTGAATTAATTCTAAGCTTCTTAATTATCCAATTATTGTTTACGTCTATAGTAATTCAATTTCAAGGAATGTTTTGATATTAGTAAAGGTTTATGTCGATTTATCAGACAGCCAAACATGCGCAGTTGTGTTCCTGTCTCATCATTTGAATATTCTTAACAGGGACGTACTGTTTCACAAAGTTACTTACATTTTCAAATAGATTTATATATTTGTCAAGTCTTTTGAGGTTTATTCCATTAAATTCTTCATTGGAATGTATTGTTTTCTAAAGGTACATGCTTGTGTGATTCTTAAAACCATATTTACAGATCTTCGAGCGTTACTTTGTTAAGTTCTGCACGCCTATGTAGTTGATTATCTATCATTCAGTTTTTTGTAGATTAAAGTCTTTATAATTGAAAACAACAGAGCATCTTCCTCTTTTTAAAATCAGCTCTTCAGACAGTTTAGACAAAGTGGAATAATAGGAAAATTTCTGAAACTTTAAAAGTATTTTGAATGTTATACTTAACCAGCTTAGTAGTTGGGATTTGTTTCAAAAAAGCCATTATACCGATTGTTATATTCGGTTTATCAGCAGTGTGCTGGAAATTGTTATTCACTTTGGTCTACACGTGCAAGCACTGTACCCTTTTTTTTGTATTCTTTCGTTAGTTTTGTATTAGTACATTTTGACCTGTACTTTATCTCAACGTATTTGAATTTTAATCGAACATTTGACACTTTACGTCACATTATTTTGGAGGATCTTTGTTTTGGATTTTTACACTTTTGGATGCGTTACTTACAACACACGATACGCCCTTTAGTGTCATCTTGTGCATTGACTGTTGGGAATTGGATTCCATTCGAGAGGTTTGATCTAGGAAAGAGTATGACGATGAAAATGAATATCACTTCTTGTTTCTCCACTTTCCTATGTTCCCGAGACAACTCGAGGTATTAGATCAACGACCAGGGTTATGCCTGTGGGATAAGATGCTAATGGTACCTTTTCCAAGGTTGAGTGTTGTTCCTTCAAAAAAAGAGAATCTTTCTGTTGATTATCTATTGTCCACCATTTGTGTTACATGTGTACTTATTTGTTTAAATTTTAGCATATGTTGAACCAGCTGCATGCATTTGGATCACATTAGAGTATTGTCAATTAGCCTTGAATAAGAAAAAAAAGAATGAAGTAATATTGGATCAGTTAGAACAAGTGAATAGATGATTATTTGGGTTACTTCACGTGTGTCTTATTTCCTGATATTAATAGTTACAGTTTGCCGATGAACCCTTGCTGAACCAGATGTCTCACCTGCTCTCGCCTTTGGACTAGGAACCATTAGGTAATACAGCTAGCACTGGCCAGGGGTAAGTACATCAAGTTGATCTCTTTCATTAGCTTAAGGTGATACCTTGTGATATTGTTCAGAAGTGTTAACATTAGTATTATAACGTTATATACATTTAAACGACCAGGTAATTACCATTATAGAATTACCGTCATAGCATATAAAAACACAAGAGACATTAGAGTACGATTTTGGAAAAAAATAACGTTTTGTGAATGGGGTTTAGAAAAAGTCAACAGGACAGATAATTTTTTAATTGTTTTATTTGCTGATGAAGCTATATTTCACAAAATTGAATTTGTTAATAGACAACTGCCAATATTATAACAACCGCTAGTCAGACTGGTGTCCTTAAATGTTTGGGGCGGTATAATAAGAAATTATATTATTGGGCCATATTTTTTTAATGGCATTGTAACTGGAGGGATTTATTTGGATTTTCTGCAAAACCAACTACCCCAATTAAGACAACACTTTCCCAATGAAGTCAAACAAAGAATGGTGGTCCCCATATGACGGAGAACCAGTTCACAATGTTGTGCAGGCAAATACATTTTAAATAAGGAATTTCTCGAGCTGAACAGGTAGAATAAGATCCGTTAAATGGCCACCTCGTTCCTCAGAGTTATCATCTAAAGTTGACATTTTCTTATGGGGTTACATGCACACACAAACGCAAGCAGGCACGCACGCATACACACACACATGCAGGCACACACGCATGCATGACTGCACATGCACACATGCATGCATGTACACGCATACTCGAATGCATGTGCACACATGCACACACACACATACACATCCCACCCACCCACACACACACACATGCACCCACGCACGCACGAACGTATGCATGTACACACACACACATATGCGTACACATGCATGCCTGCGCATGCACGCACACAAACACACACCAATGTGATTTCGAACACCTCAACAATAAATTTTCATTTTAATTTCCAACAATGGGTTAGTTGAAAATTATTTACAATGATTTCTCTTAACAAAATTAACTTCAAAAAATTTGACTAAGTTATAGTTAGGAAAAATTACTTATATACACAATAATATTCTCAACACCTATATCTCACAAAAAATTAGATAGTGTTGTTATTCTTACATCATAAAAATTTAGCAATGATTATTCTTATTAATATTCAAACTTGATTATTAAGAATGACTAATGGTATATCGACAGAATTTTTATTAGACTTCGGTAGTACTACTTATAGACTTTACAGTTAACTTGCATTTTAAAATATTTCAATTAATTAATATTGCAGTGCAAAATGAAACAATTTAGTTATCTGAACTTAGATAATTTTATATTCAACATGATAGTTTCAATTTTGTTAGTCTTGAAAGTTAACCCTTAATATACATATATACTGCCCTCTGTAATCTTTTCATTTGTACTAATGAAATATAAAAATGAAGTTTATCAGGTTCTCTTCACAAATAACGAGAATATCTAAAGGTCAACAACATAACGAACTTGAAAATTTCCAAGTCGGACAATATAAAAAAAACTTACTTGTTTTGTCATTCCAGATGTTGTTACAACTTGTACGTACGTAACGAATAACTAATTACATACCAGATGGTTAACCTTCAAACAAATAATTGCGATGTATTTGAACCGTTTTCGGAATATTTGATGATAATTGAAATTTTCTTGTTACATTAATAATCAGGTTAGAATTCCCGAAACCACATAAATTAAATAATCTTGTTACAAAATATCAAACGAACATCCACGCGTATCCACGTCAAGTAATTGCACTGCAAATTTAAATTAACAAGGGCCCTGATATTTTCCTTGCTAAACTAAAGGTTTGTATAAAAACTGTATAATTATATTGTAAAGTTAAAGTTTTACATAACCTCACGTTACTGGAATTCATAAATTAATTTATGAGTTCTAACAGATTATTGTCTTGGTTAGCTAACAAAAGTTTATTTTTGTAGATTGTATCATTAACCCAGTGATAACAACTACAAAGAGTATTAATTCTGAAGCTAGAAACATCACTAAATCGGTTATAGAATGTTTCGATAAACAGAAATATGCAGGTGTGTAATTATCTTTTGAAGAAGTAACTAAACTTGCAGCTGCTGCAACTGGGAAATCGTGTGCATTTATAAAATAATATAAGAAAGAAAGCTTCAATATCTAAGAATCGAGTGTTAAAATCTCCATCAAAAAGGCAACGTAGTGATGGTTCTAATAAAATTACCCTTGACGATTTTGACTTGGGGCACTGAGACGTACTGTTCAAGGAATTTATACGGTTGATAAGCAAGTTCCTACATTGGATATTTTTGTCAAGAGTATGAAATACAAAATCAATTATAGTGGTTGTCGGAAACAATAAGAAAGCATTTGATAAAGATTGGCTTTGGTTTTAAAAAATGTCATGATAAACATAACGAACAGACATTGTAGCACATCATTCATGCTATCTATGTGTCTTACGAGAAAACAATGCTCCTGAAGAAAGCAAGCGGCAGTGACATTTGATGCAACATATATTTATCCGTTGTATGGTGTATTGAAGTGCTGGTAACCTGAAGACAAACATGGTGTATACTAGACTAATCGAACTGGTCAACGATACATAATTGTGCATGTAGGTGGACGTTATGGCTTTGTCAATAATGGCCTTTTAATATTCAAATCAAAAAGCAAATCTGGAGACTATCATGATGACATGAATCACCACAACTTTATGCAATGGATGGAAAAAGTTAATTCCAATTTTACCTACCAATGGCATTATTGTTATGGACAAGGCACCATATCACAGTGTCCATATTGATAAACCGCCTATACAAGCAGTGTGAAAGGAAATTATTAGGGATTGGTTAGCAAATAAAAGTGTTTCGACAACAAATGAAATATGCAAATCTGATTTATTAGTATTGGTTAAGAACTTTGCATGTAGCAAAATATATTTTGTAGATGAATTACTTAAAACACCGACATACTGTGCTATGTTTACCATCCTTATCATTGTGACTTCAATCCCATAGAATGGATTTGGAGTTTGCTGAAACATAAGGTTGCAATGAATAGTGTGGATCAAAGAAGTGGTGAAATTATAAATCTAGTGCAAACAGCATTTTCTACAATTGGTGAATTAGAGTGGGTAAAACATTGTGATCATGTTGATCGTTTGACAGAAGAAACTTGGTGTAGGGATGGTTTACTACATGATACTGTTAAAGGCTTGAACTTTATTGCAAACACAAGATCATCAGAAGACGATGAAGATGAAACTGGCGACAACGAAGGTATTTAGCAGCAGAATTCTTGTGCAAAAATTTGTTATAATATTATTTTGTGGATAATTATGTATTGAAATTTATGCAAAGTACAGTGTTTAAATACTTGAAGAAATGTTAAATAAAAACTGTACTATGCTTTGGTCTTAATACTTGTTGATTTATGAAATATATTGACTAAGGTACCATTTGTAGAAATTAATTACAAAAATTTAGTACAGTATTCACAATACCTAACCTAAAAATAATTTAAATGTTAGGAAAATTCTTACACTGAATATACACTACTACCACCAGTGTCACCAGGCCACATCCTTCCAGGGCTAATGTTTGATTGGTGGAGCTGTATTTGTGGATATTTATCGCACAAATGTTTTGACAACCTTGGTTATTTAAAATTATTACATGGAGCTTTTTAATGCTTCTATACTTAACGAACTGTGAATCCTCCCAGTTCCTTTTGTTTTACAAAGAGTTTAAAAAATGTACACAACACCTTTGCCGTTAGTTTGCGAATGTTTTCTTTAGTTTTAATTCAGCAATTCAGAAAATTCTGGACAATCTCATGTTTATTACGAGGGGTGTCTTTTAAGTTTTGCACATAGAGCTGGAATAGAACAGTAGATAGGTTTTAACGACTTTATTGTTTTCTAAAGTAAGCTCCATGAAGACTAAAGCACTTTTGCATGCACCTGAACCAATTCTGGAAGCAGCTATTCCACTTGTTTGTTGGTGCAGTCAAAATTGCATTTTTGAAGGCATTGACTGTTTCTTCTGATGATTGGAACCTTTGGTCATGCAGTGTGTCCTTGATTTTCAGAAAGGTATAGATATCGTTGGGACTTAGGTTGGGATTGTATGGAGAATGATCTAATAATTCGACATTTTATTGCATTACAAATTCAATTGTCTTACTTGCTCTGTGTGTGAACTTGCATTGTCTTGGTGGAGGATGATTCGTCATTTAGGATTGATTTCTCGAAGCTTCACGATGATTTACGGCAAACAAATGGTTATATACCTATCAGCAGTAACAGTCCGTCGATCTTGTAGAGGAATTGTTACTGAGACAAAATGTTGCAACCATCTTTTTGGAGACACTTCAAGAACGGATGACTTCTGTCGGCGTTTCTTCACCTTGAAACACCCAAACAGATGATTGGTATTTATTTTCTGGCTCGTATGAGTAAACCCAAAAATTCATCACCAGTAATGATGTTGTACTCGTTTTTAGAATTTCCCGCGTTGAAGCGGTCTAGAGTTTTTTGACACCAATTCGCCCTAGCTGCTTTCCTTTCTTCGGTCAACAGATACAGTAACCAACGGGAAACTTATTTTCTACACACAATTCCACATGCAAAATTTTTCGAATAAAGTCTGAAATTCCCAATGAAGCCACAATTTCGCGATACGTCACATATGAATCTTCATTGATGAGCTTGCGCAGAGCATTGACGTTTTTCTGAGTGACTGCCGTTTTTGGTGCACCTGCTCTTGGATCGTCACTAAGACATCCGTCCACATTTGAATTTTTCACACCCACGAGAAATTGTTTATTGATGTGGTGCTTCATTACCAAAAACAGAAACCAAATTGCCTTTGAAAATTAAAAAAAAGATATTGCGCTAAAATTTGCACAGTTTAATTCCATTTTTCGATTAACTTGTTAGCTTTGACAGTTCGTTGTAGCTACAACACTACACATATCGTACTGAAACTTTGGATATAAGTTAAATAAAGATGGAGGTTAATTTTTAGTAGTGACATTGATTAGAGGCACCGTCCATGTCCTAGTATGCAAAACATAAAAGACATTCCCCTCTATAGCACTACTCTGAGACTAATATAAATAAAACAATTAGCTGAAACTCCTACTATGTAAAAGTTTATCATTAACTGTTTCAAGAAACAAAAATAAAATTCAATATTACCTTATAGCTAAATGAACTAAGGTATGACCAGCATCGAAGGCAGATCTTCTGTTTAAAATGGCAACTTCTGCAGCAGTAAGACTTCGAGTTGGATCACCACCGGATGCTAAATATGCTGCCACAGGATTAGCATCACCTTCAAGAATTCCTAAACAAGCATTTAACCATTTCCAATCCGCCTGTCTTCGAATTTGCCTCATCTTACGTTCAGTTTCATAATTATTGGAACTTTGAGAATGAGAAAGGGAGTTATCTATAAAAGGTAAATTAAGAATGTAGTACAAACACAAATGATATTACAATATATAATTTCACTTCAGTATAAAAGTCTATATGAATTAAAAAAAAATAGTTTTATTGAATAATAACAGACGTTTCGGCCAATTACTAGGCCTTTTTCTCATGTTAATTAACTGTGTTCGATATTTCATAAAAAACATAAAAATGGCATGTATTTCAATACTATTTAAATATTCTTACCATGCATGGAAATTTTATAATTTAATATTTGCATTTGAAACATATATTATATAACTGATACATTTTTATAAAACTTACGCTAAAATTTTTGGGGAACTAAATACTTATAATACTAATAATATATGCTATTAATCATGTCTCTGGTTCTATTTTGCTATATATTTTATACTGATAAAGATAATAATTTTTTTAATACATGTAAGTGTTGTTAAAATTGGTATGCATTTTATTTTATACAGGATATATGTGATATGTTCTATATTGTAGGGCATTACTTTTTTTTTTTGTGAAATTGATATATACAGTATGTGTTCCGTCCTGTTTCTTATATTATTACTATAGAGTTTAACTTTATTTTGTTAATGGTAATATCTGCTCTGTTATTTAAATTTATTTGATAAACTCAGTCGCGTTATCGCCTTCAATGTTCTGTCTTGTTTGCCGTATGTTTGGTGATTGCGCAGCCTAACACAGACCATTGTCACCGCTTGAAAATAAGTTTCTGTTCCGGAGATCAGTTCACGTATCGGACTACCTTACCGCTTTAATTAATTTTACGAGTGCAGTAATAAGTGTTCTGGATCCAAGAATCTTCACCACTCTAACTGGACATCAGGTAAGAATATTGAAGGCCGCATTTCTTAATATCTGTTTGGTGTTACACCCGCTTTTCTTCCTCTGAGTAGCTTTTTATGTACTTAACAGTATGGAACAGCCAAATGGAATAAATTCATTAATTCGGTAATTGTACATATTTATAGAAAATCCCAAAACACGTCTATTTTAGATAATGAATTGATTTCCTGCAACGAAAAACTTTGATCCCTACATTGAACCCCCTTCGAGTGACAGCTACAACCCCAATTTCTTAAATGAGAAATATGCGCTTGTGATTTATCGTTGAACGGTCTCTTCTTTCTCTATTCAAAAATGATGTTTTCACATTTATTAACATAAAAAAATCATTCAAACGATATATAAGACTTTTAATGTATGGGTATGTTGTGAGTACTTTGTCCTTGAATTAACGTTCGGTCTAATTATATAGAGATACACATTCCTCAATTACGTTTTGCCATGGTCACCATATGACTTTCACTTCGAGAACTGGTATTATTTTAGATATTGTGTTAGTGCTCTTTGTTTTAGGTTTAAATTTATCTGTTTTTAAAATTTTATTGTAGTTATTTTATTTATTTAACATTGCAACCTTTTAATTGTGTTAATGTATTTATATTTTTATATTAATTTATTATCACTGTTTGGTATCACTTATTTTTGGCTTGGTTCATGTGCATCTTTTTACGTCATAGTAAATATGTAAGTGGAGGAGCTACACTGTTTCAAATTTTTATACTAATATTTGTTAAATTCTAGTCTTTGAAAAAGGCATAATTGTTCATGCCAAAACGTCGAATATAATTACAAATTGACGCTGTACTTTTTTTTTGTACGAACGAGAGTATCCCAAGATTCTACACAACTTTATTTCATTCCCTACGTCCGCTCGAAAAATTATAAGAAATATATATATTGTTGTGGAAATTATAGGTTAAGAAGGATAGATAGGTCTAGATAATAAATTTTTAACAACTGGGTGTTTAGGAAATAAAGATAATTTATTTACGCACCAAATTAATTAATTGTGACATTGAAAACGGATGGATAATAACATATTTTTGTATTTCTAAATTGGAATGTTAAATTTGCATAACGTGTAGAAGCTTTGGAGTACATGAAAACTCAAGGATATACATAATTAGTTTTAATATTTTAAATCAAGCGCATCGAATAATAAACAGAGCTTTTGGGTATATAAAATCAATAATGGAAACGAGTATTTTCAATTTAACTAAACTAAAGGTTCGTTAAAATACAAATCCTAAGAAATGCTAAAACTTGGAAATATAATTTCAAACGGACAGTTTGCTACATAGAAAAACATGACAGTTGAAAATAACAAGTTCAAGGAAACTTAAATGAACGTTGGAACAGAATTCTGTGGAATTGTATTTAGCGGTAATGCATAAGCTACTAAAACCACAGATGGTTTGAAGGCAAAGTGAAATATAATATCCGTAGTGTAAATCAGACAGAGAGCATGTATAATAAAATTTGGTTAAAATACTCGTTTAAAGTACGCGGTAGGTTTGGAGGTCAACCACAATATCAATTTTCTGTTGCTTGAGTGGGATTCTAAGAGACAGCAAATATGGGTTAAACAAAGGAAGATAGCTAAAGGCTGCACGTAGAAATGGGGGATAAAAGTCTGATTGGTTGAAGGCTAGAAATTTTCAAGAAGCTCGCGACGGTTATATGTTGTTGAACAGTTTTCAGGCAAAAAGCACGGTGGAAAGAGAATTTTCGGTTGTACTAGTCGGTTACGCGCAAAATTTTTAGAATCAATTATGATAAAATGAGCTTTTCGACTGAAATAGGATCCGAGAGGGGTGTATTAGAGAATATAAATACACTAGGAGATGTAGTAAAGCTCTCTTACTCTTGCTTATTATCGTACGTCGCTTATCCGTTTGACTTCGATTTGCTTGTAAAGCAACATCCTAATTTAAAAATGTAAAACGGTGCTAGTACAGTACGTCGATAGTTTTTTTAAACGTGTGAATTGCACAAGTGAGTGCTAGTTAATTGACGGTGCTGTTACTACACTCAACAAACAAATGGAAAGATGGTACTAGGGTAAGCGAGTTGAGAAGTGTTTGAAACAAGAATGCGTCAGGTTTAGTAATTACGGGGTAGAAACACTAATGTCGGCTGCAGAGATTTGGATAGCGAGTGAAAATGGATTGGATCTACGTATAACAGCGAAATGTATGGATGCAACGATGTAGTTTTTGGAACACATCTTCAGAGGTTATGATGGGAAAAAGCTTACTCCAAGTAACGAAATTAATTTCTCTTGCTTTTGCTTGAACATTTGTGCTGTTATTTTGTGCTTGAGTGATGTGACACTTTGGGGGGTGTATTTTATTACCATTAAAACTCGTTTGAAGGAGTATATGTGAAGGACAATTGGTTTTTATTATTTAAAAGTGTTAATACATGACAAAAAATTTTGATGTAAGGAGTAAATGGGTCTTTAAGTTTGTTTTAAACAAAGATGCGATGTTTATAAGCATTTAGAGTAACTGGGTTTATACTGAGCTCACCATAGACCAGTCAATTTAGGGTTTCACAACGGGTCCATCTACACATATAAAATAAAACTGTTGAAATAAATAGAAATCATGAAATTTAAAAGGTTTAAGGATTGAGATTGTAACATTTTATGAAACTGTATATACAAATGTGTAAATATTTTCTTGGTAATGGAAACTTTTGAATATGTATAAATAAAAAGATTGTATGTCTCGTTGCATTATTTGATTGGTAATTTTATTTGACTGTATATGTGAGAAAGGGTGAACTTAGGATGATAAATATCTAGGAAGAAGCAGGATTTAGAGCTAGCCGTGGTGTGTAGAATCGGGAGAGCAAGGAGGCGTTCCAAAGGTATTGAAAGATTTTTTTTAATTGTTTTATATTTTTTTCAGAAAATTTTATGACGACCCAACAACGCTGGGACTCGAAGGCGATCTCGATGGTTTATAGAGTTAACCACAGCTATAAATTATACGGCAACGAAGAGAAGATATATAAGCAATAAATAAATAAAATAATCACGTTCGTCCTTCGTCACCAGTAATTGTATATACAGTCCTAAAATGTGTAGATAACCAAAACTAATAGCATATTAGACTAACAGCTGAGTAGATAATAAATTTGTTCCAGTTGTATATGTTTTAATCCATGTGACTAGGAAATTAGAATTGTTTCCGCTAACATAATAGTTAAATTTAAACGTGTTTTATCTTATTATAGTGACAAAAAAAAAACAAGTAATAAAAAATTGATGTACGCGTCTATAATAGATGCGGTATATAACATTGGATGTTTGATACCATTTTTGGTAGTTTCCGTTTCAAGGTAAGCAAACATAGTATAAATTGTAATGATCCATAAAAGAGGTTTAATTTCTTAGTAAATGTACGAGGTTTCTTTGAACCATTGAGAAAGGCTGGAACGTACGGCCGAAACATTTGGTGGAATTGTTATGTAAAAAATAAAGATGGCATAGATTTGTATTTTCATATATATTTATTCAAATTAAATGACCTTAAAACCCAAGAAAACCATACATTTCAATATTACAAATATCAAGGTCAAGAAATATAGTAAAAATCTATCATATATATATATATATATATATATATATATATATATATATACACATGCTACTATCATTTCTGTACCCGATAGACCGAAATTTACATTTAAACTTGCGTCCCTTGTAAACTTACTACCGTATATCAGACGCAAGGTAAACCTTTTAACTTTTTGGCGTTATTGACATGTAATTTCTTTGGCTAAGATATATATATATATATGGAAGAAGACCTAAATTAGTAGTATTTGGAATACATCAAAGTAAATGAGTTTTTGTACAAATTTCTATTTTAAATATTTAAGAAATGCAAAGTGGCTTTAAAATTGATAGGAAAATGTACAGAAATCGTATTTTTAGTCTAGCGATTTTCCGTTAAGGGCACCACAGAATATATTTTAATATACGTAATATTTTATTATTATTATTTTTATTGCCCAACAGTAATAACCATTTACAGGACAAAAATATAGAACAAACAAATTATATACACATGTGACCTACAGACTAAAGTTTAAATATACAAACGTACATCAACATTATCTTTATATATAACAGAATCTAAAGCAGTGTTATTTATATCTATTTGAGGACTTAATCTGTTAAAATTTTTACACATTACATTTATGGGTGCTTTTTTGCCTATATTAGTTCTACTAGTAGCAATCTTAAATGTTTCTATGTATCTTGCTTCTAGCCTAGGTACGTTAAATGGTATTTGCGATAACAAAACTGCACAATCTATTTGATTGTGTAACAATTTATATAAAAAACACAGACCAGAATTTATTCTCCTTGTTTCTAATGACAGCAATTTAAAATTGTCAAGTAATTCAATTTGATTACAACCTCTTATAGGATAAACACCAGTTTGTTTAAAGCTTAAGTATTTTAAAAATTTTCTTTGTACTGCTTCTAACATATTCTTATACAATAAGTATATAGGTGACCAGATTAAAGAGCAATATTCCAGTTTGGTACGTACAAGGGAGTAAAATAGCAACTGTAAGCTAAATAAATCATTAAAACCTTTTGTGTTTCTAATCACAAATCCCAAGGAGGCACTCGCTGCATTACATAGTTCTTCTATATGTGGAGAAAATGACAGGGTTGGATCATATACTATCCCAAGATCCTTAATTCTATCATATCTATTAATATGTATATTTTCAATTTGATATTCAAATAGTAAGGGATTCATTTTTGTTGTAAATATCATGCATTTACATTTTGCAGTATTTAGGTGTAACCTATTGTTTCTACACCAATTAACAATAAGGTTAATTTGTTATTGTAAGTACTCACAATCAGAATTGTCTTTTACGGTTGAATAAATTTTTAAGTCATCTGCAAACAACAAATTATCACACTCCAGTGTGTTGGGAAGGTCGTTAATAAACATTAGAAACAACAAAGGGCCAAGATTGGACCCTTGTGGAACTCCAGATGTAGGCACAATTATATCAGAAGTAAATCCATTATACCTCACAACTTGTTTCCGCCCCAAAAGATACGATCTAAACAGCGCCAATAAGGTTTCACTAAAACCATATTTATTCAATTTATTCAGCAAGACAAAATGATCTATTTGATCAAAAGCTTTCTGAAAGTCTAAATATATCGTATCAACTTGTAGTTTCTGCTCAATGGAATTGGCAACATACTGAGTAAAACTGTTAGATTGGATAAAGTACTCCTTTTTCTATAAAACCATGTTGAGTCGATGAGAGGATATTTTTTATTTGCATGTAGATTTGTTTATACAACAATGATTCAAATATTTTTGCAAAATTACTGATAATTGAAATTGGTCTGTAGTTAGCTATATCAGATTTAGCCCCACTCTTAAATACGGGGCAAATTCTAGCAAATTTCCACTGAGATGGAAATGTGCAAGATTTAATAATTAGATTAAATATAATGTTTAGTGGGTAAAGAAAGATAAATTTACAATCTTTAATTAAAAATTCTGGTATTTTATCCATTCCAGCAGTTATGGAGTTCTTCAAATTGTTTATTGAATGTATAATATCATCATCCGAGATAGACTTTAGCGTTACAGTGTCTATACCATTAATATCCACTACTTGGATATTGCTCTCATCTGATAGTTTATAAACACTAGCAAAGTATTCAGCAAATGCATTTACAATATGTTTAGGTTCAATAAATTCTTTATCATTAAATGTCATAGTAGCTGGAATTGAGTCAATTCCTTTTCTTATTGATAAATGACCAAAATACTTCGGATTATGTTTAATATTGTGTTGTACCTTAACTAAGTATGTTTTATAATCCTGTTTGACCTTATTTTTACAATTAGTTCTAAGTTGTTTAAACTGATTATACAATGAATCTATTTGATCTTTTTTGTACTTTCTGTATGCACAAGCTTTTTGTTTTAACATATATATATATATATATATATATATATATATATATATATATATATATATACATATATATTACTCATATTTAGACCAGGGTAGAAAATTAAATAATCACATCAAATAATTTTAATCACCGTGTATAATGAATATTATTAGATAATACGCGTTATTAAAACCGTGAAGCATAAACATTTATTAGTTTCATTAAACATAAGAGATTTAAATCATGTACAAGACGCTTTATATCAAAAGAAGCAGTATTGAAAAGCTCTGCGTGTAATGTAATTATTCCTAAACAAAGAGAAATTACGTGCAAAATTTATCTTAATTAACTCTATTTCAAGTAACCGGTATTGAACAAAACGTACAGATAATAACTAATATTTAGTTAGGATTCACTAAAAATTAAAGGGTATTATTTTTAATTGAAGTTAATTGAATCGTTAGTTACAGACAATATCTATAGAAACTTGTAAAACCCAATAAAATGCAAACCCTAGAAGTGTTAGTTAGAAGTAGGATGTTTGAACACACCTGCGTATTTTAAAAGGCAATTTCAGTTTAATTTGTTTAGATAAACATGTCGATTCTAAGGATATTGGAAACGGTCAGATGCTTTAGCACGAAATACAAAACAGGGTTTATTTAAAAGCTCTGAGAATTAATATTATTTTGAACACCTGCGTAGTTTAAATATCACGTACGGCGAAAATTGTGTAGATAACAAATGGTTTCAAAGAATCTTGGAGAAACCGGGGCTTAATATTCACGAGAAGGTGCGATGCACGGGGTTATTAAACCCAGATAGTCCACATGGACTAAAATATAATCGATAATAAAGAATATCAATTTGCACCAATACGAACAGGTTAGAAAAGGAAAGAGAAATGCGTCAAGCCAAGACACATATAGTAAAAGGCGTGATTTAAGCAACGTCACGAGGGTCACAATTGGTTGAAAATAGGATGCAAATATCAGAGGTAGAAACAACAATTTCTGTACAAAATTAATTAGTTTTTCTCGGACATGTTTGTGTGACGTGTGAGAATTTCTGATTTTTAAATGGGGCGAGGGAAAAATTCGTAAAAACCGACGCGCGAGCGACGGACTGGGAACATAGAATGAGAAATTCTTAAGAATTGTCTGTTTTGAGGACAAAACCGACGTGCCGGCTATTCGCTATATATAGAGGGGGTAATAGGAGTTTCGGCCTCTTAGACTTTTGACTATTCGATGCGTTAAAAGCTCTTACATCCGCGACTTGATTCAAGATGTTAAACAGTGCATTTTAGTTTGATAAAATAATTTAAAATTTTGCTCGTATATTTTAGTGATTCAAAATAGTTTGTTATTTACGTGCTAACATAAATGTACTTCAGTGCACTTAGATACAAGGTAATAAAATTTAGTATCACTGTACCAATTAGCAAAATTTACAACGACAAATGTATACACAAAAGTAGGCAGTTTTGGCGTATATTGGTGAAAGACGCATGAATTCTTTGCTATTTTTCGGGGGTGTTAATAATTAAATGGTTCAAATACGTGTCTGGATCCACGAAACAAGGGTCAGATATACACAGATGAGTTCCGGAAAAGCCCAGAAACAACTTTAAATACATGGTGATGGAGAAAATTTTAAAAGCGTTGAGAATTAGAAGCCGTAAATATAATCCTGTTGGAATGGTGTGATTAACTAAAGGGACGATGTACATTGATGCTACGAGGATAGTAACCTTCAGGTAAATTATACTATTTTGTTTGACATTTTTGTGTGTGTTGAATAACTTTATAATTGATTTACTTTAAATGGACATTAGTGAAATTGTACTAACCATAAAATTTTAATTTTAAGATGAAATTTGCTTGTTTAAGTAGAAAGGGGTATTTAGTATTGATGTTCTGAATTATGATGAAACTTTGGGTATGTCTTTGAGCTCAATTAGACGAACCTGGTTAATTAACGTAAAGGGGTGGTAGATGCTCCCTTTTTACTCTGCTTATATTGTTATATTAATTAGTAGGCATCCAACAAGGACTTTAATTCTGGATGCACGTTAAAGTGATAATAAAATTAATCTTGAAATTCTTTTTAAAACTGAATTTTATGCTGAAATTTAATTTGAAAATTTAATGTATTCTGAATATTGATGTAAATAGAGTTAACGTTGATGTTTGTGGTAGGAATGTGTTGTTTAATTTTATGAATGAGGAGGTTTATAAAATTAGGTGAGCAGCCGATTTGAAAACAGGATCACAGCAGTTTATGATGCATCAATAGGTGGGACTACAATTTTTTTGTTGAAAGGGCCAGTTCCTGCAGACGGAGGAAGTTTCACAGCAAATTTGGCGACCCAAAAGTGAGGCTCGAGTTCCAAATAAAATTTTTGTGATTTTATTCCAGGAAACTGGCGATCTGAGAGAGAGAGTTTTTGTGTGTGTATAAATTTAAGAGTATTTTAGAGTGTGTGAGTGATTTGAACGTATGCAGAGAAAGGAGTGGTTAAGGAGTCAAGGAGTGGAAATTGGAAGTGACGATAGTGCATTGTGTGAGAAAATTTCGAAAATGGAAGAAGCTGGAGGCAGTAGAGATCAGTCGAGGACGGAATCAGGGGATCAAGGAAACGAGATGATATTGAGAATGTTAGAGAGGATGAGTGAAGAATCTAATAGAGCTAGGGAAGAATCGAATAGAGCGATGGAGGAGTCTAACAGAAAATTAGAACTGCTAAGCGATGAATCGAATAGAGCGAGAGAGGACTCAAATCGAAAATTTGACCGAATGAATGAGACATTAACAGGAGTTAGGGAAACCCTAAGTGAGAAAATAGATAAGACGAATAAAGAAGTTTCAGAATTTAAAAATAGTCTTACCGTAAAGATGGGGGAAGTTGAAAATAGGGTTGAAAAAAATGAGCGTGATATTACAGGTCTTCGACAGGAAATGGGACATTTAAAGTCCGAAGTACGCATGTTCTGTGAAGAAGAGATTAATGTAAAAACGACTGAAGTAACGGACTCATGTAGGGATCAGTTAGGCAGGGTAGAACGCGAAGTTAGTGGTATCAAATACAACATGTCAAATTTAACAGGGGAAGGTCCCAGATTTTATACAGGTGGAGGATCATTGGACCAACACATGAAGTTTTATGGCGATAACAGGGTAAATCCACAAATTTTTATTAATAGTGTAAGAAATCTAGTGGGAAATTTATTTGACGAACAGACTAAACTGAATACGATAAAGGCTTTATTGAAAGACAACGCGGAAGCATGGTACAATTTAGTAGGACAGGACATAGACACGTATCAGGACTTTGAAAACAAATTTCTAAAGCACTACTGGAGTGACCACAGACAAGACCAGGTACGAGACGACTTAATCACAGGGAAATTTAAGGGAGAATTTTCAGGAAGTAGGGAGCAATATGCTATACGCAAGTATAGCATAGCAAAGCAACTGAACCCACCACTGACGGACCGACAAATTATTAAGTATTTATCACGACACTTCGAGGTAGACATAAGACAGCACGTAGCACTACAGAACATAGTGGACAGAGAAATGTTTTTAGAATACTTGCAGAGGTACGACGACGTAAGTAGTGGACGACCTCGGGAAAACAGGGAAAGACAGATCAACACAGTTAGGTTTGACAATAGACGGGACAACTATGCTAGAAGGGGGAATAATTACGGATACCAGCGACAGAATTGGGAACAGAGACGACCATACGTTAGAAGTAATAGTTTAGGAAGGGACCTGCACGAGACCGGGACCTACCAGAATGAATAGTTCACCAGACATGAGCGGGACAGCTAATACAGACACGGAACGAGTGGAAACACCTAGGACATACGCTGAGGTGACGGCTAGACCAGGACCGAGTAGGGAAAACAGACCTGGACAGGATTTTTAGAACGCGACAGACCACTAGATTTCAGTGTAAATGTATATGAACATCCACGTGAATTTTTCAAAATTGAGGAGGAAGTAGAGCCAGAAACTGAGGAAAATTATGTTTGCCAATTATTAATTTAGAAATTTTTGAGAATAATGTAGAAGTATTACTTGATACAGGGGCAGAGGCGAGTTTAATATCGGAGGAATTCGTCAGCAAAATTAGGGATAAGGTTTGTGATAGAATTATGCCTATAAAGCGTAGTCATTTAGTAGCTCCAAATAAAAAGAAGTTTGCTGTAGTAAATAGTGTTGTGGTGCTTAGGATAGATATAGGAGGTTTAAGCTGTGAACAGGAGTTTGTAATTGTACCTGGACTGAAGTTTCAGAGCATTTTAGGTGTTGACTGTATGATGAAGTTAGGGGTTTTGATAGATATGGAAAGGAAGGTAATAAGGATTAAGGATAGGGTAGTGCCATGGAAGGGCAGTTATGAAGTCACAGAGGATGACACGGGGTTTAGTATTAATGTAGTAGAGGTAGAGGATGATGAAGGTAAACAGATCAACACAATAAGATGTCCAGAGGATAGGAGAGTAGAGGTTCAAGCTTTAGTACAAAAACATGCAGAAGTAGTGGGGGTAGAAGCAACAGCAGCATATCGGGAGCAGGTGAAGGCAGAAATATTTTTGATGAGGTTAAGTGGCAAGTTTGTTTTTAATAAAGTAGATTTAAGGAATTCATTCTGGCGGATTCCATTACATAAGAATTCTAGAAGGTACGTAGGATTTTCCGTAGAGAGAAAAATCGATAATTGTAAAGTAGTATCGTTTGGTTTGTCGGCAGAAAGGGAAACAATAATAAATGAGAAACAGACAAGTGTAGGGACTGAAGAAGAAGTAATATTTAAGAATCAGGATAATAGGGATAAGTTTATTGTATGTGAGATAATAGAGATGTTAAGTATAGATATTGAAGGGGGAGAGATAGGGATGAAGAGTATTAGGATGGTGAGAAGAAAGACTTGGAGGGTCAAGAAGAAAGTTAGATTTAAATAGGATAGGGATAGAATAGGTGTAGATAGAAGAGAGTTAGATTTAAATAACTTAATGAACAAAGGATAGAGATAGGTGAATTTTAGTATAGTTATAGAAAATAAAGCTAGGTATAGGATAAATATGGGAGATAATTAGAAATAGGTTTAGGATGAGAATAAAGAGTAAGAATAGGATAGGCATATAGGATTAGGTAGGGGGAAGTAAAGTATAGTGAAGATTAGTTAAAAGTTAGGAATAGGATAGGTATATAGGATGTATATAGGATTAGATGGATAAGTAGGATGAAGTTAGGGATAATTTCAGTTTATAGAATGAGGTGAGAGTTAGGAATAGGATAGGGATATAGGATAGGTGTAAATATTTTTTTGGATTGGAAACAAAGTAGGTAAGTTAGATAGATAAGGGTAGAGAGAGATAGGCAATTTTTTTTGTAATTTTTGTCTAAATGCTTAATATATGCATTCAAATAAGTGGGATTATTTGTATTCAAATAGGGGGAAAATACTCATATTTAGACCAGGGTAGAAAATTAAATAATCACATCAAATAATTTTAATCACCGTGTATAATGAATATTATTAGATAATACGCGTTATTAAAACCGTGAAGCATAAAAATTTATTAGTTTCATTAAACATAAGAGATTTAAATCATGTACAAGACGCTTTATATCAAAAGAAGCAGTATTGAAAAGCTCTGCGTGTAATGTAATTATTCCTAAACAAAGAGAAATTACGTGCAAAATTTATCTTAATTAACTCTATTTCAAGTAACCGGTATTGAACAAAACGTACAGATAATAACTAATATTTAGTTAGGATTCACTAAAAATTAAAGGGTATTATTTTTAATTGAAGTTAATTGAATCGTTAGTTACAGACAATATCTATAGAAACTTGTAAAAACCCAATAAAATGCAAACCCTAGAAGTGTTAGTTAGAAGTAGGATGTTTGAACACACCTGCGTATTTTAAAAGGCAATTTCAGTTTAATTTGTTTAGATAAACATGTCGATTCTAAGGATATTGGAAACGGTCAGATGCTTTAGCACGAAATACAAAACAGGGTTTATTTAAAAGCTCTGAGAATTAATATTATTTTGAACACCTGCGTAGTTTAAATATCACGTACGGCGAAAATTGTGTAGATAACAAATGGTTTCAAAGAATCTTGGAGAAACCGGGGCTTAATATTCACGAGAAGGTGCGATACGGGGTTATTAAACCCAGATAGTCCACATGGACTAAAATATAATCGATAATAAAGAATATCAATTTGCACCAATACGAACAGGTTAGAAAAGGAAAGAGAAAATGCGTCAAGCCAAGACACATATAGTAAAAGGCGTGATTTAAGCAACGTCACGAGGGTCACAATTGGTTGAAAATAGGATGCAAATATCAGAGGTAGAAACAACAATTTCTGTACAAAATTAATTAGTTTTTCTCGGACATGTTTGTGTGACGTGTGAGAATTTCTGATTTTAAATGGGGCGAGGAAAATTCGTAAAACCGACGCGCGAGCGACGGACTGGGAACATAGAATGAGAAATTCTTAAGAATTGTCTGTTTTGAGGACAAAACCGACGTGCCGGCTATTCGCTATATATAGAGGGGGTAATAGGAGTTTCGGCCTCTTAGACTTTTGACTATTCGATGCGTTAAAAGCTCTTACATCCGCGACTTGATTCAAGATGTTAAACAGTGCATTTTAGTTTGATAAAATAATTTAAAATTTTGCTCGTATATTTTAGTGATTCAAAATAGTTTGTTATTTACGTGCTAACATGAATGTACTTCAGTGCACTTAGATACAAGGTAATAAAATTTAGTATCACTGTACCAATTAGCAAAATTTACAACGACAAATGTATACACAAAAGTAGGCAGTTTTGGCGTATATTGGTGAAAGACGCATGAATTCTTTGCTATTTTTCGGGGGTGTTAATAATTAAATGGTTCAAATACGTGTCTGGATCCACGAAACAAGGGTCAGATATACACAGATGAGTTCCGGAAAAGCCCAGAAACAACTTTAAATACATGGTGATGGAGAAAATTTTAAAAGCGTTGAGAATTAGAAGCCGTAAATATAATCCTGTTGGAATGGTGTGATTAACTAAAGGGACGATGTACATTGATGCTACGAGGATAGTAACCTTCAGGTAAATTATACTATTTTGTTTGACATTTTTGTGTGTGTTGAATAACTTTATAATTGATTTACTTTAAATGGACATTAGTGAAATTGTACTAACCATAAAATTTTAATTTTAAGATGAAATTTGCTTGTTTAAGTAGAAAGGGGTATTTAGTATTGATGTTCTGAATTATGATGAAACTTTGGGTATGTCTTTGAGCTCAATTAGACAAACCTGGTTAATTAACGTAAAGGGGTGGTAGATGCTCCCTTTTTACTCTGCTTATATTGTTATATTAATTAGTAGGCATCCAACAAGGACTTTAATTCTGGATGCACGTTAAAGTGATAATAAAATTAATCTTGAAATTCTTTTTAAAACTGAATTTTATGCTGAAATTTAATTTGAAAATTTAATGTATTCTGAATATTGATGTAAATAGAGTTAACGTTGATGTTTGTGGTAGGAATGTGTTGTTTAATTTTATGAATGAGGAGGTTTATAAAATTAGGTGAGCAGCCGATTTGAAAACAGGATCACAGCAGTTTATGATGCATCAATAGGTGGGACTAGAATTTTTTTGTTGAAAGGGCCAGTTCCTGCAGACGGAGGAGGTTTCACAGCAATATATATATTAACTCCCTGCTGTACCAATCAGGAAACTTGGTATTAATGTTTTTGTAAAGAGGAACGAAACTGTCAAGAGCTTGCTCTAATATTTCATAAAATTTGGTGCATACTTTATTAATATCATCATAATACTCTAGAACAGACCAGTCTATATACGTGAGAAATTGATATAGACCATGATAATCAGCTTTAGAAAAATTATAGTTCTTAACGGAAACATTTATAGGACATTTGTTTAACCTTTCCGTTTCGATATTAAATTCAATTAATAAGGGTGGATGATGGGGATCAACACTGACTAAAGCAGTGTCACATAATGTTACTTTGCATACTTGATACTAGATACTAAGTCTAATATTCTATTATTTACATTAAGTACACCATTAAATTGTTTATAATTTAGAAAAATTTATAAAGTTTGTAAAATGCCAACTCTTACTATCCCAGTAGTTAGTTTGGATATAGTATGGTATATTAAAATCACCGACAACTATACATGATTTATTATGTAGCCAATCACATAAGGCTAGTTGTTCAAAGAAGTTTTCAAAATATATTAAATCGACCAAAGGTGGTATATACACATTAATTATATATAGCATTGTATTATTTAAATTTATTTTGCAGACTACTACATCCATTAAGCTGAAATTATTGGTGACGTCTGATATATGTATTTGACTTGATAGAAAACTGTCTTTTAGTGCTAGTAAGACTCCATCACCTTTAGAAACACCACTAACTTCAAATTTTCTGTCACTGCGATAAACCTTATATGCACCAGGAAAGAGTTCTGCATCATTTACACTGGGACTTAACCACGTTTCAGTAAGAGCCACAATTTCAAATTCATTATCAGATATTGCTGGATAAAAAGAGTCAATTTTGGTATTAAGACCTCTTACATTTTGATAGAAAACTTTTATACTACTTGTGTGATAAATGCAACAATTAAAGCTATTGGGCAAATTTAGTTTTCCGAAGTAATAATTTTAGGGATGCCATTTACGTATTTTATTGTAATGCTTTTCTCTCCCGCATTTATGCGATCACTTTTTAAGCTTTTAGATTTCTTCAAGATGTCAATAGCTACATGTTCAGACTCGACAGTAATTTTCACTGGCCTAATGGACAAAGCTGAAGCACCCTGCTTACCTAATCTAACTATTTTAATATTGTTAACCTGAACAGTTGATGTCAGTAATTGTACAATCTTTTTAACATTGTCTAGATCGCAATTTTTTTGAGTTTCTATTGAGTATTCCTTATTTTCTGAAAGTTCATATAAAATAATATTTTTCTTCCTCACATTTCTTTCAGCGATTTCATGAACTATATGTTCAAATTCTAAAAATTCTCTTTTAGGAGCAGCATTTATGTTTGTCTTTATTTGTTGACTAGACAACAATTCATCTATTTTTTTGTGCAAATCATCAACTTCCTTTCTAAGCTGTGGAACTTGAGAATACCCTTCACGACATATTTCGCAAAAATACTTTAAAATTCGATTTTTTAAGGGCAAACAGCAAAGTTCCGTACTTGACAGGCCCGAGCATTTCTCACAAAGTGTACAGCTGCAACTATCACAAGTTACCTTGGGATCCTTAGCAGGACACTTGGAACAATTCATTGTTGTTGACAGAAGTTTAATAAAATAAACAAAAACAAATATATGGATACCAATACCTGTTTCCAAAGTCTTGGTTTAGTTTAAAATTATTTATAAACACTAATTATCACTATCACTAATTTGATATCAGCAACTGGTTTTCTTTCCTTAACTAGTCTTGTTTTATTAAGCAATTTACTATTAACTGGATTCTTTTGATTAACCGATTGTTAAAGCTTGATCTGAATCACTATATAACAAGATGTAATACTCATCTACACTTTTGCACAAACGGACAGAATTTAATTGTAAAATTACCACCCAAAAAATCAATTTGTTTGAGGAGCTTAGCCACATGTGCACATTAATCAACATTCCATATTATGATATCATCTTTACATCCGCTAAATGGCAACATAGCGTGGTGCCAGTTAGTCTGCTTAGATGATAGGGTAACGAACATTTATGTAGAAGCTGCATCCGTATAGTTTCAGAGAATGCAAATTTTATCTACTAATATACAACTTTTACTTGAGGGGATTTATTAATTTTTTGCTTATTTCTTGGGTTGCAAAATCGTATAAATGATGTCCTATCATATTTCTACATTTGTATGATATTATTTACTGTTTTCTAATAACGATTTTGTGAAGCTTAGAAAATATAATTTAAATATTTTATTACAAATATTTACATATAGATTTCGAATTTTGCAAATTGTGTCTGATTACATCGGTACTTATAATTCTGCACATAATTCTCCTTTACCATACTTAAGGAGTAGTTTCATCCTTACACTGAATAAATTATAACTCATAAATAACGCAATAGAAAATATTCAAAACGTTTACATCCAATCCTCCAATTGTTTATAATAGAAACATCCATCAGCAACGGTCCACAAAAGCCAGTCTTGGGGATGGCAGCAACCCCTATACTACAAAAATTGTAGCTCATAAATAACGGAATAGAAAATTTTTAAGATTTTTATACAATCCTCTAATAGTACATTACAAATCATCAGTCAACAACGTTGTACCAAAGTCAGTCTAGAGGGTGGCAGCAATCCCTATGCTAAAAAAATGTTAAGCTCCTAAACGACTCGCTAGAAGAATTTAAAAATTTTCGCATGCACTGTTTAAGAGTTTATTAGATAATCATCCACTAGCAATGGTGAGCCAAAGCCAGTCTTGGGGTGGCAACAACCCCTAAACTAAATAAATTGTATGTGACTAAATTTTTTTATAGTTTTAACATAAAATCATCCAACACACTATTACAAAAATAAACACACGTAACGGGGCGTGAAAGCCAGCTTTGGGGGTGGAAGTAACCCCTACATTAAAAGAACTTGTAGTTCGTAAACGGTGCCATGCACAAATTTTTAAATTATCACATGCA
Organism: Platerodrilus igneus; assembly: GCA_036346225.1. Classification (NCBI taxonomy): domain Eukaryota; kingdom Metazoa; phylum Arthropoda; class Insecta; order Coleoptera; family Lycidae; genus Platerodrilus; species Platerodrilus igneus. The sequence goes on from JARFIW010001237.1 coordinate 3,224,433, forward strand.
ATCCTATAACTTAATATAAAAATATTTACTAGCAACGGTGCATTAAAGCCAGTCTTGGGGACGGCAGCAACCCCTATACTGAAAAACATTATAGTTCATAAACGGCACAATACACAATTTTTAAAATTTTCACATGTATCTTTTAATAGTTTCCTTCAAAACTACTCTCAGGCAATACTGTGCCAACGCCAGTATTGAGGGTAGCAGCACCCCTTAAACAAAATAAACTGTACCTCGTAAAGGGGTGGAAAACAAGTTTCATGTGCAATTCTCTAATAGTTCTAATAGTCTACTACAAACACAAACACTACTAGAAGCACACGAAGGTCAGTCTTGGGGGTGGCAACAACCCTTAAACTAAATAAATTGAACCTTGTACAGGATTGGGTAAAAAATTTCCAAGTGCAATCATTTAATAGTCTATTACAAAGATAAACAAAGCCAACAGTTGTGGAAAGCCAGTCTTGGGGATTGCAGCAACCCCTATCCTAAAAAACATTATAATTCGTAAACGACTTGATAGAAAATTTTCAAAATTTGCACATACAATGCTTAATAATGTATAACAGAAACATCCACCAACAACGGTGCACCAAAACCAGTCTTGAGGGTAGCAGTAACCCTTAAACTAAATAAATTGTACCTCCTATAAGACTGGAAAAAAATTTTCACATGCAATCCTCTAATAATCTGTTCTAAAAATAAACACCACCAACAGCACACGAAGGCCAGTCTTGGGAGGTGGCAGCAACCCTTATACAGGAAAAGTTTATAGCTCGTGGACGGTGCAACAGAAAACTTTAAAAATTTTCAAATGCAATGCTTAATAGCCTACAATAAAAACATCTACCAGCAATGGTATGCCAAAGTTAGTCTTGGGGTGGCAACAACCCCTAAACTAAATAAATTGTATCTGACTAACATTTTTTATAGTTTTAACATGAAATCATCCAACACACTATTACAAAAATAAACACACGTAACGGGGCGTGAAAGCCAGCTTTGGGGGTGGAAGTAACCCTACATTAAAAGAAATTGTAGGTTAGAACGGTGCCATGTAAAATTTTTAAATTATCACATGCAATCCTATAATTTAGTATAAAAATATTTACTAGCAACAGTGCATTAAAGCCAGTCTTGGGGACGGCAGCAACCCCTATACTGAAAAACATTATAGTTCATAAACGGCACGATACAGTTTTTAAAAATTTGACATGCAATCTTCTAATAGTTTCCTTCACAACTACTCTCAGGCAATGCTGTGCTAAAGCCAGTCTTCGAGGTAGCAGCAACCCTTAAATTAAATAAACTGTACCTCGTAAAGGAGTGGAAAATAAGTTTCACGTGCAATTCTCTAATAGTCCTAATACTCTACTACAAACATAAACACCACTAGAAGCACACCAAGGTCAGTCTTGGGGGTGGCAACAACCCTTAAACTAAATAAATTGTACCTCGTACAGGATTGAGTAAAAAATTTCCACATGTAATCCTATAATAGTCTATTACAAAGATAAACACCGACAACGGTTGGTGAAAGCCAGTCTTGAGGATTGCAACTCCTATCCTAAAAAACATTATAGTTCGTAAACGACTTGATAGAAAATTTTCAAAATTTGCACATACAATGCTTAATAATGTATAACAGAAACATCCACCAACAACGGTGCGCCAAAACTAGTCTTGAGGGTAGTAACAACCCTTAAACTAAATAAATTGTACCTTCTATAAGACTGGAACAAATTTTCACATGCATTCCTCTAATAATCTGTTCTAAAACTAAACACCACCAACCGCACGATGGTCAGTCTTGGGAGGTGGCAGCAACCCTTATACAGGAAAATATTATAGCTTGTAAACGGTTCAACAGAAAACTTTAAAAATTTTTCTAATGCAATACTTAATAGCCTACAATCAAAACATCCACCAGCAATGGTATGCCAAAGTTAGTTTTGGAGATAACAGCAACCCTTCATCATCATTAGGTCTTCAGTCCTGGAACAGGTTAGACACGTACCACCATTGTATCCTATTCTGAACTAACCTACACATTTCCCTAAAACTTGCACAGTCTGCATCTATCACTACCTGATCTAGGTCTAAATCTACATCCTTTTTCCTATCTCTGCTTGTAATATATCCTATACTATTCCCCAAAAATGCCTTAGAACGCATTTGCCCTTCTATTTCTCCTATTTTTCCACAGATATCCTTGTTCTCCTACTATTTCTATAACCTAATTGTTTTTAACTTTGTCTGTCCATGCTATCATCCTCATACATCTGAAGCACGACATTCCAAAAGGCTGCTACCGTTTTCCTGTCTGCTTTTCCTACTGTCCGTATTTCATAGGCATACTGTGCTGTGCTCCACACATATGCTTTCAACAATTTTATTCTCGTTTCTCTGTTTGTGGTCTTTCATCATAGGCGCTGTTCTTTTTGTTAGATGCAGTTCGGTCCCCTTCCATTGTTTTACAATTATTACTCTATTCCACCGACATTCAGTGGTTGTAAAGGGGGGCGTCGCCGTGGATCAATGTAGTAAGCGTAAGACTATGGATCCCAAGGTCCCGGGTTCAAATCCCGACACGGTCAACTGCTTGAAAAATGGCAGGTGAGCATTTTTCACAAAAATTACGCCCTCGTTCGGATGAAAGGTTAAATGGAGGTCCCGTGTGTGAGTGTTGTCACGCACGTTAAAGATCCCTACCTTGCCTGGAACGGCAAGGGTTCGGCAAAATTCTAAATTTCCAGGCAACAAAAAACTCGCCTCCTGGCCAATGTAGTACCTACGGGTGGAGCATTGGAAATGTAAATGAACGGTTGTGAAGGGGATAAGTAGCCTGTGGCTGCCAAGTTCCCCTAGCACTAGAACATTTACCGATTTAATATTTTTTCCAATATATCTTTTCGCACAGTCAACATTAGTTGCAAATATTTCACAACCAACACTGTAGTTGTTTATAATAATCATCAGATTTATCTGCGCTTATTTTTTCTTCATTAGGTTTTCCGTCCCAAAACTGGTTGAACACATACCTGCACTTATTTATATTCTGAGCTAGCCTACACAGTTCCCTAAAAAACTCACACAGCCTATATACAGCTCGGTTCCCTTCTATTGTTTTCTAATTTTATGTCCTATTTGACCGAGATTCAGTGAAGGGGATTAAGCAGCCTGTGGCTGCCAAGATCCCCCAACACTTAGACATTTGCCGAATTAATAGCTTTCCAGTAAATCCTTTCACACAATTAACATTATTCGAGAATATTGTCCAACGATTACTTGTAGTTGGTTATAATAATCATCATGTTTAAGTTCAGTTACTTTTTTCGTCATTAATTTATCTATTTTGGGACTGGTTGGATGTGCACCTCCATTGATTTCTATTCTGAGCTAGCCTAAACCCAAATTGGTCTTCTCCTAGTATTTCTTCAGCTCGTTTTTCCATTCGTCTTTGTACAATTCTAGTTAATATTTTTGATACGTGTGCTGTCAAAAATATTGTTCGAAAATTTTTACATCTATCCGTGCCTCTCTTTTTTTGGTATGGTTACTATGATGTTACGTTTGAAATCTTTTGGTATCTCGCCCGTCTCGTACATATAGCTTACAAGTTAGAAGAGACGTTCTGTTACTGCTTGACCAGCGGCTTTTAGAGTCTCCGCTTGCACCTTATCTGTACCCGGCGCCTTACCATTTTTCAGACCCTTTAATGCTATTTCAAATTCATCTCCAAGTATAGGATATCCCAAGTCATCATTTTCAATGTCTGATTCCTTTTCTACTGCAGTTAGTTCTTCTCCTGCATATAAATTCCCTATATATTCTTGCCATCTACCCACTTTCTCTACATTTTCTATAATGACATTTCCTCCCGCGTCCCTTATATTTTTGCTATACGTTTCTATATCCCTAAAATTGATTCTAATTAGTTTGTATGCTTCGTCTGTCTTTCCAATTTCCATCTTAATTTGTATCTCTTTGCACTTTTCATCAATTCATTGTACTTTAGCTTTCTTGCATTTACGAATAATTTCCCATTTTACGGCTTCGTATCTTTGTTTTCCTGTTTCATTTATTTATTTCTGTACCTTCGTCTTTCTTCTATTAAATTCAGGATATCCTTTGTTATCCATGGTTCCTTACTTTCTTTTTGTGTATACCCCAGAATATCTCTGGCCGCCATATGGCTAGGCTGGAATTAATGTTATTCCATTCTGTTTCTACTTCCTTAGTATCAGATATTTTCCCGATATCTTTGAGCAATTCATTTGACTTTTTTTCGAATCTTTCTTGAATATCTTTATCTTTTAGTTTCTTTAAGTCAAAGTGCCTTTTTCAGTTTCTTTTTTTCAAATTTTTAAATTTAAGTGCGGCCTTTATAATTACGATGTTGTGGTCAGTATCTATATCTGCATCTGGGTAGCTTCTAAAGTCTTTTACTTGATTCCTAAACCGTTGTCTAACACGACAAAAAAGAAGATACCTGCATCACAAACATCTTATTTTGGTGGTACACTTAATTTTGTAAACGGTCAGGGATTTATGTTTCTCAATCCCTTCTCTTATTGCTGGTTCTGGAACAATATCTTCAGTATTCTTTCAAATAAATCGAATTATATCATAATAGTAAAATCATCTTAGAGTTCAAGCAGAAGTAAAAAATGGGCTAACGAAAAACTGGATATTGCCCTGAAAAAAAAAACAAAAAAAAATCTGTTTCTCAGAACTACTTTTGAGTATTGTATTTAAATAAGTTCAGGTGATGCACACAAAGCCTTTTGCACATTTTCGCACCAACAAAGTTGTATTGTGAAGTGATTAAGTTTTCAAATTTTAGTGTAAGGTAGGCTGTCATTAATTACTATGTTCCATTAGAGCAGCTTTCCCAGATCGTACAATAAACATACATACTATAAACCATAATTAGCTTTACATACCCCCACCTTAAACCATTTTGTAGACATTTTAATGCAAATATGTCAATAAACTATACGAGAACGCTTTATGCATCTAAACGAACATAGGAATGACCAAATATTGTACTGACGAGGAGATTCTTTTTACAATATCCAAAAAAAATTTGTATTTCAAGTCAAAGATTTTCCTAACTCATAATCTCTTCAGCATCTTTTAGTTAAAGTGTGCAAGAGATCTTCTTTAAAACATTTGGCGGTGCGCTTTAAACGTGTTCCAAAGAATTTGTAACAACCCGATTTTCAATCGCTTTGTTGAGCATAAATTTTATAATTATTTTTTATATAATGTTACGCTACTGCGTACCAATTCTTATAGTATTAATAGTTGACACAATTTAATTATCACTTGTATATTTCACGAATCGTGGTGGAATTATATGTACGTTTTACAAAGCCTGCATACACCGTGGTGGAATAACCTCATACAAGCGAATTCTTCTATATTTTAAAAAGCTTTCGTTATACATCTACGGTACCTGAGATCGCATAATATTTACAATACAATGTAGTGAGAGGGTTTAGTTTCTGGTATTTAAACATATGGTGCGGCCTATGGCGCAGGACCGGACGAATTCATTGGGGTTTTGCAGGAATGTGGTTGCAGATGTAAAGAAACAGCAATGATTCTCGGCTTTTTTTTGTGTGTCTTTGGGGAAAGACGTGTTATGTGTGTGCTTAGAACACGTAAGTACTTATTTTGTTTGAAAGGACATTTATTTTAATAATGCAAGTAACACTTTGATATAAATTTCCTCCTGATACTACATCGATTTATGTAGACAATTATTGAATTGTAACGAGTTAACCTGAGTATTAATTCTGGGTTCCGGTGTACATACATTATCGGGCCTGTCAAATAATTGTTACTTCTTTATGAACAACGTTTCCGCGAAGTTATTTTGTTGTTTTGTGTTATGAATATTTACAAATGGTTGGTTACAAAGACTTTTCATTGTTGTTTTCTTTGTAAAAGTAAGAAATGGTTTAACACAAGATGTACAGCATTAATATATTTGTATAAATAACGTTTCGCTTTTATACTATACTTACAAATACTTTTTTGTAATATATTGCATCTGTGCACAATATTAATTTTATTAGTATAATTTTTAAAATAGATTCTTGTACTTTTTTGTATTAAACGCTGATGCAGACATTTGATAAGGTGTGGTATTGAGTCTATTTGGAATTTTTAGTTCTGTTTTATCAATTAGCATAGTAGCTTGTAAAACAAGTAATCTGTAAACAATTAAAAATAGGATATGCAATCTTATTAGTGCTTTTGTTAAATTAATTAAAGGTATTAAGTTAATCATAGTTAGGCTAAGGTTAGGTATACGTGACGACGTGCACGTCCCCAGATAACAATTAGGTTAGATAGAGTTACGTTATTTTATGTCGGAATAGTGGGCCCTGTAGGCCTTATTGCATTTAGAGTCCCAGACTGTTTAGTTATTTGTTTATACATGCTTTTCCTGACAGTCGAGGGTATAATAAAATGTTATTGCTTTTTCTAAACTACGAGTTTATTTCATGATTACTTTTATTAGGTATCAGTGCCTTTCCGCTGATTGGCGCCCATGTTTATTATGAATTGCTAATATATGTATTGATGATTTTTATCCATATCGCATCTTTGGTAAGTACAAGCAAGGTTTAGTTAAGAGTTTGAACCACGACCTACGCCGCTGAGTTTAGTCTGCCTGGCCTTAATTAACCGTCTTGACTGGTCTTTACAGACCCTCGACGGACGGTTGATTATGCAATTATTACACTAGCGCCTAACGCTTGGGGCTCGAATTTTGTATCGTTTTTACGTTGCTCAATTTTTCAAACATAATTGTACTAACGCAGACACTTTTGAATTGTTGTGCTGAAGCATTTGCTTTTACTTGCCAAGTTGAATGTACATTATAATTTTTTTGTGGAGTTAACATATGCGTGTATTTTGAATTTATTGAACTGATATTATTATTGAAAATGTTTATAGTAGAGTCTTTAAAAGCTGACGAGCTGAGTCACGAATTATTAATTCGAAATTCAGATCCTTCTGATAAAACTGTTGATGTTAAAAGAAAATTATTACGTTCCAAACTTGCATTAGAAAAATGGATGTTTCAATTTTTCTAACTACGAAAAATTCAAATTAATCAAAAGACGAATTAAATTGTTTAGAACAAAAATTAATGAATTGGAATCCTTGCTTCATTCTTATAAAATTACTCCTAAGAAAAATGAATATTTACGGTTGCATACCAGACTTTCACACGTCTATCGAAGGTTAACATACACAACCTTCAATGAAGAATATTCTTCATTTCATTCACAAATATTTTCTCGTTGTATTAAGTCTATTGAAATGTTAGAGCAAGTCCATGAAGAACAAGAATTTAATTCTAACTTTACGTATTTTTCTTTAGGTGTTAATCGCGACTCTACTCATGTTCCTACCGGAAAAGACCTACCTTCTACGTCCAACGTTGTCACCCACACTGAGCCTTCAGTTGGTATTTCAACTAAGGACCTTAGTACCTTAATTGACTCGCTTAATAGAACTCGTTCAGCGGTTCCGATTTATAAATGGGGTCTCCAGTTTACGGGTGATCCGAAAAATATTTCTGTTTTATCTTTCATTCAACGTTGCAATGAGCTTCAGGTTGCTCGGAAGGTTTCTTCTGAAGATTTATTCGAAGGAGCCATTGACCTATTTTCTGATTCGGCTTTGGCTTGGTTTAGAGCCACCCGTTCCTCTGTTCATTCCTGGGATGAATTAATTTACAAACTTAAACAAGACTTTCTCCCGAGGACTACAATGAAAATTTATTGGCCGACATAAAGGCGCGAAAACAAAAATTGAAGAGTCCCCTATTGTTTATATTTCTACCATGGTAAATTTATTTGCTCAATTGGATGAAGCTATTGCAAACTCCGAACAACTGAAAATTATTAAAAGAAATTTGCAATCTTTTTATGCCACTCAATTGGCTTTGATTGAGGTTACGGACATTTCGCACCTAATCTCTTTATGTAAAACCTTGGAAGGTATTAAATTACGACATGCACCTGTCGAGGAGCTTCCACTTCCAACAGATTGCCATTCAGTCCAAATCCTAGGGTCCTTGTTTCACCTACTACAAAAATATAGTAGCAAGAACTGATATTTCTAATTTCTCAAAACGAATACTGCCAAGTCTACTACAATTTGTTTCAACTGCAAAAATTAGGTCATTCATTTCATACCTGTGCCGAAAAGCGCGCATTATTTTGTTATTTGTGCGGACAACACGATGTTACTTCATTGGATTGTCCAAAATGCTCCCAGAAGTCAAAAACTAGTTTCGAAGAGTCATTTCGTTAGCCGATGTACCTCTTCACCAAAATTTGCGCTGGCTGACAAAAGATTTGGCCCGATTGGCTTCAAAAGTCAAAATTTTTACAAACTACTAAAATTTCTTCTAATTTCTATAATTCTGAAAGAGATTCCAGACCTCATATCGCTGTTAAAATTTTTAACGATAATTTAGTTGCTCTATTGGATTCTGGCGCAACGACCACGATATTAGGAAATCGGGAATATTTTTAATTGACAAATACGATTTAAAATTAAATCGTAACGATGAGTTTTCGTCACTCTCTACGGCTGATGGTACTTCACAGTCTATTCTTGGTAAGATTACTTTGCCACTTTGTGTTAATGGTCTCACTCATGAATTATCAATTTTGGTTTCTGATACAATTGAGAATGCCCTTACCCTTGGTGTAGATTTTTGCCAATTATTTGAAATTAAAGTAGATTTTTCTACAAAAGAATTTTTGCTTGTTCTTCTGAAATTGATACTTTTCATATGATTAAATGTGCTGATGAATTGGATGAAGGTCAAAATCCGAATTGAATCGTATTATTTCTTTATTTAACTTACTTGATCGTCCAGAATTGGGTCGAACTGATAAAGTCACTCATACTATTATTACTGGCGATGTTATTCCAATTAAACAACGTTATTATCCTTTATCACCTGCCATGCTAGCACATGCAAATAAAGAGATTGATGAGATGCTGGCTCAAGGCATTATTAGCCCGAGTTCTAGTCCTTGGAATTCGCCGATGCTGTTGGTTAAGAAGAAGTCGGGAGAATTTCGTGTTTGCTTTGATGCAAAAAAATTGAATTCTGTAACAAAAAGATGCGTATCCTCTTCCATTTTTAAATGACATACTTGATAGGTTTCGCAATGCCAGGTACTTAACCTCTATTGATTTAAAGAAAGCTTTTGGCAAATACCTTTAGACGCGGCGAGCATAGAAAAGACTGCCTTTACAGTTCCTCGCCGAGGTTTATTCGAGTATAATGTAATGGCTATGGGTTTAACCAACGCGCCTAGTACACTTCAGCGGCTCATGGAGTCTATTTTTGGCCATTCCTTGTCGCAAAATGTTTTTGTTTATTTAGATGATATTATTGTCGTATCAGTACTTTTAAAGAACATATTGAAATTTTAGAGGAAGTTTACAAAAGACTTAGAGATGCGAATTTTACCATTAATCTTTCAAAATGTGAATTTTGTAAACCCAAGTTATTATATTTGGGTTATGTTGTTGATAAAGACGGTCTTCATACCGATCCTTCTAAGATAGATGCTATAGTCAATTTTCCGCTACCTAAGACAGCCACAGAAATTAAACGTTTTACTGGAATGTGTTCGTGGTATCGTCGATTCATCAATGATTTTTCCACAATTTTGGCTCGATTAATGACCTATTAAAAAGCAAAAGGAAGTCTCAATCTATTACCTGGAATGAAGAAGCTCTTAAATCCTTTGCAAAAATTAAAGCTTGTCTTGGCCAGGCTCCCATTTTGGCTAGCCCTGACTTTACTAAGCATTTCTACTTACAATGTGATGCGTCGAATTATGGTGTTGGAGTTGTGCTGACTCAAGGTGAGGGCGACAACGAAAAGGTAATTGCTTACGCATCTCGTGCTCTTAATAAGGCTGAGAAAAATTACTCGGTGACAGAAAGGGAATTGTTAGCTGTCATTTTGGCATTCAGAAATTTAGGCCTTACATAGAAGGCACACACTTCAAGGTTATTACCGATCATCATTCTTTGATCTGGCTTAATAGCCTAAAAGATCCTTCAGGTCGATTAGCGCGTTGGAGCGTTAAGCTTCAGCAGTTTGATTATGAGGTGATTCATAGGAAAGGTAAACTACATGTTGTACCTGATGCTCTTTCCAGAGCTCCTGTTGAAATTAATTCTTTAAAATTTTCTTCTCATGATATCGATGACTGGTACAAAAGATGCTATCAGAAATTTCTAATAAACCTGATTCTTATCCGGATTGGAGAGTTGAAGATGGAAAAATTTATAAATATATTTCTAATAATTTATCAATTGAATCAAATTTGGTGGAATGGAAACTAGTTGTTCCAAAGTCGAGTCGTAATGAGATTTTGCAAAGTGTCACGATGACCCTACCTCGGCTCATTTAGGAGTTTTCAAAACTTTTCAAAGATTAAAGAGTTATATTATTGGCCCAAAATGAAGTCGGACATTTCTAAATATATTCGCAATTGTAAAATTTGTTGTGAAAGCAAATCTGCTCAATTTAATCATTATGGATTTATGGGCCAGGAAAAGCAGATCTCTTTCCCATTTCAATGCCTTTCTATCGATTTAGTTGGTCCTTTTCCTCGTTCAAAACAAGGGAATACAGTTCTTTTAGTCATCAGTGATTGGTTTACCAAATTTACTCTAATCCACCCAATGCGCAATGCCTCTGCACAACGCATCTGTGAATATATTGAAAATTATGTGTTTTTGGTTTACGGGTTCCACAAATTTGTATGGTGGATAATGGTCCCCAATTTAAAAGCGTTTTGTTTTCAAAATTAATGAATACTTATAACGTTCAATCCGTTTGGTTTAACGCAAATTACCATCCGCAGGTAAATTTTGTCGAAAGAGTAAATAAAGTTATTGGAACAGCCATCCGTAGTTATATTAAAGACAGTCATAAGGAATGGGATGTTGAAATCCATAAAATAGGACACGCCCTCCGAAACGCTGTTCACGAATCAACAAAATTTTCACCATCATTTTTGGCTTTTGGCCGTACCGTTCCTATTTCTGGAGATTTTTTTGGTCGGTTAAAGAATTTCAAAGAGGATGAGTTGTTTTAGAAAATCGAGAACAGTTAGTTCGAGACATGAATGAACTATCTCCAATTTTCGGGAGGTAAAAGAAATCTTCATTTGGCGTATGAGCGCAATACCCGTTCATATAATCTAAGACGAAGACCTTTGAAGTTTAATGTTGGTGATATTGTTTGGAGAAAGAATTTTGTTCTGTCGGATGCTACTAAATCATTTAATAAAAATTAGCTCCTAAATATTTGGAAGCTAAGATAATTGAGGTTGTTGGTACTACGACTTACCGCTTAGCGACGGTGGATGATAAACCGTTGGGTATTTTTCATGTTAAAGATTTAAAGCCACATTAAATATTTTCCTATTACCTTTATTCCCAGTTCTCAGTTGTTAAGTTGAATTCAAGCTATTGGATTTAAGCCTTGTGCATTCACTAGTATTCACATTTTATTTCTGCCTTTGCTGGTGCAGAGGTTGTTGTGGACGTTGGTCCATACACTTATTTTGGATTTCGCCTAGAAGTCTATTTTTTTGTATATTTTGTGGGTTATTGGATTTGAGTTTCGTTGGTGTTGGAACTGATCACTCCATTCACTTTCGCTTATTCAAACTCTGTAGTTGCAGTTTGGACTGCGCATTTTATTTAATGGAAGCTTGGCTTCTAAAGTAGATATTTGCCGATTATTAAGTTTTAATACTTAGGAACTTAGCTTCAAGAGTTGGATTTGTAACTATTGTTTCGATAGTTGCTGGAGCTAATAGTTTTCAAGTTACCTTTAATCACTTAAATGTGTGAAACATTTTAACTTGTTGGAGGTTGTAGCAAGTCATTTTGTTTTAGAGTTTCGATAATCGGTGTTAGGTGTAGAATCTAATATTGACTTGGTGAATTTAACGTATTTCAAGTTCAAAATGTGTTTAGTATGGTTTCCTTACGTTGAGAGGTTGAAGGGTTGAAATTTCTTCCGCAATTTCAACTTTTGTGGGTGTGTAACAACCCGATTTTCAATCGCTTTGTTGAGCATAAATTTTATAATTATTTTTATATAATGTTACGCTACTGCGTACCAATTCTTATAGTATTAATAGTTGACACAATTTAATTATCACTTGTATATTTCACGAATCGTGGTGGAATTATATGTACGTTTACAAAGCCTGCATACACCGTGGTGGAATAACCTCATACAAGCGAATTCTTCTATATTTTAAAAGCTTTCGTTATACATCTACGGTACCTGAGATCGCATAATATTTACAATACAATGTAGTGAGAGGGTTTAGTTTCTGGTATTTAAACATATGGTGCGGCCTATGGCGCAGGACCGGACGAATTCATTGGGGTTTTGCAGGAATGTGGTTGCAGATGTAAAGAAACAGCAATGATTCTCGGCTTTTTTTTGTGTGTCTTTGGGGAAAGACGTGTTATGTGTGTGCTTAGAACACGTAAGTACTTATTTTGTTTGAAAGGACATTTATTTTTAATAATGCAAGTAACACTTTGATATAAATTTCCTCCTGATACTACATCGATTTATGTAGACAATTATTGAATTGTAACGAGTTAACCTGAGTATTAATTCTGGGTTCCGGTGTACATACATTATCGGGCCTGTCAAATAATTGTTACTTCTTTATGAACAACGCTTCCGTGAAGTTATTTTGTTGTTTTGTGTTATGAATATTTACAAATGGTTGGTTACAAAGACTTTTCATTGTTGTTTTCTTTGTAAAAGTAAGAAATGGTTTAACACAAGATGTACAGCATTAATATATTTGTATAAATAACGTTTCGCTTTTATACTATACTTACAAATACTTTTTTGTAATATATTGCATCTGTGCACAATATTAATTTTATTAGTATAATTTTTAAAATAGATTCTTGTACTTTTTTGTATTAAACGCTGATGCAGACATTTGATAAGGTGTGGTATTGCGTCTATTTGGAATTTTTAGTTCTGTTTTATCAATTAGCATAGTAGCTTGTAAAACAAGTAATCTGTAAACAATTAAAAATAGGATATGCAATCTTATTAGTGCTTTTGTTAAATTAATTAAAGGTATTAAGTTAATCATAGTTAGGCTAAGGTTAGGTATACGTGACGACGTGCACGTCCCCAGATAACAATTAGGTTAGATAGAGTTACGTTATTTTATGTCGGAATAGTGGGCCCTGTAGGCCTTATTGCATTTAGAGTCCCAGACTGTTTAGTTATTTGTTTATACATGCTTTTCCTGACAGTCGAGGGTATAATAAAATGTTATTGCTTTTTCTAAACTACGAGTTTATTTCATGATTACTTTTATTAGGTATCAGTGCCTTTCCGCTGATTGGCGCCCATGTTTATTATGAATTGCTAATATATGTATTGATGATTTTTATCCATATCGCATCTTTGGTAAGTACAAGCAAGGTTTTAGTTAAGAGTTTGAACCACGACCTACGCCGCTGAGTTTAGTCTGCCTGGCCTTAATTAACCGTCTTGACTGGTCTTTACAGACCCTCGACGGACGGTTGATTATGCAATTATTACAAATTCCTTTTATTTTCATTTTGGCTTAAAATAGTCAGAAACGGCGGCATCCACACATTTAAACGCATGCTCTATTAGTCAATTAACACCACGAAAGAATGCAGCTTTTTTAATTATTTGTATTTGTGTTTTAAATTCCATCAAACATTGGTAAAGGATTAAAAAAAGAATTTAAGTGGTTTCATAGAAAAATGGTGATGTTTTTTACAAACCGGAACTATTCTTTTAGTAATTTCACGAAGTGGAAGATCGTTTCTGCTTACGTTTCAAGCTTTGATATCATACAAGTAGCATAGCAGCTCATTCTCAAGATGCCGATGGTAAAACATTTTAAGTAGTGCAGTTGAATCATTGCTAGTTATTGAATAATACCCACTGCAATGTTCAGTTCCAGTTAAATAATTGTATAATCATCACACCAATAAAATCAATTAGCGTATGCAAACGCAACATTTTCAGAATAAAACTATTCCAAGGGATTAAATTTGAGGTTTAAAATAAATTAAGCAAACATTTATTTTCAGACGCCAGCACCAACTAAATCAAGTTTTAAATAAACCGTTTTAACATCTTGATTTACACAAGCGTATTGATAAGATATAAAAACTACCAACCTTTCTAGAATTAACAGAATTAAAGTTTTGGATTAAAAAAATGTCATCAAATTTGAAATCTAAACCACTTCTCGATCCTGGAAAGCTATGATAATAATTTAAAGTGACATAATTACTCTTACTTCTTACATCCTGATATACTTTATAAAACATTGGGAATGCATGCATACGCATGTTTTAATTTAACAGGGCATCGAACACAAAGTAGAGTATTATAATGCGTACGCAGCACTTTGAGAGACAGTAGTATTATTATCATCAGAAAGCGGTCGAGTATTGATGTTGTAAGTTTATTCACTCACCATCTGATAATAATACTACTGAAACGTTTGAAGTCGCCAGGCAACAGAAAAACAAACGATTAAATGTAGAATGTTCAATTACTCGTATCTTAGTCTCTCTTAAGGTATTATTTGTATGGTTCATCTCTGTTACTTCAAAGAGTTATTGACAACGTTGCAGGAAGCAAATGTGATATTAGATTTAATGTAATGAAGATATACGACGGATGCAAAATCAAATGGTTTTGAAAGGACTCTACAATGATAGGAAAATACAAAATAGTGTATATCTATATATTTTACTATTTTACAATGCTTTTGTGATTTTGGGCTTCTTCAAGAAATAAATAACAATATACTCCACATATGTAATGACCTATTTCCGCTATTTCTGGTGGACGCTAAAAACGTATCAACTTTGTAAAGACGCAGAATTGTTAGCAGGATGTATATATATATATATATATATATATATATATATATATATATTGTAGTGGTTTTAAAGGGTTAAAGGTAAATATAAACAAGGCAATTTCAAAACACCCTGTATAAAGGAAACAACCAGAAATTACGTATAAATTTATTTCATTAGTTCAGTTTAATGTAACAAGTATTAACAAAAATTTACAATTAATGAATAAAATTTAGTTAGGTTTGCAAAGAAACTAAATTGTAGAAGCCAATGCAATTAATTTATTAATTTAATTGAGTTTAATTGAACGGTTATTTACGTATAATATGCATAAAAGCATGAAAAATCAATAATACCAAGGTGAAACGCATTGCTAACACATAAACAGCCGTTGGATATAAAATACGTAGAAAGCCAACTCGTAGAAATGTTATTTAAAACGTTCGTTAAAATTGAACACCTGCAGGTTTTGTAAATGTCAAGTTCCCCTTATTTTTATAGATGACAAACAAGTTTCAAAGAATATTGGTAAACAACAGTCGCTAAAGCACGTAATTTGGTCCACATGGAGTTGTAGAATGCGGACAGCAATATCGATTCTCTACCACTCAAACAAGGTTAGAAGGAAACATATGATATGCATAAGCAAGGGACAGCGTTAATATAGGCGGAATTTGTAAGACGTCAATGCATAGACGATTGGTCGATATCGTTAGTTGTACATCAGACAAACATGGGTATATTGAATGTTAATTTTTCAGAAAATATCGTAACGACACGCTGAATTTCGGGGATTTAGAAAACTGTTGAACCCAAAATTTTAAGAAATATTATTGTAAATGAAGGACTTCGGGTGAAATGCGGCCGAGAGGTGGCATCGTAAATGGTATAAATACGTTTTGAAAATGATTGAAAGTCCCTTAGTATTTTGATCGCTTCAGACTACGTACCGAAGTTACCACGAGCTTGTAAGTATAGAAAATTATTTTAAATTAAATAGTACGATGTTAGCCTCATAATTTGTACGCGGATAGTGCCGAGTCTAAATTTTATTGAAGTGCAAATTATATTTTTTCAACAACTAATTGTTTTTATACTTGCAACATGCTGTTCCCCAAATACTAAACTTATACTGTATTAAATATTTTTTGTTTTCGATATGTATTACCTCAAATAAAAATAGAGAAAAATCCAACCAGAGTAGAAAGAGCATTATTTGGTATACTGAATGCAGCCTGATATTGTAACCTAACCCACATAAACTGTATTATGCTACACCACTGGCAAGTTATTTGTAGGCAGCTTGTCAAATGATGTTGTACTCTTCAAGTAATTTTGCTCTCCCAGCAGTACTTACAAATACGAGTTACCAAACTACTCCGAATTACAATATTTGATACCAAAGTTAATGATTTCAAACAGATATTTCAACAAATAAAACTCTGAACCAACATTTTCCGTGTGGCATTCTACGGTATCAAAATTTTGCAGAACTCAGGAGTACTACTGGTAGTTACAGGGGGTAAAGAATATTGCTACCAGATGTTAAAATGTGAAAAAAAACCACATTGATTTTTATACTGTCCTATTTTAAGAGTTGTACATTAACAAAGAAAAATGTTTGAAACACATAAATTATTCGAAGTAAAACTAAATCAACTTATTTTAGAAAAAAAACACAATACCTTTTTTGATTAAAAAAACTAATTAGTTTAAAAACATAGAAATTCAAACTAAATATGATTTTACTTCAATTTATTTGTCACCTAGTAGACATTCTACTTAAAACTGCAATAGTTGTGATCCACAATATTTATAAAAAAATTTAATTCACCTGATATTTCAATACAGTTCGTACAAAGACAGTTTATGCAGTTAGATACACTCACGAACTAAACACTAAAACTAGGTATTAATAACGATAAAGACACAAGCAATTCTAATGTGTATATGTTCAATTACTATATACAGTGTCTATGGCACGTTTGCTGTACTCTGATTCTAATACAATATTTTATTTGTATTGCAGTTCTATTCTTCTTTCCATCTGCATGTACCTGTCTATTACATCATCATAAAATCTTGAATTCTGTAATAAGTTATTGTTCCTTTTATATAGATAACACTGGTAGATAGGGATAGCCTTTCTTCACCAGTTGAGTTGCTAATAAAGGTTTTAATGCGCTGTAACGTAGAAAAATCGCATTCAACCGAAGCACTTGCTGCTGGAATTGTTAAAACAAGTTCACACAATTTAAATACTTCAGTATAGGATTCTCTCAAATCAGTTTCTTTAAGAAAAAATAACATATTTAAGAGCATTTTTTGAATGTTGACTTCTGCTGGAGTGTCATATAAAACACGTAGCTGTTAAAGCCAGTGTCAAAAAAAAGTTGCATAACTTAATATTAAACTATTATCAGGAAAACTGATTTTGTTATAGTTGCTATAATTACATAATTCGACAAATTTCAATTCACTGAAGTTCTGAAATCTGGTTCTGAGTTGTTGACAAATATTATCCAAAATTTCTAAACATAATCTACGATATGAACTTACCATATCACCCTTATTGTCAATTCTAATACATTCACTGTGTAGTTCCAAATTCACATTTAGTGTTTTGTTCTGAATTTCTTGAAAGGTTTCTCTTTTTTCATTTAATTGTTTTTCAAAATTATTGATGTTTTGAGCACATAAACCAATATCATCAACCAAAACCTTTGCGTAAGAAAAAATTTCTGATGTTAAGCAGAAAATTAAAATCAGTTTCCGGCAAGTGATATATGAAGGGGGTTAAGCTGCCTGTGGCTACCAAGATCCCCCAACACTTAGACATTTGCCAAAGTAAAAGTTTTCCTGCAAACCCTTTCACACAATTAACATTAGTTGAAAATGTTGCAAAACCAATACCTGTAGTTGCTTGAATAATCATTAGGTTTGAGTACAGTTATTTTTTTTGTCATTAGGTTTTCCATCTTGGAACTGGTTGGACGCACCCCCCCATTGATTTCCATTCTGAGCTAGCCTACCATTTCCCTGAAATTCCCACAGCCTGCATCTTTCACTATTTGTGTGCAATGGTCTAATACAGGTCTACCTTTCTTTCCCTACCATTTCTGGTACCTTTTTGTTCTTAACTTTGTCTGTCCATGATATCTTCATCATACTTCTGTAGCACCACATTTCAAAGGCTTCTATCTTTTTCCTGTCTGCTACTCCTACTGCCCAGGTTTCACAGTCATACAGTGCTGTCCTCCACACATTTGTTTTAAGCAATTTTTTCCTTGTTTCCAAGTTTGTTGTCTTTGAACACAGTAGTTGCTTTTCCTTGTTAAATGTAGCATGACCTGGTACTAATTTTTGTTTTATATCTTTTGCGCTCTACCCATCTTGCGTTATTTGACTTCCTAGATAGCAGAAATCCTTAACCTCTTGCAAGTTCTCGTTACCTATTTGTATTCTAGTTTTTAATTTATTTTCCCCTCCTTTGCATACTAATACTTCAGTTTTATTTTTGTTAATTTTCATACCGTATCTCTCTGTTAGAACAGTTTCCATTTCATTAAGAGCAGCTTCTAACACTTTCTTACTAGATGCTAATACCGCAATATCATCTGCAAATCTAGGCATATATCAAAACCTTAACCTCTTGTAAGTTCTCGTTACTTATTTGTATGCTTGTTTTTGATTTATTTTCTCCTCCTTTGCATACTAGCACTTTAATTCTATTTTTGTTCATTTTCATATCACATCTCTCTGTTAGAACTGTTTTCATTTCATTAAGAACAGCTGTTAACTCTTCCTTGGTAGATGCTAATCTACAAATCTAAGCTTATCAATTTTTTGTCCCTACATAATAGTTCCAAATGGCTTTCTGCATGTGACAATATACATTGCCTGTTCGATGTACAAGTTAACAATTAATGGAGATAGGGCACATCCCTGTATCACCCCTTTCCTAATGTTTACTTCTGTACGTTCCTTCTCTAATTCTATTACCGCTATTTGCTCTTTGTATAAGCTATGTATTATCCATCTATACATAAAACTCATTCCGATCTTTTGAGTTTTTCAAATATTTTTTCCATTTTACATTATCAATACGCTTTCCTCGTTTTCTCCCTCATCACCCTCAAAGCTAAAACAGCCTCCCATGCTCTCCTGTTTCGCCTAAACCCAAATTGATCTTCTCCTAAAATTTCTTCAGCTCGTTTTTCCATTCGTCTTTGTACAATTCTAGTGGGTATTTTTGACACGTGCTGTCAAACTTATTGTTCGAAAATTTTCACATCTATCCGTGTCTCTTTCTTGGTATGGTGACTAGGATGTTACATTTGAAATCTTTGGGTATCTCGCCTGTCTCACATATAGCTTACAAGTTGAAAGAGACATTCTGTTACTGCTTGTCCAGTGGCTTTTCGAGTTTCTGCTTGCACCGTATCATTTTTCAGACCCTTTAATGCTAATTCAAGCTCATCTCTAAGTATAGGATATCCCAAGTCATCCTTTTCAATTCCTTTTCTAGTGCTGTTAGTGCCTATCCTGCATATAAATTCCCTATATATTCCTGTCATCTAACCACTTTCTCTACATTTTCTATAATAACGTTTCCTCACACATCCCTTATATTTTTGCTATATGGTTTTATATCCCTAAAATTCATTCTAATTAGTTTGTACGCTTCGTCTGTCTTTCCTATTTCCATCTTAGTTTGCACCGCTTTGAACTTTTCATCAATCCGTTTTTCTTTAGCTTTCCTGCATTTGCAGATAATTTTCCATTTTATGGCTTTGTATCTCTGTTTTCGTGTTTCGTCTGATCTATTTTTGTATTTTCGTCTTTCTTCTATTAAATTCAGGATATCCTTTGTTATCCATGGTTTCTTATTTTCTTTTTGTGTATACCCCAGAATATCTCGGGCCGCCATGTCTAAGCTAGATTTAATGTTATTCCATTCTGTTTCTAGTTTCTCAGTATATGAAATTTTCCCGATAACTTTCAGCAATTTATTTTACCTTTTTTCAAATTTTTCGTGGATATTTTTATCTTTCAGTTTCTCAAAGTCAAAGTGCCTTTGTCCGTTCCTTTTTTTTCAAATTTTTAAATTTAAGAGCGACCTTCATAATTATGATGTTGTGGTCAGTGTCTATATCTGCTTCTGGGTAGCTTCTGCAGTCTTTTACTGATTCCTAAACCGTTGTCTAACAAGAATGTAATCTTTTTGATATCTTCCTATATCTCCTAGCATCTTCCACGTGTATCGTCTTCTAGCATGATGTTGAAACAATGTATTTGTGATGATTAAATTGTTCTTGTCACAAAATTCTACCAGCCTATTTACCTGTTGTTTCTCGTGCCTAAACCAAATAAACCTACTACCGCTCCTTCCCTACCCTCACCGACCGCTGCATTACATCCCCCCATAATTATTAAATTTTATGTCCTTTTACGTATCTTAGTATGTCTTCGATATCTCTGTAGATCGCTTCTACCTCTACATCACTGTAGCTAGAGGTAGGCATCTATACTTATATCGTTACTCTAGTTCCGATTTAGATTTTAATCTAACCATGAGTACTCTTTTGTTCTTTTGTAAGTAGTTTTCTACACAGAGTCCTATCTCTTTTATAACTATCACCACACCCAAATTTCCTTCCTCTGATCCTGTATGAATTACCCTGAAGTCTCCACTCCAAAAACACCCCGCCTCTGGCCATCGAACTTCGCTGATCCCTACTATGTCTAGTGCTAACCTATCCATTTCAATCTTCAAGTTCTTTAGCTTATCTACTTGCTTCATACTTCTGACATTCCACGCTCAGACTCGCAAAATGTTCCCTGCTCTTCCTTTCAACTTTCCGATCACATTCTACAAAGTAGTCCCCTCCCGGAGATCCGAATGGGGAACTAACTCCGGAATCTTTTACCCCAGAGGATGCCATCATGTTCATTACAATGTAAAAACGTTGTGTACTTGGGAAGTAATGTGGTGGTTTCCCGTTACCTTCTATATCGCAGTAGTGTGTCTTAGAATGCCATACCAACCCCTATGGTTTCTGCCAATCTAAGCACCGAAAGTGCTGCTGCCCCTTTTTGGGGACCTGTATTAGTCTGGTTCCTCACCAAAGACCACACCAATTTGGTAAAACCTTTGGTTCGGCTCTTTAGCTCATTGGAACACTCAAACCGTTCCACCCGTTCTAGAACTTCTTCAAGGTGCAGGTCCATTCGGAACGGTCCATATATATTACTCAAATTTAGACCAGAGTAGAAAATTAATTAACGACATCAAATAATTTTAATCACCGTGTATAAGAAAGCTTTGGGTAATAATACACTTCATTTAAAGGCATGTTGAATAAATTCGTCATTTACTTCTAAACATAGGGTTTATATTGTTTAGATAATGTTAAACACCGTGTATATTAAAGCAGTGGAAAACAGAACGCTTAATTAAAGGCCTACTGTGTAGATTTAAATCATTCAATTAGAATGTAGAGTTTGTATAGAATTTCATTAGATAATAAGCATTATTAAAACCATGGAGCATAAAAATTTATTCGTTTCGTTAAAAAAAATAAAGGGGTTTTAAATTATTCACTGGACGCTTTCTATAAAAGGAAGTCGAGTTAAAATGCTCAACTTGTATTTAATTTAATTGTTTCAAGTACTAAAACTAACGAGAAATTACGTGCGAAATTTATATTAATTAATTCAATTTTTAAGTAACGGGTATTAAACAAAGTGTACAAATAATAATTAATATTTAATTGGTATTCGCTAAAAATTAAAGGGTAAAAGTCAATGCCATTCATTATTATTTTAATTGGAGTTAATTGAACCATTAGTAATATATAATAAGCATAAAAGCCTGTGAAAATCCAAGGTTGGTAACAAACAGCTAAAAGGAAGGTTGAAATACCATGAAACAAAGCTCGGAAAATTATATTGAGGCGTTCATTGGGGGCGCACACCTGCAAACTTTTAAATGTCAAGTTCTAATAAATTTGAATAGATAAACATGCAGCCTCTACGTATATTGGAAACGGTCGGATGTTTTAGCAGGAAATGCTAGATGAGGGGTTATTTTACTCACATAGGAATCCACGTGGATTTAAATAGCATATAGACTGGAATATTGATTTGTACCACTCAGACCAGGGTAGAAAGGGATGGATAAAACGCGTGATTTGTGAAGCTTCACTAGGTCTACGATTGGTTGAAATAAGATGCAAACATGAGAGGGGAAAGCATATCAGTTGGTGTGTAAAATTAATTAGTTGTTCTCGGACGTGTTGCAAACCGTGTGGAAATTTCTTAGATTTTCAACTTGGACGTGTGCAAATTTTTAGTAGAATCGCTGTGCCGAGCCGTCGGAAGGGAAAATAGAATGCGAAATTCTAAAAATTGTCCGTTGCGGGACAAATTCGACTTGCAAGCGGGCCATTATATAAACCCGGGCTAATAGGAGTTTCTCTTTCTTAGATTTTTGATTTTATTCAATACTTTAAACAGTTTTGCTCTTTATTTTTTTGATTATTGGATACTTTAAGTAGAATACGTAGTGATTACGTGCTACAATAAAAGTTATTAGTGCACTTAGAGAAGATACAAGGTAATAAAGTCTAGTTATATTTGCGACTATTACTGTACCAATTATCCAAATTAGTAACGATAAATAAATAAATAGAAGTAGGTAGTTTTGGATATAGCGTGAAAGAATTATGAATTTCAGTGCTATTTTTCAAGGGTGTTAATAATCAAATGTTATTCGTAAACATGATTGGATCCACAAAACAAGATTTAGATATACGTAGATGAATTCCTGAGAAGCCCTGAAACCTTTTTAGACGAATGGTGGTGTACAAAAATTTTAAAAGCGGTCAGAATATGAAGCCGTAAACATAAACCAGCTGGAATGGTGGAATTAGCAAGGACGATGTACATTAGAGCCACGAGTGCAGTAACCTTCAGGTAACTTATGCTTTGTTGTTCGAGCTTTGATGTTTTGGTGTGTGTTGAATATCTTTATAATTTGTTTGATAAAGATGGACAGTAGTAAATTTGTGTAAACAACAAAGTTTGAATTTTAAGGTAAAATTTTCTTGTTTAAGTAGAAAGGAGTATTTATCAAGTTTATGTTTTGGATTATCATGAAAATTTGGGTCTGTCTTTGAGCTCAATTAGACTAACCTGTTAAATTAACGTAAAGGGGTGGGAGATGCTCCCTTTTATTCAGACTTAGGTCTGCACATATTGTTAACTTAATTAGTATGCATCCTACAAGGACTCTAATTCTGGATGCAAATTAAAATGATGACAAATTTTAACTTGAAATTTTATGATGCTGAAATTTATGCTGAAATTTAATTTTGAAATTTTAATGTATTATGAATATCGATGTAAATAGAGTTAACGTTGATGTTTATGATAGGAATGTGTTTGTTTTTTTTTTTGAATGAGGATGAAAGTTTTAACTAGGTGAGCAGCCGTGGCGGAGAGAGTAAAGAGGCGATTATCAGAAGAGAATCACAGCAATCTGGACGGCCCAACGTTGGGGCTCGAGTGTTTTTTTTACTCTGGTGAGTTTTTTGTAGGTTTCATAGAAATATATATATATATATATATATATATATATATATAATTTGTATTGTTAACGACCTTTAGTGTTAATATATGCGAAAATTTAGGTATTAAAGAAGAGTAGTTATTTCCAGCAGACCTATAACCCACAAACTATCCTATTAAAATATATATATATATATATATATATATATATATATATATACTTTCATTTAAAGTGCTATATATGAAAACACATCCAATGTCCCAGTGTGTATGTTATGTAACCTTCCAATACAATTAGTAATACAAAAAATAATGACCAAATTGAAGTCAATAACTGTAGCAAACGTGTCGAAATAATCAACACCTAAGGCTTGTGTGAATCCATGAGCTACTAAATGTGCTCTGAATCGCTTAATCAACATGAGTTTTAATATTATAGACCCCCCTATGCATTATAACCTTTTCTTTATGTGGTCTACGTTCAATTTGCTAAATATCACGTGTTTATGACTAACTCCTGTTTCATAGCATTTTCCCATTCAGCACTATGAGTAGACTGAAAAGCTTCCTCATAAGCAACATAAGAGTTCATCTTCATCAAATTTTGCAAACCTACCCGAATGGCTAATTTTTGAAGAATCGAAAAAATGAAAATCCTCTATGTCATACACAAGATCATTAGCTTGACAACATTTCTTAATATCTTTTTTAGATCTACATTTGTGATCAGCATATCAATAGTAAACATCAGTACGACTACAGTCTTTCCCAGACACCTCTTTTCGAACCCATTCTAATTTCTTAGACGCAGAAACATCATAATCATCGTTTAAATTAATAGTTTCTATATTCTCCTTTAAAGGACACTTACTTTCACAAACTAATTCATTAAACTATGATTGAACATCATCATTACTCGAAATTTCTAGATCTAGTGTCGTCTCAACTTTATCATTTAAAATTTTTGAACCCAAAATCGATTCATCAACTTTAACATGTTTTAATTCCTTAACTTTATTATGCACAGGATCTAAAACTCTATATCCCCGAGTAAATGTGGTATAACCAATAAAGGTACATGATCTACTTTCAGCTTCTAGTTTATTCCTATATCTTCTAGGAATATACACAAATGCACCAAAAGTTCTAAAACGTGAAATTCAAGCCTTTCTCCCCATCCACAATTCATACGGTGTTTCATTAGCGCTTGTAGAGTGAGGTCTAAGATTCTCTGTGTGAATGTAATATTGAAGCGTCTCAGTCCAAAATTTAAGATGTAAATCAGCTAATATTAATAAAGTTCTGACAGCATTAACAGCATCACAATTAACCTTTTCAGCTACACCATTCTGCTGTGTATGTATATACACTAGTGAGCTGATGGTTAACACCCAGGTGGAAGTATCGTTCCATCTCCTCTGAGCAAAACTTCATGCCATTATCAGACCTAATGGACACAACTTTTAATCCCAACCAAAGCTCAGCACGAGCTACGAAGTCTTTAATTTTCTCAAATGCTTCAGTTTTATTTTTAATGGGATAAACTGCAATCCGTGAGAAATCATCTACTTTGGCTAGAAAATATTTTGCACCTCCTCCACTAACAATCAGAGCATCACCACATACATCTATTTGCAAGAGTTTGAGAGGCCTACTAGAATGAATTCATGGCAATCTTTAAATGAACCCGTTTCAATTTTCCTCGAACACAAGAATGGCAATTGATCTCGTCTTTATTACTCTTATTAACCCCAACACAATATTATTATTAATTGCAGTAAAAATATTTTGAGAGTTCAAATGCGCACACCGTTTGTGCCATAAAGGCAAACAATTTGCATCTGTTGAATAGATAGTATTCAAATCTAATTCTAAATTATTTGGATTTGATTTTTCAGCTTTATCAGTGTATAAACGTCTGCTTTTATGAGTACGAACAAATAATTTACCATTTGGTGCATAAATATCCAATGAATTATCTCGACCAACAAAGTAAAAACCATTTTCGGTTATAGAACCTAAGCTAATTAAATTTTTTGACAGTTCAGGAACATAAAGCACTTCGCTTAGTTCTACATTAACTTTCGTTCCATTACCATTAGTTAAATTAACATTTACCTTTAGCTTGTAATATGCCTTTGTCTTATTTAACCTTTTTATTAATATCTTGAAAATCGCTAAACAATTCTTGATTCTTATTAAAATGATGTGTGCAGCTGTATCAAAAACAAATTCATAATCCAACTTTTCGGTATGATTTAATTCTAAGAACCATAAACCTTCTACATAATTACAAGAAGAATTATGTGAATCCTTATGCTATTATTTAATTTCCTATTAGGTTTCTGATCATTTACATATGTTTGTCTGTTACCTGTATGAGATTCCATTTTTGATTCGTCTCTACTACAGTTACACCTAAAACATCTAATTTTAGATTTCTTTTTACCATCTATGTGAACATTATTATTATTAACACCTACTGCGAAAGTGCCTGAAACAGAAGAAATATTATTAGACACATTTGACAAGGAATTTTGAAGTCGTCCATCTTCCGCAAATAATGCTGTTGCAATACTTTCTGATTTAAACTGTTCATTCGGCAACTGGTATAGATGTTGTACAATCACATTGTACCTTTCAGGTAATGCGCTTATCATTTTATAAGCCATGTACAGATCCTCGAATCTACAATAAAGATCTCACAGTCTGGCATTGTATATTGACTGTTAATAAACGACCAATCATCCCTTTAGACGATGCCTCAAAATTCGTTCCAAGAGTTTTCCAAATATTTTTTGGATCAGTTATTCCATTTATAATACGCTTACCTGGGAACTCAGTAAAAAGTAAATAGTTGACGCTGCTTTGTCACCATGCCCAACACATTCAGATTTTTTTTTAGTCGTAAAAGATTCTTCTGAAGGTGAAACTTCATTATCTTCCTCAGCACTAGTAATAAATCCATATACACCTTGATCACGTACAAGTATTTCCATATCCACTCGCCATTCGCGATAATTCGAGGCTCCCCTTGAGCTTTTCAAATTCAAAAGCAATTATTATATAATCTTGAAATTCGTGTGTCACTTCGAATAACGTAACAAAAACCTAATTCAAGGTGAGAAATTTATAAATCCGGGACATAAACAATTGCATAATGATCAAAAACATAAATTCCAACATTTTTAGACCGTTTGGTTACAGTAGGGTTATGTTTTCCAACTTCAAAATGAACAATTCCAATTTATGCACTCTTGGCGATATTTCACGAAAAAATAACTGTTATGCAAAATTGAAGTTTTATCATACTATAAATACGCATATAACCAACGTAATTAACAAACTAAAAACACGTTTTGACATGCACTTTTTCACTTAAACTTTTCCAGAAATTTCAGTTAACTCGTTGAATAACCATGTGATAGATTTACACAGTGGAGTTAATTGATGGAGAAATAATAGTAAATACATCTGATCATCTAATTGGAATTTAATTAATTAATTAAGTGATACATTAAAAACTAGCATACACAGCCGTTACTCATTCTCAGACATCTTGAACATCGCCAATCATATCTTATATTAAAAAAGGCAGGAAATTATTAAATTTAAATATTTTCAATAACATTTTACAATTATCAAAATACTGCTGATGTCATGAAAACCATGTTTTGTTGGCGTTTGCAGGGTTCTTGACGTCACTGACTTATCTTTGCGGTCACAAGCATGCTGACAAGTTGGGTTCCCACCAAAGCAAAAAGAAGTGCGTTGACCTCGGTTGGAGAAGATAAGACGTTTTATGTGAGGAATGCAGTATAGCTTAGGAGTTTACAGTACCGCCTTCCGTAGAGTGAACATTACCTTACTGCCTGCCGTGAGTGCTTCGTTCTCGTTTCCACCCTTTTTACCTATTGTTATCGTATCGTCCATCGAGGCATCGACAGCAACCCTTGAAGAAGCAGCTACAAACCACAGCAAGGGCAACAGTGAGGAACCAACCCCCTAAGGACAACGGCTGTGCCCAATTGGACTGACAGGGTAGGTGTTTTAAGTATATTTATTTACCCGGCGTTTTATCGGGAGGCGATTGTACGTTATAATCTGTACCAGTCGTCACTGTAATTCCAACATGTGGAAGCAACTCTAGAGAATCTCGTTTGTACATGTGTATCTAAAGCGAGAGTTATTTTAAAGGATTTTGAAAAACTACAGCCATTTCGCTTAATGTTGAAGAAATACTACAATCTTTTATAAGTCCAACACTTTGTGACAATAGCAAATTCAATGTATGTGCTAAACAATGAACAAAAATGACATTTTAAAACTTTTGCCTAACTTTTGCTTGAAGACTCGCAAGTGACCTGCCATTACAGCAGCTCAGTCGCAACTCTGATCAACAAGTTTTGAACCACACTGTACTTCTTCAATAATGTTACATACTTTTAGACACATGGCATCTGCTGTTCTGCTGGCAGTTATATCCATAAAATTTTAAAAACATTCTTGAATATTTTCACCCGATTTTACATAACGTACTACCACAGTTAACTGGCTACAATTTCTTATATTGGTTGTTGTGTCTAAAATAATTGATACAAAAGGTGCATCCTTTATTTCCCCTTTAATGCTTTCGAGTACAACATCGGGCATGCATTTTATCAAATTATTTTGAACTACAACTTTTTGTTATTGACGTTACTACATAAAGTAACAGAAATTCCACTTAAATAAATATAATAAAGCATGAAGAAATGTTTAAATACTTAGTGTTTATCAAAAACATGGAATAAACGAATTTGTACCAAACCTAGTAATAATTTATTGCGACATATATATTGCTAAGGTACAACAATATCATTGTTGTT
This sequence comes from Platerodrilus igneus, assembly GCA_036346225.1. Classification (NCBI taxonomy): domain Eukaryota; kingdom Metazoa; phylum Arthropoda; class Insecta; order Coleoptera; family Lycidae; genus Platerodrilus; species Platerodrilus igneus. The sequence goes on from JARFIW010001237.1 coordinate 3,252,848, forward strand.
TGACTTATAAAATTCTTTCTAAAAAATGAAGTATAAAATGTTGTTTATATTTAAAATTGTGGCCGTCACTGTGGTTCAGAAAGAACAAAATGTTACACGAAAAATGTTATAGTGCGAATAAGGAGTATAACGAAATGCTATAATAATGTATATTTTATTTCCAATAAGTTGTAATACTAAAAAAGATAAACATAACATTTGTCCAATTTGGCCCTTATTTAACTCTCATGTACTTATACGATTTACCAAATACCAATGGTGAGCATCAAAATTGAAATAGTAATACATAACTCGATAGTTATACTTACTACACACCTAGTATATTAGGACTGCCACGTATTCTATTAGGTTGAATATTATCCCTCTCCTTGTCAGGTGAAGACATTATTAAACTAGAAGCTTGAGAACGCTGTGTATTATTTGGAACATTACCACACATAGCACACTTAACAGATTTTGGCCAATTTGCATAAGTACACATCTGTGACAAAAAAAATATAGAATACTGTAACGACAATTTAAGACTTACAATACATATCCATTTTTGCATTGTACGTCTACAATTTTCGATGTTTGTTAAACTTGTTGGCGGACTATTTGTTCGACACTGAGTTAAACTCTGTGCAACATCAGAATTCTGTGTTATTTTTAATGGTTGTATTTGTTCGTGTAATGTGTTTTGAGATGAAGGACATACAGTATTACATTGGTTACACAAATGATCAGCAAATTTATTTTGAAACAAGCAAACTTCACAAGTCCACTTGCCTCTATTACTTTTATTTTCACTAATTGCAGCTGCCAATCCAGGTAAACTTATATTTGAAGCTTTTTCAATGTTTCCATGTAAACGATAAATATCTTCACTAACAAATGGTTTAGGACCTCGACACATTGTGCACTTTACAGATGATGGAAAGTTTTCATATGTACAATATTCGCATATCCATTTCGATTCAGCAGATTCGCTCATTGTTAGGAATTTTATATAAGGTGTAGAATAATGCACAACCACAAACAATTACATTAAGCAGTTTATCCAATTTCTGTCAGAGTGGGTCATTTTTAATTTTATAAGGCAATATATATTTTGAACTAAATTTGGCAGTTTCTTTAGAAAGCATCTAGATATTGTAGTTACATATCTAAAACAAAATAATTTGCAAATGTATCAATTCAAAGTGAGAAACATTAATAAACAATGTCATCTCTAATCTAACTGTTAATTAAATTAGATGTTTGGCACAAAAAATAAGGTAACCTTTGCCAATTAAATTGCCAATGTCAAACATTTATAACTCATTATAAAACAATAATATATAATGATAAAAAAACTTAGAAAGCTGATAGTAGTATTAAACTGGTTCAGCTGAATTTAAATTGCACGAACATGATGTTTACTGTTCACCTAATCAATAAAAGCTTAAACAACAAAAATGTAGGTAAACAATGTAAAAAGTATTATAAAATTAGGTAAAACATCCCTACCTTCAACAAAACCTATATAAATAATAACTGCAATAAAGGCACTATGAATAATATTAATTAGCGTGTGAAAAACAAATAATTTAGATATCATTGGTGGGAAATTTAATTGAAATCTGTCAACCCTTATAAACTTCCTGACGAACATTTAAAACGTCAAAACTATATTTTTTATAAATTACACTGTCAATGTCTATGACCGTATCTAAGCACGCGCTTCACTAAAACTTTCATGAAATACAAGTATCTGTTTAATTAAAAAATAAATTTTAACCGATTACGTATCGTCAAATAAACGTTAAATGCCAATTAAGATATAGACAAAAACATTTCCTTGCTATAATCCGTGCTTTTGTTGAGGGCAAAGTTTATGTGGTCCTAAATTGTGGAAAATAGTTTCAAACTTAGAAGATGGATTAAATACCTTTATTTTTATTTATTTATATACAGAAAAATGTTGACTTGAAAACTAAGAAAAAAATAATTTTTCAAAAGCCTCTATATTAAACTCAAATAAAAGTAATTAAAATTAAGGATTTTTAAAATTAAGAACACGTAAGTTCTGTCTTCAAAGAAAGTATGAGGTTATAGTAATAGTACGGTTATATTTGTGTTTTAATTTTCAGTTAACTGTAAAAAGTTGTAAACTATGTAAAAATACCTATATTTTTCAAATTGGGCAATTTGCTTTGACTATTTTTAAAACACGTGTGGCGGTGTTTTAGTAGAGACAGTTAACATACAGAAACGGTGCAATTATTGTCGTACAGTGGCGTATTCTTTATCAATTCCGGGTATAGGTCTGCAAACAAGACGGAGTTTTGTCTCGTGCTATAGTCTATTTAATAAATCAATGCAGTGACGTCATATAAACCAGCCGTTACTATGTTGCCATAAATTGCATAAAAATGCATCCAGAATAACAATACATAAAGCGAAATTTGTTCTCAAGAGTACAGCTTTAATACAAAATAAACAAAAATAAATTTGTAAAATCGCTAATTACAACAAACCGGAAATGACAGTTAATGAATGCAAAATGAAATGAAAGTTAGCAAGGTCTTAATGACAACAGCGCAACGTGTTCCCAACCTGTAGCATTTATTTTCTTCTAAATGTCATTTGGCATCAAAAATACTGTTCTGGAAGTCGATGAGTAGCAGATCTCAATATGTCGATGTAGGTAGTGAATCCCTTCGTAACAATGGTGAGACTAGCATGGTGTAACTATGTCGAATATGTTGCTGGAGGAGGTGTTGACAGTTCTTACTGATATAGGGTGGATGTTTATAATGCTTGAATGAATTTGAATTAGTTCGCTTGGCAAACGGTACGGCCGAGTATCCAGTGAGATGTATCAGTATTCCAACTATTTTATAGGCGTACAGGATCGTGCGTATAAAAATTCTAACTACCCACTTAGATACAATAGCTGCACTAATAAGTTGGGTTTAAAGTATTGAAGCGGGCTACTGCTACCGCGTTTCTCTAATTTAAAACAAGTAATAACAGGAGTCTTTATTACTCACTGTTCACAAGTCTAATTAACAGTATATGCCTTATTTATAGATGTTTTCAGTCCACTTAACAATGAAGCACTATTACACTAATGAATTTACAAGCACTAATATATTCATAAACTAACTTCTTTACTATAGGTCCATTAACAACACTAACACAACTATTTATTTATTATACACTTCTATCTATTTATGTATAATACAAGCTGCATGTACATTAGACACAGCATATAACATTTATGTATATTCTTGAACTTCCAAAAGCTCAACTACGTTTACTGTACACGATATAATTTATATTAGACATTCAAGTATAGACTAACTCTAGCATTCATTAGCGGTCTTATATATACTCTGGATTAAAATGGATGACTCATGCTCCAGTAATTTCTTGGAGAATTCTGGAATCCTTGAGAATAAACAGTGCTTTCGGCGTTTTGTGTATTTGATGGGTTGCCTACTAGTAGCTCGCTACACTGCCCTCTCTTTAAAACCGTTACGTCTCGTAACTGTAAATACATTTTGACGCCAATTCGATGACTGATGACGGTATCAGCAGCTATCTCCTCTTGTGCATCCACCACGTCGTTGGAAGTAACAGTCAACAATCTTTTCTTGGTCTTGGTAGACAACCGGTTGATAACAACAAACAAGGACCTGGACGTTGGTTTCCTGGAAAACTACTTCTAGCATATTTCGGACTATCCTCCAATCTAAGCGATCTAGTCCACAGCCTAGCTTGGGCACTGCTAGTCTCGTTACACCATTTTCCATCATGTGCGCCTTAAGATTTAGCAAAGCCTCCCATAGATGTCCATAACTAGGTCTCTGTCATGAAGAATTTTTGATGACCAGATAGTAAACATAACGATTTTTATCTTGAAGAACCACAGCTTTTCCTACAGTTGGCTGCTGTTGTACTAATTCATCCACACATCCAAACTTTTTGTTGAAAACAACAGCTATTCCCCTTGACATTGCCAAATCTTGAACTATGCAATGTGCAAGGGAATACTCTTCTGGTGCTCTAAACAGATCTTGCTGTTTTTCAACAACAACGCCAAATCTCGCCTTAGCGGAACCACCATACGCCGCCATAAAGCTCTTAAAATCTACATTTGGCTCATGATTAATAACTTGTCGAACACCATTCTCATCATTCGAGCTTTCTTCGTTGTTGCCAGCGTAGGATGTTAAACGGTCAAAGTGTACCACTTTCGGTTTACCACAGGGAGCTATTCTGATCCGGTGCACTACATCATTAATCCTTTTTATCACTTCGTACGGGCCTTCCCATTGTCTTTGTAATTTTGGCGACAACCCACGTTTTCTTTGTGGATTATACAACCACACCAAATCTCCAGGTTGATAACCACCTTCTTGTGTTCTCGTGTCATATTGTGATTTCATTCGATCGCTTGCCACCTAGATATTCTTTCGGACGTTTTCGTGAATGCTATTTGATCTTTCACGAAGCTTACTAACGTAATCTTCCCCTGCGATCTCTTCTCCAGGTTTAAATCCAAACTGAAGATCACATGGTAGCCCCAATTCACGTCCTAGCATTACGCAAGCGGGCGAGTACCCTGTGCTGTCATGTACCGAAGATCGGTACGCCATTAAGAACAAATGTAAATATTGGTCCCAGTCTCGTTGATGTTCAGAGACAACTTTGGCCAGGTACTTCCCTAACGTCCTGTTCATTCTTTCAACCATTCCATCCGATTGGGGATGAAGTGGCGTGGTTCTAGTCTTCTTGATTCCAAGATGTGTAACGGGCATTTTTATAGTTTTAACATCTTACGCTTTTATACTCAATTCGTAAGTACCTTTCTGCAATTACTAGTTCTATATTTTATATTTATTAACTCGTGTGTAGTAATTTAAAGATAGATAAATTGAAAATTATAAACCGCTTGTAATTGATTATAAATTGCATCGTCCTTGTCTTGCCGTTCGTATAAATTTTGTTGCTTATTTGAATATACAAGTCTAGATAAGAGACGATAAGAAGTTGTAATGGAACGAGTTGAATAAACAGATGAGGAGCCGTAGTTTGTTCTTAGTTCTATATATTAATTACGCTGAAAATACTGCTTCTTCTTTTGCTTTGACAATAGTGAGAATTAATGCGGTAACAATTTTCGTATTGTTCCTGAACAAGCACAGCACGTTTTTAGTTGTTTTTCTTGTGAAGTGAAAGTTGTATTTTAACTGTAGCAGTGTGTAGTTCTAATTCCTTTTGAAGGAAAGATGCTTTATAGACGAACGTGTTTACTCGACCTGCACGTGCGTTTTACAGAACATTGACGGACTTACTTAGTGATACGCGTACTTTACTAATTTGTGGTTTTAGTTGTTTGTGTTGTGAAATAATAGTCGTAGAACTTGCTAAACTGACCGATTCTTTCTTTAGGATTAAGGTGTGGGCGATCTAGTCTAGTGTCCCTTTGTTTTGTCAGATTAGTGCATACTTTGGATTATTTAAATACAGTGGATACTGTGGTTTCTGCATTTTTCTAACACCAAAGAATCTAAAATAGATCATCGCTTGCGCGAATTTCGTTATTTGCGAAATATAACAGAATACCGGTTTACAAAGGTATTGGTTGAAGTTTCTCACTGCTTTTTGGAGGTTTATGAAAATAGTATACATTTGATCCCAGTTGAAATTAAACTAGTGCTACAAAATATTTCGAAATTATTGTCTCAGGAAATAGAATTAACAGGAAATTTATCAATGCTACATAGTTCCGTCGCGTGATGGTGTCTGCTGCTAACCCCAGTGAAATACGTAGGTGTGATTAGTGTAAAGTGTAAGAAATTCCATCAACATCCTCACAGTCCAGGGTGAAGTGCTTCGTTAGCGTAGGACATCGTGAATCTCACACTTCCGTTGCAAGGAAGCGTTGCTGAAGGACTTTTGTAAGTTGAACTATTTCCTACTTGTTATTACTTTAAATATCTATCCGTTGCTTTACCATATCTTTGTCGTTCTGATACCTTTTACAAAAGACTTGCATGATATTTTAAAAACATAAGAAAAAAAAAGAAAGAAAGAAAGAAAGATCAATACTACTGAATTACTCATATCAATTGTGTCTTACCTATTTTTTTTTTTAACATTTTGTCTGAGTTATGTTTAATTGGTGTGTGAGGAAACGTTTCTGCTACTCCCCAATATTACCTCACTTTGTATTAAAAATTTTTGTACTGCTTTTACCGTTGTTATATTATATAGATTATCCAAACAGTTTTTTTTTACATTCTACAAAGTACTGAATAATTTAGACATCATTGCTGCTATGCTTATTCTTTTTTTTTTCAGGTGTGCTTAACTAATTTTCTTGCAGGTATTGTTACTAATTCCTTACAGCCGCGTACATTAGATGTTGGTCTGCGTTCTACAACCCCCCTAATCTCCGATTGAGCCCGGTCATTTCTTTGATTTTTCTTTGTGTTACGCGCGGCCCCGATTAACGTAGCATAAATTTGGCGCCCAACGTGGCTGCGACGGAAAAAACGTAACAGATGCTTGCAGACATTTTGAAACAACGCTGATGCGAAGTTCCGACCTTGATCGGAGTGTAATTCCAACGGAACTCCAAAGCGACAAAACAACTCCTTCACTAGTACATCTGCAACCGTCTCGGATTCTTGGTTAGGTATAGCATATGCCTCCGGCCATTTGGTAAAATAATCCATTGCAACCAAGATGTATTTATTTCCTTTCTCTGATTCAGGAAACGGACCAGCTATATCAATGGCTACCCTCTCAAAAGGATTCCCCACGTTATACTGTCTCATTGGGGCTTTCCGTTTTGTGACCGGGCCATTTGTAGAGGCACACAATTCACAATTCCGACACCATTCCTTCACATCATCTTTGCAGTTCACCCAATAGAATTTTTCTCTCACTCTTTCGAGAGTTCTTTTCACGACAAAGTGCTCTCTGGAAATACCATCGTGCAAGTGCTGCAACACTTCCGGCACTCTGCTTCTCGGCACTATTACTTGAAGTCTCTCAGTGCCATCTTCAAATTCTAGGCGTCGTTTCAAGATTCTATTTTCCATCATCAGGGAGTCCCACTGTGCCCAGTATGCCTTCAGGCTCCTACTTAAAATACTAATTTCTTCCCAAGCTGGCCGTTGTCCTCTATTTTTCCACTACATAATACGTCCCAATTCGGCGTCTTTCTCCTGGTCTTCTCGTATTCTTTCGAGTTGCCAAGTATCATCGGTTACTGTCATTCTATGGATGACACTTATTTTCTCTTCCATTTTGGAGCATTGATTGCAGTTTATCGGACAAGGTCTCCTTGACAAAGCGTCTGCATTCCGATGGCTAGTTCCTACCCGATGTTCTGTGTCAAAGTCATATTCCTGCAACCGCTTTATCCACCTTGCCACTTGCCCTTCAGGATTTCAAAACTGCAATAACCATTTCAGTGCAGCATGGTCTGTTTTCAACAGGAATTTACGGCCGTATAAGTACTTATAAAAGTGCTCTACGGATTTGACGACGGCCAACAGCTCCCTTCTTATCACACAATAGTTCCTTTCTGGCCGCGACAAGACCTTGCTGAAATACCCAATAACTGTTTCTTGTCCGTCTTGCACTTGGGAAAGAAAGCTTCCTATAGCTGTGTTACTGGCATCAGTATCCAACACAAATTTGCCCTCCATCCGTGAATAACTCAAAATTGGTGCGGTAATTAGTAGCCGTTTCAGTTGTTCAAATGCACTGTGGCAGTTGTCATTCCAATCATATTCTTGTCCATCTTCGGTTAATTTCGTTAACGGTTTGACAATGTTCGCAATCCCAAGTATAAAACGTCGGTAATATGTGCACAATCCTAGAAAACTGCGTAGTTGGTGTATATCTGCTGGTGTAGGCCACTCTTGTACCGTTTTTATTTTGTCAGGGTAAGCTCTTATTCCGGTCTCCGAAACGACATGTCCTAGGTATTTCACCTCTTTCCCAAACAGGTGACACTTTTTGGGGCTCAATGTAAGGTTTGCCCCCCGTAATCTTTGGAATATCTCCTCTAGGTTCTTAAGGTGTTCTTCAAAAGACCGGCCTAACACTATCACGTCGTCTAGGTACACCACACAAGTCTTCCAAGACAGTCCACGCAGTATCGACTCCATCAATCGTTCAAAAGTAGCAGGTGCATTGCATAGTCCAAATGGCATGACCTTGAACTGCCATAATCCAGTTCCAATTGTAAACGCAGTCTTTGCTTTATCGTTTGGCTCCAAGCCTACTTGCCAGTATCCGCTTTTCAAGTCCAAGGTCGAAAACCATTTAGATCCGGATAGAGTATCCAAGGTGTCATCAATTCTGGGCAAAGGATAGCTGTCTTTCTTTGTCACATTGTTAAACCGCCGGTAGTCTACGCAAAACCTTGTCGACCCGTCCTTTTTCTTGACAAGCACTACCGGGGATGCCCATGGACTATTCGAGGGTTCAATCACTCCCTGTTCTTCCATATCGGTGATAATTTGCTCGGCTTCCTTACGTTTTGCCAAAGGAAGCCGCCTAGGGTGTTGTCTTATCGGTTGCGCATCTCCAGTATTGATCTTGTGTTGCACAACATTCGTCCTTCCTTTCTCACTTTTATCCAGTGCAAACACACCTCGATATCGTCCGATTAGCTCTTTTACCTTGCCCAGTTGGTCGCCGTTTAATCCTTGACATATCCTTAACATATCCAGCAATTTCTGTGAGCAACCGTTGGCTGGTTTATCTTTCGTGTCGTCCACACAACGTGTTACGTGCCAAAGTGGTACTAAACATTTTCTTAGCTTAATTTGACGTGCGAAAGTTTCGCGCCACAAATTCAAAAGACTTGGCGTATATTTCCGTCACGTCAGAGTGCGTTTGCGCCAAATCGCGCGACGCGAGTGGCGGAGAAAAGTGGGGGAAGTGTTTCCGTGAGACGCTGTAACGTGGCCGTTTTGCCTTTGAACATCGAAAAGGGCGGTCGTGTCTGGTATCGTATCTTAATTTTTATTATGTAGATTTCCTTTTGCTTATCTTTGTTTGTCTTTACTTAATTAACCTATTCCTTATCGTTCCGCTACATATAGGAATCTGATACGACCCTGGAGTAATCCACGACCCTAGAACGAGCCGGATGTCCATGCTCCGCCAACAGCACCGGAGCCGTCACCATCTTTAACTATCTTAAAGGGGGCTCTAGCCATTTGTTAGGCGTACCCTCCGTTAATTGCCTTAAGAGGGCCATCAGTAGCCCTGATGGACTTCAACAGAAGCCAATTTTAACTCAACCCCGCAGGACGTCGGATTTCTTATGTAAGTACTTTAATTGCTTAATTTGTTCGCTAATTTAATTTATATTTTTCCGCAAATGGCGTATTTAATTTGTTATTGGTGACGTCATTGACATATGGGCACGCCAAAATCTGTACAAAGGTTAGCGTTACCAACTGCCCGTGGCGACGCTTATTCCGCGCTTGCGCGATTCCTATTATAAACCTTTAAATTGTGTAATTATGAACTTTTAAGTGTAAGAAACGTTTAATATGGCATACTGGAATGCAACTTCCCACAATCGTGTCTTTCTTCAGGGTCACCGTATGCGGATTAATGTTCAGCACCCTTACTGGTACCATATTTCGAAACTTTACCAGCGTTCTTCCAATCAGTAATCCCTCCTGACCCATTCCCGATTTAGTTGCTTCCATCATGCATACTTGTCCTTCCCGGAGCGTACCATCCGGGCGTCCCATTACTATCATTTCCGCCTTCTCGGGTATTTTCATATCGCAAATCATTCGAACTTGCATCGTCTGGTTACTCCTACCTTGAAATGGAATCTCATCATCATCTATCCGAAGCACATTTTCTTTCATGTTTACATGAAACCTATATTCTCTCATGAGATCCATTCCCAAGATCCCTTCTTCTGTAATTTCGGCTACCAACACTCGATGATTAATTAATTTGTCCCCAATTGTCAACATAACGGCAGTCTATCCGTGAGTACAAATCTTCTCTCCACTTGCCGTTCGGAGGCACACCGATACAGTAGTAGTTTTTGTCGCTCCTGTATCCACAAGTAATCGGACAGCCCTACCATTAATTCTACCATCGATATAAATGCTGTCCAGAATCCCCATCGACGATGCAGCACGGATGATAATCTCCGGGGCACTACGCTGTGCTGTTGAAGTTCGCCCCCTTACATTGACCTGCTTTGGCGCAACCGGTTGTTTCTTTGGTTGAGTATAGCGTCTCTGCATATGACCAACTTCACCGCAGCTCCAGCATCGTAGACGCCATCTCCGCGGTCGTTGTCTTTCCAGCCTTTCCACCTTTCGCTTTTCAAACAAACGGTTGATTATTTCATCTATGATGTTCTGAGCTTGACAAGGTTCTTCTAAGGCAGACCGAACTTTGTGACCCATCCTGTGTGATGTCTGCTAAGCTGCTTCAAATTCAAGCGCATGAGCCAGTGCGTCGTCTAACATTTTTGGCCGTGCTAATCTTAGCGCTTGCTGTATTTCGCTGTCTCTAATGCCATCCACAAATGTTTGAACAGCCAGTTGTTCGAGGAAACTATCTGGTGCCGTTGGATATGCCAATCTAACTAATCTGGCGATGTTAGTTTCAAATTCTTGCAGGCTTTCACTTGTCTTTTGCGAGCGGTTCTTAACTTGTGCATGGTAAACTTGTTGAAGGTGAGCATTTCCATATCTCATCTCAAGCTTCGATGTTAAGAGGCCGTAATCATTCTGCTGGTGATCGGGAATCGTTTGTAAGATGTTAAGAGCTTCCCCCCGTAAGGCCACTATTAAGGAGATAGCCGTCTCTTTGTTGCACCAACCGTTCACTATTGCAGCAGCTTCAAATTGTTTCAAATATGTGGGCCAAGGTGTTTTACCATCGAATGTGGGTGGTTTTACTTTAAATTTAGACGGTATTGACTCGCTTCTTTCCATGGTTCTTATTTCTGGAATGTTCTGATTAACAACTTGGTTTGCTAATTCAAGTGACCGTGTTGTTAGTGAAATCACTTGTTCTTGCAGCCTCACCATATCTCCTTCCATTTTTATCAATTTACTGTCTAACTTTTGCTCAACTGTTTTTACCTGTTCAGTGACATCTTCTTTCAATGCAATGGAGCTTTTCATTAATCTTTGTTCTAACGTGGCTGTTTTTCATTCAACTTTTCTTCTATTTTCTCAGCATTCTCACTAAACTTTATTTCCATTTTCGCAGCATTTTCACTTAACCTTTTGGTAAGGTTTGATTCCAGTTCAACTGACCTCACTACGTTTTCATTTAGTGTCACTTCCAGTTTAGCCGACCTCTCCTCCAGACCGGATTTAAAATCCTTAAGGAAGTTCATTAAAGCTTCTGCGTCCATCTTACTTTGACTTCTTGTAACTGGCATATACAAACTACTTAAACGTCTTTAGACTTGTGTTTTAAATTAATCACTATATACCCCGCACCTGACACCAGTGAAGCGGGCTACTGCTACCGCGTTTCTCTAATTTAAAACAAGTAATAACAAGAGTCTTTATTACTCACTGTTCACAAGTCTAATTAACAGTATATGCCTTATTTATAGATGTTTTTAGTCCACTTAACAATGAAGCACTATTACACTAATGAATTTACAAGCACTAATATCTTCTTAAACTAACTTCTTTACCATAGGTCCATTAACAACACTAACACAACTATTTATTTATTATACACTTCTATCTATTTATGTATACTTCAAGCTGCATGTACATTAGACACAGCATATAACATTTATGTATATTCTTGAACTTCCAAAAGCTCAACTACGTTTACTGTACACGAAATAATTTATATTAGACATTCAAGTATAGACTAACTCTAGCATTCATTAGCGGTCTTATATATACTCTGGATTAAAATGGATGACTCATGCTCCAGTAATTTCGTGGAGAATTCTGGAATCCTTGAGAATAAACAGTGCTTGCGGCTTTTTGTATGTTTGATGGGTTGCCTACTAGTAGCTCGCTACAGTATGAACACACTGAGAGGTGTATATTAAAAATATTCTCAATAAGCGTATTGAATCACTCAAATTGTCGTTTCCAGTTAACTTCTTGTATATACTATCGAAAAAACTAACTAGAAAGTGATTTCACATCGCAAAATGCTTTTCTTTTAGAGCTTGAAATGAATGCATTATAGCGGCTGGTGCAATTATGTTCATTCTCTAAAATTGGGTTTATTAATATGGAATGTATACAAGCCCACTCGATTCTGTTCTTAACGACAATGGTAGATTTTAGAATCAGCACGTTTGATTTATGTGCAATTAATAAAAAATAGTATATTATTCAACTCATCCGGAAAGTTTGCGACACGAGCTCGTTAAAGCGAGCGGTGTAATCCGAATGAGTAATATTTATAACTCGCGAGTAGAATACTATAATTTTCCCACGACTGCACAAATCTTCATAATCAGATATTTTCTGAACGTTTAAAATAACATCGCAAACACTAACGAGCAAAAATTTATTTTCCCACGACTATCCGGTAATACTTTTTTTACGCATTTAAGAATGGGTTAATAATAGTACTCATTATTCTGTAGGTGTATATGAATTCATAATCCAACACATTTAACCAATCAGGAACATCCAGGTTATGGATTATGATCATAATCCAACACCTCTGATCAATCAGTATGAACCTTCATTCTTCAAAGTAGGCTGTTACACTTTGACAAATAAATTTTTGCTTGTCAGTGGTTGCGATATTAGTTAAAACGTTTAGAAAATATCTGATACTGAAGATTTGTGTAGTCGTGGGAAAATTATAGTATTCTACTTGCGAGTTATGGCCAATACTCATTCGGACTACGCCACTCGCCCTAACGGGTTCACGGCGCAAACCTTCCGAATGAGTAATGACAATCGTAACTCGCTCGTTGTATAATATACTATTGTCAAAGTGTAACAGTCTACTTCGTATGATACGAAAATTATACTACACGTGTTATGAAAAATGAAGGTTTGTACTGATTGGTCAACAGTGTTAGATTATGATCATAATTCACGACCTGGATATTCCTGATAGGTTAAGGGTATTGAATTATGAATTCATATACACCTACAGAATAATGAGCACCATTATTAACCCATTCTTAAATACATAAAAAATACAGTACTTGATAGTCGTGGGGAAAACATCTTATTTCATGTTCGGTTATCTAGTAATGTGTTGTATTGCGAGTTACAAAAGAACATGACATATATCATGTTGAGTAGTTACACACGGTACTTTTGTCTTTCTGATGTCATATAATCAAGATTGCTCATAAATACATAACAACTAGCATGTTTACGCCTTTGTGTAAATTTATTAATTACAAATAGTTTCGCTTTTAAATTACAATTAGTTCTTCGCTAATCGCTACAAATATAATTTTAAATAAAAATTAATCGGGCATTGGGTGGGGGAGCTTAAGACTAGTTTATGATGAATGTTAACTATAAACATTCACGCACTACAAAACAATGTAACTGACCATAATAGCTGGGAACGGGGTGGTAACTTAAGCCTTACCCTAGGAGTTCGCCAAGTTTTAATTCCTGTGGAATAAGTAATGTTTATCCGTTAGTACCTTCACATGATGTCACATGGTTGACCTTTGATCATATGTTTGACATAACGACCCAATTTGTGTTACTGCCGTTACCATAGTTTAGTTTGGTAAAGATTGGACGAACTCAAGTTGTATAAAATAGTTTATGCATCTAAGAACGAACTCTCGAATGGCGCTTTCTCCTAGGCTTTTATATACTGCCACTGCAGTAAAATTTACTACAAACATCGTGCAGAAAAACATGATTGTTTCTAAATCAAACATTAATATGTAGTGATTCGTAGTATTTCCAAGTAAATTCTCATTGGCTGATAATTATTGCAAATATTATAGTGTACATTTCAATATTTAAAGGTATTTTTTAACAGCACGTAAACCACTTTCAGATTTCCAAACGCACCTCGTGACGTCGGAATTTACCGTTATATGGACGATCGATCTGTTTTATAAGCTTTAATTTGCTTCGGCATTTTAAAATGTATGGTCGAAAAGCTTCACTTGGCGGTTTTATTAAAGGTAATGTTTTTAATTATATTCTATTTTGAAGTTATCTGATTGCATCGAAGCTTTATTAATAATTTGATGTTATTTTTGTTGTATTTTAAGATATTTGTAATGCCACTAGACGAGTTTAATTTAAAAGCACGTTTATCCAGCTGATGCAATCAACAGAGCCTATGTTTAAGTTTGTTCATTTATATTTATTTTGTCAATGCACTTGTAGTGGTGTTTATGCAAATGATAGAATGTAGGTTAGCCATTGTGAACCATATTACGAAACGAACTGGAAACTGTTAATGGTTTGTATGATAAACGTGTATGTTTGAGCCTTTGTTGAATTCACTAATATTTTATGCCCGCGTGGGGTAGAACATTGGTAGTCAATGTTCTTATCTTTTCGGTGTTTGATCTCTCTTCAACTTTAGCCGGGTAGTAATGGCACAGCCGTCCTAGGTACCTTCTAGAAAAGATTAACTTGACTGCACTAACATTTCTTCAGCTTAATATGTAGAATGTCTGTGTAACAGTTGGCATCCCGTAATATAAAAGTGCACAGGGTGCTTGTTCGCAGCCCCATCCTTGGAGAGGTGTATTTATGCAGTTAGAAAAGCAGGGTTGTGGAGGTTATATCTGCCGATAATCTTTCCTCAGCGCTAACTCAGGGACTCCGGCACTCTTTGCTCTTGTAATTCATATGTAATTGATGGTAACCTAATTTTGAGGTTATTGTATAATAATTAAAGTAGGGATGCTAACTATTATAATTTTATTTTAAACCTTCCCGCCTTAACGCCATATCAGTGTGTATATTTGGGTTATGTTTCGGTCACACAACGTAGATGTCGTGCGCCACAGCCACTAGACGACTCGATCACAGCCAGATATTGTCCAGAGGGGGCGTTTGTTCGTGCGCAGGTAGGCTAGAGTACAATTTTTTGCCGTGACCAGGGGGTGTATTCTCGAAAGACGATGATATTTATCGCATGCGATATTTTACGATTTTCGCAAGAAACGTCGAAGTTGGTATTCTTCAAATTTCGCAAGAGATATTTATCGCACGAACTGCAAAGAGCGGTGTACTACTAAGTGATATATTTTATCGCATGAAAACGCACGTATTGCGCATGATTACTATATTAAAATTGACTGACATAGACTTTTCTCTATGCACATAACAAAAAATTGCTACTGGTTTTAATCTATTTCGTGGGTGTTTGACAAATAATTATAATTAATAACAATTATAGCAAACTTTGATGAGGCAGCATTATTTGCTGTTTTGGAGGTGTTTGAAGAAGCTGAAACAGCTGCCAAAGTGACTAAAAGACAATTCTATAAGCGTATACTATTTTTTATTTAAGTGAAAAAATGTTTGTGGGTATGTTCCGCTTAATAAAAAGTTGAATTCCAGGAATTTCATTCTGTTCCGTTGCTATTTCTTCCCATTCTTCGCAAGCTTTTTTTTTGTAAAATTAAAGGAAAATTTACGGCTGCATAATTGCCCTCTATTTATAAGTAGCTCTGTTAGTTGGGCGTAATTAATGCAAGTAAACATTACGTTCATCCAAACTTCGATCTTACCCGACAAAATTCGATCTAGTAGCTTCCTGAACCACGTGATTTCGTTCCGGTTGGCTATTGGCTTTTATTATTATTCTATTTACGACATGCCTCACTTCATTCGATATTTAAAATATCATAGCACATCTTGTCGAGAATAGCAAGTCGTCATAGAACTGTTTTGCATGCGATACTTTTGGGTGATAAATATCACCGATGATATATATCGAACGAACTCGAGAATAGACCCCCTGGTGTTGTTTATGGATCATGTCTGTCGTTACGTGGAATGCAATGCGACACCTAGTGACGGTGACTGCAGTTGAATTTCCATGCTTCTGTATCCGGCCGTGACATTTATCTGGGACTGAAAAGCAGTCGATAATAAACTTATATAAACAGCATTTAGCTGAGGTACTAAAACTACTGAAATTGTAATTAAAATTAGCACCACAATGGATAAATTTTAAGTGTTTACCTTTGGAAGGATTTTTTGTAGGTGTTGCAAACTCCATCGAACTCTAAAAGAATATAGGAAAACATGCACAATTACTCTTTCCAAACACTTACACGGACGTCTTGCTTAACTGGAAAATTATGATAAAAGTGTTAGAATTTCAGTTCGAAGATTAGTACATAGTTTCTTTTTTAAAAATAAACTGCCCACTTTAAACAAAATCGTACAAGAGTTGAGAAGCAACCCAGATTTACAAAAAAAGGATCGTTGATCTTTGTATAAATTTATGAAGCAAATTAATTTCAAGTATTTAAAAGGCAGTCGCAATAGCGTGTTAGCTGAACGTGACGATATTATTAGATGGAGGCAAAAATATCTGCTTATTATTAAACAGTTTAGGAAGGAGGGTTAATATATTTATTACCTTAACTAGACATGGAGTAATGAAAGCCATACAAAACAAAAATCGTGGGTAGACGACAACATAAGAAATCGGAGACAGGCGTTTATTGAAGAGTTATCGACTGGAATCAAACGACTATCTGGAAAAAAAAGCGGCTTGTTATGCATATGGTCTACAGAAGGTTTTGCAGAAGATGATTTGGACCTTTTTCAGAGCAAACAAACCGTCGATTACCATGAGGAAATGAATTCAACAGTGTTCGAGAAATGGTTCAAGCGTATATTGAAGCTTTTCTTGTTCACTTCGCTGGGCGTTAGTAAAACTCACTTAAAAGGATGTTCATTTTTTCTTACAAAAGTCGTGCAGAATATGTTGTTTTATCCGTATTGACACAATTGACTTTTGAAGACTTCCGCACTAGCTCTGAACTCTATCTTCAGCGGTTTAGAGGGACTATCAGGGGGGTCGTTAATTAAATACGGATAGGTAGGGCGCCACTGTACTTAGATAATGTGTAAAACAAAAAATATCGCTAAGAAAAATACAGGAACCTCAACGAGTATATTCTGTTGTAGAAATACAAAGTTTTGTATTTTTAGATGGTACTACGTTTATCCTGAAATAAAATAAAATACATAAAATAATATTACAGACATTATTACATGTGATTTTCCAATGCTCCACCCGATGGTACTACATTGGCCAGGAAGCGAGTTTTTTTTACCTGGAAAATTTTGAATTTTGCCGAATCCTTGCTGTTCCAAGCAAGGTAGGGATCTTTAACGTGCGTGACAACACTCACACACGGGACCTCCATTTTACCTCTCATCCGAACGAGGGTGTATTTTTGCGAAAAATGCTCGCCTAACATTTTTCAAGCGGAGCGTGTCGGGATTCGAACCCGGGACCTTGGGCGTAGTAGTCACACACATACCACTACGCCACGGAGCCGCCTAATATTACAGACAGCAATTTGCGCCTCAAATTAAAATCAAATAAATCAGACAGGTTTTATACATCTATGATTTCTTTCTTTTGTGTTATAGTGCATGGACACTCTACTTATTAAATTTTATGCACATCTGGTAATACTTTTGCTTAAGAGATTCCGTGAACGTAATTAACCTTGTTTACATTAATAAAGAAATTAAGACTGCTACCATATATAAACCTAACTTTCAATTACGTTTAGCATTTCTGTCAATCATATCTGAAATTGTCAATTTTTGACTTATGTCAGATATAGACAGGAAGCAACGCTCAAAATCAATTACTAGCTCGATTTGAAATGATCATTTGGGCTATACTTAAAAAGTCTAAGTTATTATTTCATCTTATTAATTGCAATACGTTAGTATTTATCAACTTACCTTGTGTAAAAACTACTTATAATATTTATATATTAATACTTGGCTTATAGCCGTGATTTTGAGCGTTTCTTCCTGTCTATATCTGACATAAGTCAAAAATTGACAATTTAAGATATGATTGACAAAAATGCTAAACGTAATTGAAAGTTAGGTTTATATATGGTACTGTACACGATTTAGATTTGTAAATTTCCCAATTATAGCCATCGGCCTCGGTAGCGTAATTGGTTAACGCACAGTTCCGGCAAAACTGAGATGCAGGTTCAATCCTGTCCAAGGCCTTATATTTTCCTTCTTTCAATTACTAGCTCGATTTGAAATGATCATTTGGGTTATACTTAAAAAGTCTAAGTTATTATTTCATCTTATTAATTGCAATACGTTAGTATTTATCAACTTACCTTGTGTACAAAACTACTTATAATATTTATATATATATATATATATATATATATATATATATATATTTTATGCCGCCCCCCACACTCTTTCTATGTGTTGTGCGCCTTTTTTAATTAATTTTATGATTTTATATGATGTGCAAATACTTATTTCACTCCACGTATTTTAGCAACGTTTGGTTGGTTAATTAAATCAAAATTGTTTTTAATATGCCTCGACTATATGAACTCTTTCTTCTCAGGGTATCCACCTACTTACCGTGGGTTCAGTGGTAAATAGATGTGCAATGCCCAACCAAACTGCACTATCTTTTGTTTTAGTACCTTTTTTAGAATTTACTTGTGTATATGCCAAATTTTATGTGATCCACGTAGCCTTGTGCCAAATTAATTAATACCACAAAATACTGACTTTGACGTTATAATACACCGTACTCATCTGAATTATACGTCGTTATTGGCCTCTCTTAATGCTGGCTCAAAATCCTTTTCGCCGTATGCGCCTTTACAAGGTTTCACTATCACTTTGAACTGCCGTCTAGCCTCCAGGTAACTTTTCTATAATTTTGCTGCGCCCAAATCTAAAATAAATATAACCCGAATTTAGAATTTAGAATGCCCTTTTTATCTACTTCCCCTGCGCTAATTCTTCCGTAGTAATTTCTTCCTTGAATTGTACACTTCCACTTGCTGTTCTTACGCTGCTTTCTAATTCTGCTCCTCTCGTTCACTCGTTCCAAATCTATGCTCGTTCCTATTAACCACTCAATCCAAATCTATCCTCGTTCCTGTTTACCACTCAATGCCCCGCTACATATAAATCCATATCCAAATCAATCCTTATATTCTTCACTCTTATGTTTCTCACTCGATGCCTTCTACCTATATAATCTCGTTCTAATCCAATCTTATTATCCGCCGGTTCGCTGTCGCACTAATTCCAATATTTACTTTTATTCGTCGCCGCTATTAATTCTTTATACACTGATGCTTCTCTTTACTCCTTCTTTATAAATCAAACTCTTGCAATTCAAACACATTTATTTACTCTTCCAAAAATATTTATACAATTTAGCGCAGTTTTATGAAACACGTTTTTTCACAAAAATAATTCGAAATCAACTCCCTTTGTTTACTATCCTAGGTGATAATTACAACATTTTCTTCCTACTCTATTACATATTATATAAAATAAAACCATCCAATAACATTTTATCACTGAGTTCGTGTCACAAATACCTTAAATTTTGTCTTTAGCACTTTCCTATTTTATACATAATATTCTATCATTGGTCCTAAATGTTTCACAACCCTTCAATCACATTTGACACTGCTATTACTTATAATTTTGAGATTACATGTTTGTCCAAAAGTTGATTCTAGTAAAATAAAAGCCAAAATAATTCACACATGAAACTGGATCTGAATGGTTGATAGTGGACAACCATAGACGCATCCGGTTTTCGGTTGGCAAATGTACGTTCAATGGCCTATTAAATTATAACTCAGTATAAAACCTTGAGCACTGTGTATTTTATCACGTCATCAAGTCATTATAATTTACGTCTTGGCACTTACATTTCAACTAACATTTTAAATACTTTAACGTATGTAAAGTACGGCAAACATACATTTTTAAATTACGGGATCTGATATATGGATTATTTTATTTGGCATACACTACCTTCTACACAAAACCACCCTTAGAACCCTTGTGGCTCCTAATGACATTACAATATATTAACGGAAAATTATTTCTGAATTATTTTGACATTTATTGTTAGTTTGTGAATATTAAATTAATTTTTATATCTAATGTTAATCTTGGGCAATTTAAATAAAATAGCAAAAGCCTCTAGAGCAATTAGGCATTATAAATGTCATTAACATAATTAAGGGATTTTTTATGTCACCTTTTCAGTACTGAGAAAATGATTCACATATAATAAAAATAGGTTGGTAATAAGATCTTTCAAATTAGTAAAGTTAACTTTATAAATAGTTATCGTGCATAAACAAGTGTATGATTGTATTATTCGTAATTCAAGTTCATAAAACTTTTGTTACATAGACAATTTTATAAAGCATAAATTTTTGATAAAAAAGAACGTTTGAAAATTTAAATTTATAATTAAACATTATCACAAAGATGTTAAGTTTCATGGATTCAAACTACCAAGGTTAGATATATACATTACGTTAAACGTCAAACAAATGATTGCTGCACAGGTGGATATCGCTTACCACGTTGACCTCAGGTTTGGCGACTTGCACCATTTAACAAACAACTTCAAACCACACCTGGACTTCCAGCATTTGACGAACACGTAAAAAAAGTTGCCACATCGTTATAACAAAGCGTCTTAAACTGGAGCCATAATGTAAGTTTCTAATGCGTAATTGCTTTATACGCAATTATTTCAGCTGCCTACAACCATTGGTTAGCTCTAACCATTACTTATCAATTATAAGAAAATTTCCATGTTGAAATTTAAGGAACGCATATATCTTAGACGCAGTAAAAATATAACAACTTAACTCGACCATTTTTGCATCAGTAATTAAACGTTATGCCTTCCGTATTTTAGGGTTGCTTTAATTTATATTTATACATCAGTTTTTTGTAAGTTAATTTTAGCGTTATTTTTGTACATCAGTTCTTTGTACGTTAGTGTTAGTGTTGCGCATGATGAGTTTTAAACAATTGGATCGATGCATTTATGGAAACTGAATTGCGACTCGCAAGTCAGCCTTAGATATGAACTTTACCATAATGACGTTGCAAGTATCAAAAGCCGACTGGCCGGCACGTCGACAACAGCCTTAACAAGCAGGTGCGCACAAACACGCTATTGTTGTCGCTTTGGAGATACGTTGTAGAAATTTTACAATACAGACAGGACATTTATAACTATGCGCTTTATTTACTATATGATTAATTTTAAAGAAGAACAATAATTGGGGTGTTCCGAAATTATGATACTTTGCTTTTAATTCTGTATTAATTGTTGAAGTATGATTTATATTAAACTATAAAAGCATATCCACAAATATTATAACACAATACATAATTGTTATGCGTTAATTTAGCAGAGGAAAAACGAACTGTTACAATATTATCAAAATTACCAGATGCTGCTGTAATTATTATGGACAATGCGTCTTATTACAGCTGCAAATTAGAGGCGATACCAACCACATCTTTAAAAAAGAAAGGAATGCACGAATGGCTACGCTCAAAAAATATTCAATTTAGCGAAATCATGGCGCGATCAGAACTGCTCCATTTAGTTAAATTGTATAAGTAACAATATAACCAGTATGCGATTGATAAAATGGCTAAAATTATGATAAATTTGTATTATGCCTACCACCTTATCATTGTGAACTCAATCCAATTGAGTTAATTTGGGCACAAATTAAAAGCGAAGTTGCAGCAAAAAAACACTACTTTCAAATTGCCAGATGTTGATATATTGTATACACCATTAACAATGTTACAATTGTTCATTGGAACAACTGTATTGAGCACGTGATAAAAAAAGAAGACAAAATGTATAGATTTGGTGGAGTTATAAACCTGTGATTATTTCACTTGGTGCTGAAAGTAGTTCTGAAAGTTTGAACGAGGACTTATTAAGAATGTGTAATGTGTTATTTACTGGTTGTGAAATTTTTGGGACCGACACAGCATCATTCAAAAATGAAATTTGCAGTGTTCTAAGGGTGATATCTTGCCGAGGTGGTTTCCTTCAACTTTGATCCTTCTTCTGGTAATCTATACCATTTGGGAACACACTCTTGTAGTTTGTACCCAATTTTTTTTAACAATAACTACTTATTGTTTCATGTTGTTTACAATTAAATATTAATTTCACAGTTATTTTTTATTTATCAATATAGGGAACAACCCCTATGCAATTTGAAACAGATTAAGTGCTTTACGAGATTGTTTAACAAGCAATTTAGTTACACGCGTCTAGGGACACAATTATTTTTGGCTGTTTCAAGGTCAACTTTGACGTTTCAGTTTAAACTCATATTTAAGTTATCCGTTAAAACTGAACTATCTATAATAGTATCTTTTAATTCGAAAGGTAACGGAATCTAACTGCTAAAAGGCCTCTTCAACTTATATTTTATAGATCTGTACATCAATTAAAACATATACTTTTTGCATAAATATTATGATTATAGAACATCACCGCACTGCGCCATATAGGTTTTGTTTTTCATTTTTATTTGTTTTAACTTTGCATAGAATTATTAGAATTAGGATTATACAATAAATTTTGTTAATAAGTGTTATGGAAGAGGAAATTATTTGTAAAGAGTGCAAAAGTTAATATTTATACGTCAAACATGACCATGAAACAGCCAAAAATAATTGTGTCTCGAGACGCGTGTATTTAGTTTACTAAAAGTCACATTTAAAAGCTGCATGAATTTTTCATCATTTTTCCATCTTTTAGAAATTATATCAATCATATTTTGCAGAATGTAGTAGGATACAAATCTGCCGCCAAATGTAATCTAATGATATTTTCTAATTACATTTTACAGTGTAATTTATGCTTTTCATTCGCTCCTCTTAGTTTAAAAGCAGACTATAGGTACTCGTCATGCAATGATATATAACCACAGATTATCCACCTAGGTGGATAATCTGTGATATAACCTATGGTAATGCAGATGCCGCAGAAGCATAAGATCAGAATTACAAGAATATTACTGAGTGTTTAGGAACATATCATCTAATTGTTAAGAAACTGCCGATACACGTTAACAAACAAAATCTTTCTATAAAAAATTCAGCTCATTAGAAAATATGATTCTATGCAAGGCGCGGAGTAAAATTTTAAAAGAAGCTATTAAAGTTGTATTTGCAGCCACAGTTCATTGTGCTCGGTATAGCCGTTTCTTTATTAGAAGGTCTTGCAGAATTTCTTGCTACTTTGCGAAATCGATTTGAGGAATTTGAATCTGCTGCTAATCGAATTTTCGCAGAAAGTGACTACAAGTTCGGTAGGAAACGTAAGGCAATTATATTATTTCATCAAATTGCAAGCAATCAAATTTCTATGGAAAGACAAAAAAAAATCCAATTGAATCCTTGAATGTTATCATAGATACTTGGATGATGTGTCTAAAAGTTCAAAAAATTATTTACAACCTACTATATCGCTGATTTGAATTTTTAGACAAACTATAGTTGGTAGAGGGCGTAAGTGGTTAACTTCTACAAGAAAGATAGGATATACAACAGATCTGAAACTTTCGTTTAAGGAAGAAGTTATAAGATTTGGAAGCTTACTAGTGCCATTTATGACAATGACTGTGATAATAGTGTATTTAACAGTGCATACTATTTCAAATTATTGCACGAAAAATGAGCAGTTTAAGCTTTTCCAAACCTTAACACAGTTCTCCGTCTTTACTTGACTTTACATGTCAGTTGTGAAATCTGAAACTTCCTTTTCTAAAATAAAGTTAATCAAAAATGAACTGCATACTAATATGGAACAAAAGTGCTTCAATTATCTAAGCTCAATGTCTATGGAAAAGAATACAAGCTTTGCCTCTTGATAGCATCATTCCTGATATTTTGTACGCCTCAAATGCAAGAAAAGAAAACTTTCATTTGCTACAGTCTATAGTTTGATTAATTACATTTAACTATTGCTGATGTACAGAAAATTCATTTTTTTTGCCACAATACTTAATTTTTTGGACTAATTGACTTCTATAGTATTTCTATAAAACCAAACTTCAAAACTCTGACCAAGTAACTTGTTTGTAATCAACGACTGAATTATATCGGCTTTATTCCAAGACAATGATGAAATTTTCTCAATTAACATTGAATAATTGTTCTTGTATATTATTCGCCAAATGCTTTTCTACCTGCGGTAAAACATGTCGGCAGCTCTATGAGTTTGATAAGTCTGCGTATGACTACTAAGTCCAAAGTCATGGGTTAGATTCTCGACACCGATTGTATTGAAACCAAAGTACCTTCGTTCTGCTTCCAATTTTCAATACCAGCTCTTGAACCTGCGTCCATACGACTATAACCTCAGATGACATTGCAAAATTTTGTACTAATAACCGATTTTCAACAAACTAACAATAAGTATAAAAAACTAAAAAAACACGAAGTAAAGTACAGATAATGTTGACACGTGTATACAAAAAACTGACAAAAGTGAAGTTACGAGTTCAAAGTACAAAACTAGTTAATTTAGTGTTCTGATTTAATTTGCAAATCAATATCCGAATTAAATGTAATATAAGCTGTTTTCTTTTCACCAGTAATCTCAGATCATTTTGAGATTGGTTGAATTGATATTTATCTGGTTGTTAGTGAAGTCCATTTCGAATGGACCTGCACCTTGCCGAAGTTCTAAATTACTAGAACAGGTGAAATGGCTTCCGTGTTCTAATGAGCCAAACTACAGGTCCAACCAAAGTAGTAGGGTCGTTAGTGAGGAACCAGACTAAGACATGTCTCCGAAAGAGGGCAGCGGTTCTTTCGGCACTTAGATTGGCAGAGATTATAGGGGTCGGCATGGCAGTCTAAGGCACACTACCGCGATGTGGAAGGCAACGGAAAACCACCACATTATCTCCTAAGTACACAGCATACTTAAATTGTAACAAACATGATGGCATTCTCTGGGGTAAAAGATTCCGGAGTTAAAATAGTCCCCCATTCGGATTTCCGGGAGGGGACTACTTCGGGGGACGCGATCGGAAAGTTAAAAATAAAAGTCGGAAATATTCTGCGAGTCGGAGCGTGGAATGTTAGAAGTATGAAGCAAGTAGGTAAGCTAAAAAACCTAAAAATCGAAATGAATAGGTTATCACTAGACATAGTAGGTATCGGCGAAGTTCGTTGGCCAGAGGCGGGGGATTTTTGGAGTGGAGACTTCAGGGTAATTCATACAGGAGCAGAGGAAAAAGATAGGATACTGTGTAGAAAATAACTTACAAAAGAACGAAAGAGTACTCATGATTAGATTAGAATCTAAACCGGTAAACACAGTAATAATACAAGTATACATGCCCACCTCTAGCTACAGTGACGAAGAGGTAGAAGCCATCTACAAAGATATCGAAGACATATTAAGACACGTAAAAGGACAAGAAAATTTAATAATTACGGGGGATTTTAATGCCGTGGTAGGTGAGGGTAGGGAAGGAGAGGTAGTAGGTTTATTTGGTTTAGGCACGAGAAACTACAGGGAAAATAGGCTGATAGAATTTTGCGACAAGAACAATTTAATCATCACAAACACATTATTTCGACATTATGCTAGAAGACGACATACGTGGAAGATGCCAGGAGATATAGGAAGACATCAAATAAATTACATTCTTGTTAGACAACGGTTTAGGAATCAAGTAAAAGACTGTAGAAGCTACCCAGAAGCAGATATAGATACTGACCACAACATCGTAATTATGAAGGCCGCACTTAAATTTAAGAATGTGAAAAAAAGAAACGGAAAAGGGCACTTGGAAACTAAAAAATAAAGATATTCAAGAGAGATTCGAAAAAAAGTCAAATGAATTGCTCAAAGATATCGGGAAAATATCTGATACTAAGGAAGTAGAAACAGAATGGAATAACATTAAATCCAGTCTAGACATGGCGGCCAGAGATATTTTGGGGTATACACAAAAAGAAAATAAGAAACCATGGATAACAAAGGTTATCCTGAATTTAATGGAAGAAAGACGAAAATACAAAAATAAATCAGACGAAAAAGGAAAACAGAGATACAAAACCATAAAATGGGAAATTATTCGAAAATGCAGGAAAGCTAAAGAACAATAGATTGATGAAAAGTGCAAAGAGATACAAACGAAGATGGAAATAGGAAAGACAGACGAAGCTTACAAATGAATTAGAACGAATTTTAGGGATATAAAACCGTATAGCAAAAATATAAGGGACGCACAAGGAAACATCATTATAGAAAACATGAGAAAGTGGGTAGATGGCAAGAATATATAGGGAATTTATATGCAGGAGAGGAACTAACTGCATTAGAACAGGAATCAGACATTGAAAATGATGACTTGGGATATCCTATACTTAGAGATGAGTTTGAATTATAGCATTAAAGAGTCTGAAAAATGGTAAGGCGCCGGGTATAGATAAGGTGCAAGCAGAAACTCTAAAAGCCGCTGGACAAACAGTAACAGAACGTCTCTTCCAACTTGTAAGCTATATGTATGAGACAGGCGAGATACCCAAAGATTTCAAACGTAGCATCATAGTAACTATACCAAAAAAGAAAGGCGCGGATAGATGTGAAAATTTTCGAACAATAAGTTTGACAGCACACGTGTCAAAAATATTAACTAGAATTGTGCAAAGACGAATGGAAAAACGGGCGGAAGAAATACTAGGAGAAGACCAATTTGGGTTTAGGCGAAACAAGGGAACACGGGAGGCTATTTTAGCTCTGAGGGTGATAATGGAAAAAACAATAGAAAAAAGGGAAAGCGTGTATATAGGGTTTGTAGATCTGGAAAAAGCATTTGACAATGTAAAGTGGAAAAAAATGTTTGAAATACTCAAAAAGATTGGAATGAGTTATAGAGATAGACGAATAGTACATAGCTTATACAAAGAGCAAACAGCAGTAATAGAATTAGAGCAGGAACGTAGAGAAGTAAACATTAGGAAAGGGGTGAGACAGGGATGTGCTCTATCCCCATTGATTTTTAACCTGTACATAGAAGAGGCAATGAATACTGGCAAATGCAGGAAGACATTTGGAATTACTTGCAGGGACAAAAAATTGATATTCTAGATTTGCAGATGATATAGCGGTATTAGCGTCTAGCAAGGAAGAGTTAGAAGCTGCTCTTAATGAAATGGAAATGGTTCTAACAGAGAGATACGGTATGAAAATTAACAAAGTTAAAACTAAAGTTCTAGTATGCAAAGGTGGGGAAAATAAATCAAAAACAAGATTACAAGTATGTAACACAAACTTACAAGAGGTTAAGGATTTCTGCTACCTAGGAAGCCAAATAACGCACGATGGGAAAACCACAAAAGATATAAAACAAAGATTAGCACAAGGTCGTGCTACACTTAACAAGAAAAACCAACTACTGTGCTCAAAGACCACAAACAAAGAAACAAGGAAAAGATTGCTTAAAACATATGTGTGGAGCACAGCACTGTACGGCTGTGAATCTTGGACAGTAGGAGAAGCGGACAAGAAAAAGGCGAAAGTCTTTGAAATGTGGTGCTACAGACGTATGATGAAGATATCATGTACAGACAAAGTTAAGAACGAAGAGGTACTAAAAATGGTAAGGGAAGAAAGAAATATGTGGAAAACGGTAAAAAATAGGAGAGATAGAATGATAGGCCACATACTACGGCATGAGGGAATAGTGCGGAATATATTAGAAGCAAAGATAGCAAAAAGAGAAAAAGAGGCAGACCTAGGTTAGACTACTGCACACAGATAGTAAAAGATGTAGGAGTTTCAGGGAGATGTGTAGGCTAGCACAGAATAGAAATCAATGGAGGTACGCATCCAACTAATCCCAAGATGGATAAACTAATGACGAAAAAATAACTGTGCTTAAACATGATGATTGTTATAAGTAACTACAAGAATTGGTTGGGCAATATTCTCGAATAATGTTAAGTGTGTGAAAGGATTTACTGGAAAACCATTATTTCGGCAAATGTCTAAGTGTTGGGGGATCTTGGTATCCACAGGTTGCTTAACCCCCTTCACTGAATCTCGGTGAAATAGGGCATAAAATTAGAAAACAATAGAAGGGGAACGAGCTGTATACACCTGCTGTGTGAGAATTTCAGGGAACTATGTAGGCTAGCTCAGAATATAAATAAGTGTAGGTACGTGTCCAACCAGTTTTGATACGGAAAACCTAATGACGAAAAAATAAGCGCAGATAAATCTGAGGATTATTATAAACAACTAGTTGTTGGTTGCGAAATATCTGCAACTAATGTTGACTGTGCGAAAAGATATATTGGATAATAAGTGTTGGGGGAACTTGGCAGCCATAGGCTGCTTACCTTCCTTCACAACCGTGCATTTATATTTCCAATGCTTCACCAGAAGGTACTACATTGGCCAGGAGGCGAGTTTTTTGTTGCCTGGAAATTTAAAATTTTGCCGAACCCTTGCCGTTCCAGGCAAAGTAGGGATCTTTAACGTGCGTGACAACACTCACAAACGAGACCTCCATTTAACCTCTCATCCGAACGAGGGCGTAATCTTTGTGAAAAATCCTTACCTGTCATTTTTCAAGCAGTCGGGATTTGAACCCAGGACCTTGGGATCCGTAGTCTTACGCTTACTACATTGATCCACGGCGACGCCTCCCTTCACAACTACTGAAGGTCGGAGAAATAGGGTATATAACTGTTAAACAATAGAAGGTGACCGAACTGCATCTAACAAGAAAGAACAGCGCCTATGAGGAAAGACAACAAACATAGAACAAGAAAAAAATTGTTGAAAGCATATGTGTGGAGCACAGCACAGTATGCGTATGAAATACGGGCAGTTTGAAACGCAGACAGAAAAACGGTAGCAGCCTTTTGAAATGCTGTGCTTCAGATGTATAAGGACGATAGCATGGACAGACAAAGATAATAACAAATAGGTTATAGAAATAGTAGTGGAACAAGGATATCTGGGGAAAAAGAGAAATAGAAGGGTGGAATACGTTCTAAGGCATTTTTGGGGAATAGTATGGGATATATTACAAGCAGAGATAGGAAAAAAGAGGTAGATGTAGACCTAAATCAGATAGTGATAGATGCAGACTGCAAATTTCAGGGAAATCTGTAGGTTGGTTGAGAATAGGAAACAATGGTGGTACGCGTCTAACCAGTTCCAAGACTGAAGACCTAATGATGATGTTAGTGAAGTAACAAGAACGACATTTCACATCATAACTAGAGACCACAAAACATAACCTTACTTCTATTCATAACCTGAGTTATCAATCAATTTGTCCTACGCGGGAAACACGAATTTTCCCCACTTTTACTAATCTTAGATAAAATTTCATTTGGACGTAATTGCGTGGTCGTGCTTTAAGGGAAAGGAGGAAATTCTTAAACGTTCTCAGTATGAAATATCTAAAAAGAATATGTCAAATTGACATTGTATCTCGTAAGTGAAGTGAGCCACAGCTATAGTCAACAGAAGCAAACATGAAACATGGAGTGGCGTAAGATAATGGCTCAGCTAGTTTTAGAGTACAGCCAGAGTAAAAAGTTGCACTCTATCCTTTTCCAGGTGTGATGAAAAAAATAGGTGCACGACAGGGTATAAATAAATTATCCTGACACAACTAGATTTGACCGTTTTTGGTTACGGAAGTTGCAAAAAGATAGAAATCTCAGGGGGGAAGATAAAGAGAAGTTGAAAAGCTCCAACCTTGTAAGAAAATTATTACGATAAAGAAATTTAAACATAGATTTGTGTAATAGATCTGTTTCAGTATTTTATTATCATAAACAGAAATTTGCAAAAATTGGTTAACAAAATAAAGAAATATAATTTAGTAAAATTTTGGACGCAAGTCGAACGTAGTGTAGCGGGTTACTACTACCGCGTTTCACTAATTTAAAACAAGTAATAACAAAGGTGTTTATTACTCACTGTTCACAAGTCTAATTAACAGTATACGCCTTATTTATAGATGTTTCCAGTCCAATTAACAATGAAGCACTATCACACTAATGAATTTACAAGCACTAATATCTTCTTAAACTAACTTCTTAACCATAGATCCATTAACAACACTAACACAGCTATTTTCTTATTACACTTTTGTCTATTTATGTATTCTACAAGCTGCATGTACATTAGACACATAATATAACATTTATGTATACTCTTGGACTTCCAAAAGCTCAACTATTTAACCTTACACGATATAATTTATATTCGACATTCTGATATAGACTAACTCTGTACTTCATCATCGGTCTTATTTATACCGTGAATAAAAAGGATGACTCATCCTCCAATAATTGCCAGAAGCTTTTCAGTCCCTGTAGAATATGCAGCGCTTGCTGTTTGACGGGCTGCCTAATAGTAGCTCGCAACAGTAGTATAAATTCATAAAGCTTTTGTTTGATATTACTATTCTTAAATCAACAATTTGTAAAATACCAGTTTAACAGATAACATTATTTTGAAAAATATACTGTTGTTAGGATAAAAAATATTACTAATTTTATTGTGTTGAATGAGGGGCGGTACAGGTGTAACAACTACGCAATATTACGATATTGTTGGTTAAAAGACGATAATTTAAAACACCCAATACGATAGTTTGTTTCTGAAGGGTTGGCAACACTGGGTATTGTATCTAACCTATGATTTGTATTTTACTTACTCCCGTAGGGTTATAGATGTTCTATGTTACTTACTGTCCTTATTCAGTCCTTATTGTATTGTAGTTTGGTGCGTATAGTTGAAAATTCTTTTTTCTTAATACTTTTAATCCGTGTTTTAGTTTGATATTGAATGGAATGATATGTAAGTTTAAATTAATGTTTTATAGAAAAATCATATTAATTATAATTTTGTGTCATGGCTGTTGTACATTATAAAAATTTTAACTAACGCCATTTTAAATCATAAAATTTATTATGTAAGGGTTAAGGGGTATTTAACGTGTATCAATTGACGCCCTAAACTAGAACGTAATAAATAATTGAACCAAGATAATTGAAAGATCAGCTGATAACAATAGTTTCCTGTTTTAAGTGCTCTGTTATATGTAACTACTACAGCTGTTTATAATAAAGATGAATTCATACTCTCCACCCTTAGCTTCCCTTATAGGTAAAATATTGAAATTTTCTTCAATATTTTTTTCTTAGAACCTTACTGGTAAATGCAAGAATTTGCTTATTTCAACTTACATCCAGCTGAAATAAAACTGTAACTACAGCTCGATCTGAGCTGTCTGTTTGAATGTGAAATTCTTTTTTGAGTTGGGATGCAACATCGTCGTTAGCTCCAAAGAGACATTCTTTATTTTGTTGGATCATTCAGAATTCCTATCTCCATTTGCTATTCTTTTTTAAAGGTTTTAAAAGTGGGATTGTTAAATTTGCAAAGTTATTCCAAAATGAGCATTCATAATTGATGAAGCCTTTGAGCTCCTTGACATTACGCAGGGTGAGAAAATGCTGAATGTATTCTATTTGCTTGGGGATAATGCGTTTGAAATAGTGTGAGACCTAAAAATTCAATTTTCATCTTGTCTCTCATACCCTTTGCTGATGTTCCAAATGATATCTTGGATTGGACAAAAAGTTTAATAAATCAGCTACGTAAGATAAGACAAAACCTTCCAGGAAATGAATAAAGTTAGCGACTGATGTAGAAAGTCCAAACAGTTTAGCATTAAAGCTAAATGTAGAATTGTTTCACAGAAATCCCATAATCTTACGGTGATCTTTACGTATAGGTGCTTGCCAGTAAGAAGCTGTCGTATCCAATAAATTTTGTCTACATTGGAATTTTACCAGTAATTTTTTGGTAGGTGTGGGTATAACATGATTTTTATCAATTCTCAAATTGAGAAAACGTGCGTCTAAACAGATGCAAGAGGGGTTTATTTTTTTACCACAATGACTAATAGGTGCAATATGTATTCAGTTTTTGATAGTGATATTATTCGGAAGTATTTCGTGCTCATTGACTTTGGCCCGGTATGAAAAAGATCCGTGGTACAATTTTCTGAAAAATGGAGTCTTGTCCCTCATAATTATTTAATGTTGGTAGATGTGTATTGGTTCCAAAGTGTCTGAAAACGTCCGGCTATTATTTTGTAACAATTCATATAATTTAATTTTTGATTTTCATTAAAAATTTCTGCCTCAAATGCATGTGGTTTGTTTAAGTTCCACACACAGGTATCTATGTTGACAGGAAATTCTTGGTTAAAGTATCCCTTAAGTACTACCGACCCAATTTGATTATGTTGATACTGCAGACGGGTTAGTTAGATCCAATTTTTAATTGACAATCAAATCAATTTAGGAAAAAGCAAATTGTTTATTTTCTCCAAATACAAGTAAAATGCATACTCTTAATGAACGAGTAAATTAATTATACTAAATACAGTTGGGACAAAGTTTTTTGTAATATTAAACAAATTAGTATTTTACAAGCCTCACAGTATGTCTTAGTTTGGAGGTCTTTTTCTCATGACATATACCGCATCTTTTCCTTTTTGATAGAGTAGTAGTTTCCTGATGGTCAAAATTGTGATGTACAACTATACCAAGGATATCTGCTATGAGACTTTACAGTTTGCACGGCATTTTGTTGTTATTGATCCTGCGAGTCATATCCAGTCCCAAGTTGATGTAAGAAATCTAGTCTTTTAATTTCCTTACCATTTTGAAGAAAATTGATATAAAACTCATGAATTGATCCCAGATATGTTCAGCATCACATAAAATAATACCATTGTCTAACGTCTTGTTCTACGAGATGTGGAGTAATTGGCGCATTTTATCTAATGAATTTACACCAGACTTGATTGAATTATAAAGTAGCATGATCTCGGGTTTTTTGTTGGGGCTTTTATTGATTTCTCATTATGCATATTAGATGTTAAAATAATCATCTTTCCTTTTTAAGGAACATGTCATTTCAAGTAATTCCAAAAACTGAAATATCAATTTAACGTTCTGTAGATGACAGAAATTGAGGATGTATGCATCTTTTTTTTACAGTTCCTACATATGTTAATTTTCTCTTTCTAAGTTCTTCCGTTGATTTTAAGCAAGTATGCCAATAGTCTCCCATTATATTTCTATTAGTGCCTACTATGGGTTCTGTTAAACATAGTACAGCATCAGTTAGTTTAGAAAATTTAGATTTGTTTTTCTTGATACTTTTTCCAGTATAAACTTTACAATTGAACATAAGTGTGTCCTACAATCCGCCAAAATTTTTATTTTAATACCATATCGCACTGGTTCGTTAGGAATATACATTCTGAAAATATATCGGCCTCTAAAAGGCGTAAGCATCTCATCGACTGTAATGTACATGCACCTGGTGAATAACAATTTTTCGAATTTTGAACAAACAAAACTCTTGCCTTCCTAGTATCTTCATTATCAAATCGAGGACAGCACTGTAAAAAACAAAATCGCACCAGAGACTTTGTGCAACGAAATATATCTCTACCATTTCCGTTAGTTGCTCATAAAGACCGTAAATTTTCATCACCTGATTTGAAGACTTCTATTAAATAAAGAAGACCCATGAATACTTCTATTTCAATCTTGTCAGTAATATTAATAAATGAAGCTGAAAATTGAGATCTGCTGTTTATGCGCCTCTTAAATTTACCATACATTACTTTAATCTTTTCAATTTTGGCATTAGTCCAAACTACAATTCTGAAATCATTCTATCAGATTTAGAAGTCTCTAAGCTTCTAATGGAGATGAAGAAGGATTTTGTCCGCCGAACCCTTCAAACCTGACAAAACTGTTACTATTTCCTTTGCTGAGGTTTTTCCTCTTACTGGTGCATCTTGTGCCTATTTCATCTGGTCTTTTCTATACTACGCTTTACTGTTCTTTGTGATCTTCACTCTTTTACCTTCCATCTGTAAACCATTACTACTGCGAACTGAGTATCTTCTTGTTCTTCATCGCTTTGATCAGAGGTGTTCTATTCGATTTCATTGCTAGAATCATGATCACCATGTTCTTCAAAATCATTTTCCTCGTGGTCACTTATATCGACAGCCTCTAATATATTTTCGCACCATTCACGTCTGTCTTCTGCTATAGATGCAACATCACCGATATCTGAACCGTCATTATCAAAACTATTATCGAGTCCTTTCAGAACTAATCGTTTTCAATAATTTGCAGAGGTTCTGCTTAAGAAGGACACCTTCTTTTTCCATTAACCTTAAATAAATTTAACCGATCATTAATATGTTACAAATTGTAAAATACAGTATTTTACTTGCACTTTTGCATTCTAAATATGCAAAATCTAAAAACATTGTAATGTCTTAAAAAAATCAAAAATACTTATGTTTCTACTACAGACGGGTTGCCCAGGCCCAAAATTACAATATTACGGTCATAAATTCGGTCTACAGACAGTTTTTATCACATTCCTTGCTCACAAATTAACTGATTTGAGAATACTAAAGTGCACGTTACATGCCGACATGCGCAGAGCAGGATTATTCATGATTCAACAAGACTCTAAGTCTCAGAAACCCATCGGTGGTACTTAAGGATTACTAAACAACACTTGTGTTGGTTGTTTCTCATGAAATCTTTGCTTCAACTGAACTTCGGGAAAAATAATTGTTTAGCTGTTAAAATTGCTAGTTACTCCTACTTCAGAAAACCAACCACTGCACAATATTATTTTATAATTTAGTTAGGAACAACAATGTATGGCACATCAAATGTAGTATTTTTTAGTATTTTTATATTTATATATTTTTATTGGATAATAATTGCATGTTCAGACAAGTACACATAATTCAAGAATACGACATTACAAAAATTTCTACTCCAGATCGGCACTAAAATCTTTCAAAAGAATGTAACTCATTGAAAATGATTTGCAATTACACCCTTGAAATGCGATGAAACTATGTGGAAGTCGTCTATCTGAATAATTCGGACATTTGGGTGCCACCAATGTATATTTAATCAAACTTAAAGCTTATCAGGATACTAGATTGGGAAGAATCAATATGTTTTTTATACACCTCTGCTGCATAGAAAGTAAAGAAGCATTCGAATTTGGACGACTGTATTATTGTGAAACGACAGCTAAAGGTTAACATACTCTCTGCATACCCTCTGCAGAGGGCGCAACATTGCACACATTTTAATACAAAAAAAGGCTATTTAATTAAATATAGAAAGACTTACCTTTGTTAAGACTTACCTTTGCTTCTCGGGAAACGTGATCTGGCTTCTCAATGTACAACAGGACTTTTGCAAGGCTGGCGGCAATTTTTTTTTAGATTCTGCAGTGAAGTTCTTGTTGAACCTACAACTTTAGGGAACATAAAACATATTACGCTAATTAAAGGAACAGTAGAGGTATTCAAGGTATACTTTAGTACATACTTCAACATGCACTAATGTGCACATCAATACGGTACGGTAGTTTAAGATAGATTCCTCAAAAATGTGTACTTTCACATGAACTCGTCATTGTCCCACCAATCGTTGGACAGCCACCAACTGTCGGATGTTCTCATTGGTTAGGACAATAACCATACATTATTCAAGGCAGGTGAAAAGACTTATCGACAGATTAAATACAATAAACTACAGGTTCTTGACCTATAGACATGAGAACTTAACAAATGCAATTTTATGCATAATAACATAATTTATACTACAAAAATAATGATGGGAAAAAACTTTCCATTTCGGATAAAAAAATCCGTATATCTAATATTTAAATAAAACTTTGTGAAGCCAATAGGGCGTAACAACTTATGCATCGGTATAGTAAGTCTATCTTCACTTCTTGTGCAGCAAAATGTTCATATTTGGCAATATTGAATATAAGTAGGAAAACTTGCATTATTTTATTCAATTTACACCTAATTGCTACTTATCCCGTAACAATTGGTATTGGGCCGTATATGTATCTTGTTACGCTCCTGTAGCTGTTTAAATATAATTCAGAAACGGCAGATGCCTGACTTCCGGTATCGACTAACACGTTTGTAATTTCTTGCTGTACCTGTGCTCGGACTATATGTGATATTTGATGAGAGACTATAGACGTGTCCTCTACATCATTCATCGGTCTTCCGACTTCGTAAAACATGCAATTAGAGATTGAATTTTACAATTATTATATGTGAGGTCAGTTACCTATTTTCCTGATTTACATTGTCAGTTCCCTATATCATTCGTCTGATGATTCCTTCTTTCTCTGATATTTTGGTTAGTATTAAAACTTGGTCCTGTACTAAGATTGCGATTAGAATGTTCCTCCCGATTTAAATTATGAGGTGCCCCTTTGCTTTTGCCACATACACTGTGTCCATTTTTCTGAGAAATTGTTCTAAATTATTTACATTATTAATGTCCTGCTTTCGAAACTCTTATGAAAAATGGTTTGCCGATCTCTGAACAAGTGATATCTTGGCACCTTTTTGGATAGGAATTATACTTGATTAACTAATACGTAATCAGCTTCTCTGTCTCATTTAAACTGGTCATATTTAAGCTTGTAAAACAATTCCTATTCATCTTTGGTGTTCCAATAATGTGTTCTTCAAAATTATTAAAGTCTACTAAAGTGTTTTCGCAGACCACTGCCTGCATGGACCGTGATGATTTCAATATAAAGCAATATAATTCACAATACGATCGACATATTAATTTTTTTTTATTAACTTACAGATAACCCAAATTACAGGTAAACATAATTAAAATACTTAGTCTAAAGAACTAAATGGTGATAGACATATTAGTTAATGTAAAACAAATACAAATAAATATGGGAAAAAAATTAAAAATTATTAAAAAACCTTAAATAATATATAAACCTACTAAAATTATTAGCATACTCCCACATAAATAGTTCATTACGAATATAGACAATACAAATTAAACAGATTAAATATACACTATAAGTCTATTAAATATGTAGCTTTGCCTATAGGACATAAAAAAAGGAAGGGACGGAATGTGTCACTTACGACTTTGTCCCCGTAACACTATACAATGCAAGCTAACAAAACACTGGTGAGCCAACTGAATCTGGCTTCAGCTAGATCAATCACACCAGTATTAAAAACTTCAGAGAACATGAGATACAACAATATCTTCAGGGTTGGTTCGACCTGCTTTGCTTAGCCATACTGAATAATTGGTTATAATTTTGTTTATTGAAGTGACAATCAGTCTACCAAATAAAACGATTGCTGTCGGTTGACATTAAATCACCATCAAATGTTTATATAAGTACAAAAATTTATGATACCCTAAAGGGAAAATATTTACAATTGCTATATACAAAATATTTACATAAAAGGATTGATTGAACACAAGCAGTAGCAATTAAATGTTACAAAATAATAACCGGTGATAGTATGGAGCTCTGTACCAAAATACGGTATACTTATGTAATAATAAATTTAAATTCCAGCAGTGCTTGGGTTTGACTTTAAATAGTAATACTGCTCTCATGCAAGAATTCTTAACAAATGTAAGATCTAAACAGAATCTACTTATTATAAAAAAAACTTTAATTGATTGTGTTAATTTAGGGTTAGAATATGTAATTATGTTTACTAATAAAGAAACTAAGGTATGAGCATTAAATGTTGATTAACGTTATCAATAAATACCTGCAGTTATGTCTCAACGAAAACAAACATTTGGCGGCTACTCATGCACGTCACCTGACTGGATCCTTGGAGGCACCGCTGTGGGAGTTCATAAACCTGACTTTATGAAATTCAGCCAAAATTGCAGACGTCCTGAAATGTGGTAGATCCGCTGCAGCTAATACTGTCCTATTAGATACGTGGAGATTCGCCGGACTCCGTGGATTTAACCATAGGTATGAAAGAACATCTGCTTCTTCAAGTCATTTACAATGTTAAATCTTTAGTAAAATATTAATTCTTGCTATTAGCAGAGATCGTGTTCTTGCTAGAGATCCTGTGTGTAGTTTTACATACAGTTCGTTTAATCCTTTTCTTATAATTCCGCGATCAATTAATCAAGTAATAATTGGAGCTAAAAATTTGTACACTCTAGTAAATTTTTAATTAATATACTCAGATTACTCACCCCTAGCCTGCATAAAAAAATCAATCTGATTAACAATTATAATTTGAGTCGCACAGTTTTCCACCCAAAAGTTAATTTCGCAATGAGGTATTTGCAGTCAACCATATTGCTTAACGGTTTCATTCAAAAAGGAAGGTTCGGGATCGATCGGAGCGTGGAACATCAAATTGGCACTCCCGACTCCTTTCTACTATTGATTCGTTCCGTAACGAATACCTTTAGATTATAACCACAATAGATTCACCGAAAGAGTGAACCAGGTTTAATTTAAATCATATATAATATAGAGTACATTGGGTTAATATAATTAATATAATAATACAAAGCTAAAATGATCAGCATGAACATCACACTGATGAGAAATCTTATTAAATTCAACACACAATTTAGAACACATAATGGACATGGGCGAGTTGAACAATATATTAATTCTATAGAGTGGTGTACAAAATGTATGTTGTTGTCTGGAATGCAGTTGAGGAATTATAAAATTAATTTTGAAGAATAAATCTGGACAGTTAACTCTATTATGCAGAAGATTGTACAAAAAATTAACAGCAGATATATTACGTCTCGTATGCAGAAAATTGAAATTAAACTTGGTAAAAAGCATTGCCTGTTCACAATAATTTATAGGAAATACACCTTCGGTCCGAAAATACAAAAATTTTAGGAACCTGTGCTGAACAGACTCCAATGATTGAATTTTAGATTTGTGCATTGGGAACCAAATAATTGATCTATACTTCAAATTCGACCGAATAAGTGCACAGTATAATGCAGCAAGCATTCTAGGATTAAATTCATGACAATTTCTGTATATGAAATCCATTAGGCCTTAATAGTCCTAACGACTGTACTAGAGATATGATCTGTAAATTCCACACTAAACTTAAATAAAACATCTAAATCTTTTACAGTTTCAGCACGATTAGTTTTATAAGAATATGTAATTTTTGTATTCTTTTAGTAAACGAAACCACCTGGCACTTATCAACATTCAGATAAAGTTTGTTTTTGTAACACCACCCGAACAAAGGGTTTAAGCAATTCTGGAGAAAAATGCAATCGTTCACTGAGTTGATTTTCCAATGTGTCTTCAAATTATCTACAAATAGCAATGCACGAGTCTTGATCATAATTTACAAATAGATGAAATAAACGTGTCTCAAGATTTGACCCCTGTGGCACCCCCGAGTACGGAGTAATGGCATATGACACAGAGTTTCTACCTAACTAATTGCACTCTGCCTACCAGATGAGACAGAAGTAAGTTAATGAGAGACATATCGAAGGCAAAAACAGACATTTGAACATAGTAATAAATGTAAATCATGTCAAGTGCTTTACTGAAATCCATATAAAACAGTTCTACCTGATCTCTAAAATCAAGAGTTTCAGAAAGAAACTGCTTAAAAACAAAGAAATTTGTAGCGGTAGATCTTTTCTCCATAAACCCATATTCATTGGGTGATATACTTACAATGTTTAGCATCTGTAATAACTGAAATATTAACACCACTAGAAAAACATTTGACTGGTCATCATAGGGTTTAAAGTTATTTAAATCCGACACTGCATAAACACTACCGAAATATTTAGCGAACATAACTATTATAGTTTGCGGTGAAGATGACTTGTTAACGTGATAAAGCAATCTTAGGTCTACGTGAAGATTTCCCTTTTTTTTTTGGACATATAACCATATCCCTTTGGCTTCCCATTTAAATTGCTTTCATTCTCTTCAATAAAATTTTGAAAAGCATTATTATTATTATTATTATTATTATTATTATTATTTATTTATTGCCCAACAGCAATAACCATTTACAGGACAAAAATATAGAATAAACAAATTATATACATATGTGACCTACAGACTAAAGTTTAAGTATACAAACGTACATCAACATTATCTTTATATATAACAGAATCTAAAGAAGTGTTATTTATATCTATTTGAGGACTTAGTTGTTAAAATTCTTACACATTACATTTATGGGTGCTTTTTTGCCTATGTTAGTTCTATCAGTAGCAATCTTAAATGTTTCTATGTATCTTGCTTCTAGCCTAGGTACGTTAAATGATATTTGAGATAACAACTGCACAATCTATTTGATTGTGCAACAATTTATATAAAAACCACACAGACCAGAATTTATTCTCCTTGTTTCCAATGACAGCAATTTAAAATTGTCTAGTAATTCAATTTGATTACAACCTCTTATAGGATAAATACCAGTTTGTTTAAAGCTTAAGTAAGTGTTTTAAATTTTTTCTTTGTACTGCTTCTATCATATTCTTATACAATAAGTATATATGTGACCAGATTAAAGAGCAATATTCCAGTTTGGAACGTACAAAGGAGTAAAATAGCAACTGTAAGCTAAATAAATTATTGAAACCTTTTGTGTGTCTAATCACAAATCCCAAGGAGGCACTTGCTGCATTACATAGTTCTATATGTGGAGAAAATGACAGGGTTGGATCATATACTATCTATCCCAAGATTCTTAATTCTATCATATGTATTAATAGGTGTATTATCAATTTGATATTCAAATAGTATGGGATTCATTTTTGTTGTAAGCGTTACGGTGTCTATACCATTAACATCCACTTTTTGATATTGCTCTCATCTGATAGTTTATAAACACTAGCGAAGTATTCAGTAAATGCATTTACAATATGTTTAGGTTCAATAAATTCTTTATCATTAAATGTCATAGTAGCTGGAATTCGTGTCTAGTTCCTTTTCTTATTGATAAATGACCAAAAATACTTCGGATCATGTTTAATAGTTTGTTGTACCTTAACTAGGTATGTTTTATAATCCTGTTTGACTTTATTTTTACAATTAGTTCTAAGTTGTTTAAACTGATTATACAATGAATCTATTTTATCTTTTTTGTACTTTCTCTATGCACAAGCTTTTTGTTTTAACATATAACTAACTCTGTTGTACCAATCAGGAAACTTGGTATTAATGTTTTTGTAAAGAGGTACGAAACTGTCAAGAACTAGCTCTAATATTTCATAAAATTTTGTACATACTTGATGAATATCGTCATAATACTGTAGAACAGACCAGTCTATATACACGAGAAATTGATATAGACCATGATAATCAGTTTTAGAAAAATTATAGTTCTTAACGGAAATGCTTATAGGAAATTTGTTTCGATATTAAATTCAAGTAATTAGGGTGGATGATGGGGATCAATATTGACCAAAACAGTGTCACATAATGTTACATTGCATACTTGATTACTAGATACTAAGTCTAATATTCTATTATTTGTATTAAGTTCACCATTAAATTGTTTATAATTGAGAAAATTTATAAAGTTTGTAAAATGCCGACTCTTACTATCCCAGTTGTTAGTTTGGATATAGTATGGTATATTAAAATCACCGACAACTATACATGACTTATTATGTAGCCAATTACATAAGGCTAGTTGTTCAAAGAAGTTTTCAAAATATATTAAATCAACCAAAGGGGGTATATACACCTTAATTATACATAGCATTGTATTATTTAAATTTATTTTGCAGGCTACTACATCTATTAAGCTGATATTATTGGTAACGTCTGATATATGTATTTGACTTGATAGAAAACTGTCTGCTAGTAAAACTCCACCACCTTTAGAAACACCACTAACTTCAAATTTTTTGTCACTGCGATAAACCTTATATGCCCCAGGAAAGAGTTTTGCATCATTTACACTGGGACTTAACCACGATTCAGTAAGAGCCACAATTTCAAATTCATTATCAGATATTGCCGGATAAAAAGAGTCAATTTTGGTATTAAGACCTCTTACATTTTGATAGAAAATTTTTATACTACTTGTGTGATAAATGAAACAATTAAAGCTATTGGGCACATTTAATTTTCTGAAGTAATAATTTTAGGGATGTCATTTACGTATTTTATTGTAATGTTTTTCTCTAGCGCATTTATGCGATCATAAAACTCTTTTTTAATAAATTTAAGAAATTCTATTTCTCGTGGCATGCGATCGTTAACAAGTCTAATATTTTTATAGTCATCGTGACTTTTTAAGCTTTTAGATTTCTTTAAGAGCTAAATGTTCAGAC
The DNA here is from genome assembly GCA_036346225.1 of Platerodrilus igneus. NCBI lineage: Eukaryota > Metazoa > Arthropoda > Insecta > Coleoptera > Lycidae > Platerodrilus > Platerodrilus igneus. The sequence goes on from JARFIW010001237.1 coordinate 3,295,135, forward strand.
TCGACAGTAACTGTCACTAGCCTAATGGACAAAGCTGAAGTACCCTGCTTACCTAATCTAACTATTTTAATATTGTTAACCTGAACACTTGGTGTCAGTAATTGTACAATCTTTTTAACATTGTCTAGATCGCAATTTTTTTGAGTTTCTATTGAGTATTCCGTATTTTCTGACAGTCCATATAAAATAATATTTTTCTTCCTCACATTTCTTTCAGCGATTTCATGAACTATGTTCAAATTACAAAAATTCTCTTTTAGAAGCAGCATTTATGTTTGTCTTTATTTGTTGACTAGACAACAATTCATCTATTTTTTTGTGCAAATCATCAACTTCCTTTCTAAGCTGTGGAACAGAATATCCTTCACGACATACTTTGCAAAAATACTTTAAAATTCGATTTTTTTAAGGGCAAACAGTGAAGTTCCGTACTTGACAGGCCCGAGCATTTCTCACAAAGTGTACAGCTGCAACTATCACAAGTTACCTTGGGGTCCTTAACAGGATACGTGGAACAATTCATTGTAGTTGACAGAAGTTTCATAAAATGTCATACAACTGATATCAGTATCTTGACCAAAAAATTTTATATTTTCAAAAAGAAAGAAATTAAACATGAAGCAAGTCAGTCTATTAATAAACTCACTACATAGACTGCCGAATTTTGTCATAACAAACAATGATTGTGAAGTTACATATGGTACGGGAAGATGTTTATCATCCGCTCTTTACTTAATCCTTAACGTACTTACGAAAAACAACAACATAAAAAAACAATTTAACTTCAAAAAAGCAGACTTTATAAATCTCTAGGAAACCTTAACGTAAGTTGACTTTATTTCTGCATAATCATAACGTCAGTATGGCTTATGATATCTTACTCTTACTGCATTATTTAATATGTATGTTCTTCCACGTCAAAGCAAAAAGCATCAATTTTCAGTATGGTATTTCACCAGACTGAAAAAGAGCATTAGGCATAAATATAATTACCACAAAAAATATATATGTACTAGAAGTGACCATATTGATAGAGAATTTAAACGCGTAAGGGCACTAATCAAATCACAAATAAATGATGATTACATTAAATATATCTAGGATGTATAAAAATGTGTAACTGCGGATGCAAAGACGAGAGAGTAAACAATCGTACACCTGGGAAATTCTGGAATGCCTGTACTTATTGTTGATGCATTCAAGGAATATTTGGGCAATGGGTACTTAGCATATAGTCATGCAACCAATTTTCCTGACGTGGCTCCTAACAATATGCAAATAATAAACATACTGCTTTTTCTTAATACGATGCATTAACCGCCATGCATAAACTGAAAAATAAAATGACTGGTGGACCCGATGAAGTTCCTATCTTGCTGGTAAGAGACCATGCCAGCGTCTTTGCACATGCACTATTTATAATCCTTCCATAATGATGTCCTCATTTCCAGATGTATGAAATACTGCAAGGATTACCCCTGTTTTAAAATCGGGTAATTCCCACATTATCAGCAACTATTGCCCTATGAGGATATTGTCCAACTTTGCTAGTAATTTGAAAACGGCGATGACATATCACATATGCTACAGCTCCATAACTCTTATTCATCATTACCAATTCTACCTATATTTATCGTGACACCATGAACCGATAAACTGAAACATTCCCCATAATATAGAAGTGTAGCATATATGAAAATATTTGCCTACTTATTAACCCTGCATTGCCAGCAGCATAAAATGACTGCAATTTGATCTTGTAATCTTATAGTCTCCATAACTTGTGCTTATTTGCCTATTCTGTTTCACTTTTATTTTATTTTGTTTTTTTTAATGTTATTCGTATTCAAATATGGACATTTACCTGGTGAGTATGTATATATTTAAATAAATAAATAATGTTACATTGTCTGTCTGTCCGCTGGTCAAGAGCATGGCTTTATGAAACATCGCTTTACTGTTTATAACTTAGCTTGCTTTACTTAGTTGTCAACAAAAGAAACGAATTCTAAACATCGAGTAAGATGTTATCGAAACCAGTTTTGCTAAGACGTTTGACCATAGCAATAATGATATTCTTGTCCTAAAACTAAGCAAGGGTTTGGGTGAGTCTTTGCTGTAGTTCATCAAGTATCACTTGAATATGTTGTATACAATAGTTTTGCTTCCAACCTTTCTGGAGCAACTTCAGGAGTTCAGCAAAGTTTCAACTTAGCACCACTATTGTTTCTCATATTTGTTAATGACCTTTCTGGATCAGTAAAATCAGAGAAATTACTTTTTGAAGATGACACAAAGATACGTGTTTTCATTAGGTAGTTTCAAAACTGCGACTTGGGAATATTTTTTTATGCTAAACTTAGCTTTAATACTCACATTAATTTGTTTGTAAATTTGGTATAAGAATGGTAGGTTTTATAACAGGAAACGTCATTTTTCACTAACGCTGTTGGAGCTTGCCAATGTAAATTTAAGTTCATCATCATCACTAGGTCTTCAGTCCTGGAACTGGTTAGACGCGTACCATAATTGTTTCCTATTCTGAACTAACCTACAGATTTCCCTGAAATTTGCAGTTTGCATCTATCACTATCAGATCTAGCTCAACATCTACCTCTTTTTCCCTATCTCTGCTTGTAATATATCCCATACTATTCCCCAAAAATCCCTTAGAACGTATCCTGCCCTTCTATTTCTCATCTTTTTCCCCAGATATTCATGTTCCCCTACTATTTCTATAACCTATTTGTTATTATCTTTGTCTGTCCATCCTATCGTCCTCATACATCTGAAGCACAGCATTTCAAAAGGCTGCTACCGTTCTTCTGTCTGCGTTTCAGACTGCTCGTATTTCATAGGCATACTGTGCTGTGCTCCACACATTGCTTTCAACAATTTTCTTCTTGTTCTATGTTTGTTGTCTTTCCTCATAGGCGCTGTTCTCTCTTGTTAGGCGCTGTTCTTTCTTGTTAGATGCCGTTCGTCACCTTCTATTGTTTTACAATTATATACCCTATTTCTCTGACCTTCAGTGGTTGTGAAGGGAGGTAAGCAGCCTGTGGCTGCCAAGTTCTCCCAACACTTAATCATTTACCGATTTAATATGTTTTCCAATATATCTTTTTGCACAGTCAACATTAGTTGCAAATATTTCGCAACCAACAAGTAGTTGTTTATACTAATCATCAGATTTATCTGCACTTATTTTTTTGTCATTACATATTCCATCTCAAAACTGGTTGGACACGTACCTGCACTTGTATATATTCTGAGCTAGCCTACATAGTTCCCTGAAATTCTCAGACAGCATGTGTATACAGCTCGTTCCCCTTCTATTGTTTTTTAATTCTATGCCCTAATTCACCGAGATTTAGTGAAGGGGGTTAAGCAACCTGTGGCTACCAAGATCCCCCAACACTTAAACACTTGTCGAAATAAAGGTTTTCCAGTAAATTCTTTCACACACTTAACATTATTCGAGAATATTGCCCAACCAATTCTTGTAGTTATTTATAATAATGATCATGTTTAAGCACAGTTATTTTTTCGTCATTAGTTTATCCATCTTGGGACTGGTTGGATGCGTACCTCCATTGATTTCTATTCTGGGCTAGTCTACACATCTCCCTGAAATTCCCGCAGCCCTTTTACTATCTGTGTGCAGTAGTCTAACCTAGGTCTGTCTCTTCTTCTCTTTTTTCGTATCTCTGCTTCTAATATATTCTGCACTATTCCCTTATGCCGTAGTATGTGGCCTATCATTCTATCTCTCCTATTTTTTACCGTTTTCTGCATATTTCTTTCTTCCCCTACCATTTTTAGTACCTCTTCGTTCTTAACTTGGTCTGTCCATGATATCTTCATCATACGTCTGTAGCACCACATTTCAAAGGCTTCTACCTTTTTCTTGTTTGCTTCTCTTACTGTCCAGGCTTCGCAGCCGTACAGCGCTGTGCTCCACACATATGTTTTAAGCAATCTTTTCCTTGTTTCTATTTTTGCAGTCTTTAAGCACAGTAGTTGCTTTTTCTTGTTAAATGTAACACGACCTTGTGCTAATCTTTGTTTTATATCTTTTGTGCTTTTCCCATCTTGCGTTATTTGTCTTCCTAGGTAGCAGAAATCCTTAACCTCTTGTAAGTTCGTGTTACATACTTGTATTCTTGTTTTTTATTTATTTTCCCCACCTTTGCATACTAGAACTTTAGTTTTAGCTTTGTTAATTTTCATACCGTATCTCTCTGTTAGAACCGTTTCAATTTCATTAAGAGCAGCTTCTAACTCTTCCTTGCTAGATGCTAGTACTGCTATATCATCTGCAAATCTAAGCATATTATGTCGTCTTGCATTTGACTGTATTAATTGCTTCTTCAATGTACAAGTTCAAAATTAATGGGGATAGGGCGCATCTCCGTCTCACCCCTTTCCTAATGTTTACTTCTCTACGTTCCTGCTCTAATTCTATTACTGCTGTTTGCTCTTTGTATAAGTTATATACTATTCGTCTATGCCTATAACTCATTCCAATCTTTTTGAGTATTTCAAACATTTTTTTCCATTTTACATTGTCGAATGATTTTTCCAGATCTACAAACCCTATATACATGCTTTCCCCTTTTTCTATTGTTTTCTCCATTATCACTCTCAGAGCTAAAATAGCCTCTCGTGTTCCCCTGTTTCGCCTAAACCCAAATTGGTCGTCGCCTAGTATTTCTTCCGCCTGTTTTTCCATTTGTCTTTGCACAATTCTAGTTAATATTTTTGACACGTGTGCTGTCAAACTTATTGTTCGAAAATTTTCACATCTATCCGCGCTTTTCTGTTTTGGTATAGTTACTATGATGCTACGTTTGAAATCTTTGGGTATCTCGCCGGTCTCATACATATAGCTTACAAGTTGGAAGAGACGTTCTGTTACTGCTTGTCCAGCAGCTTTTAGAGTTTCTGCTTGCACCTTATCTGTACAGCTCGAACCTCGGTCCGTACGGTCTCCCGTAATATGGGTTAGGTTAGGTTATAAGTTCCGACTGCGCGACCTTAATCAGCACTAAGGTGCCCAACTCAACTTGAGGAGACGGTGTGTGCCACTTGGAGCGCTGTGGCACCTTACCATTTTTCAGACTCTTTAATGCTAATTCAAACTCATCTCTAAGTATAGGATATCCCAAGTCATCATTTTCAATGTCTGATTCCTGTTCTGATGCAGTTAGTTCCTCTCCTGCATATAAATTCCTTATATATTCTTTCCATCTACCCACTTTCTCTACGTTTTCTATGATGACGTTTCCTCGTGGGTCCCTTATATTTTTGCTATACGGTTTTATATCCCTAAAATTCATTCTAATTAATTTTATGCTTCGTCTGTCTTTCCTATTTCCAACTTCGTTTGTACCTCTTTGCACTTTTCATCAATCCATTGTTCTTTAGCTTTCCCGCATTTTCGAATAATTTCCCATTTTATGGCTTTGTATCTGTTTTCTTGTTTCGTCTGATTTGATTTAAGTTGTTTTGAGTAATTGGGATAGTTTGTAAATAGTAAGCATTTAACACCCTGTATATAGAGTATAAGTAGTTTTAAGCGACGTAAATAGACACAATAAGACGCATAGTCAGCATAGAAATAAGTAATTCATGCATTAGGTGAATAACAAATATTTAACACCCGGTATATAGAGTTTTAGTAAATTTAGGTAATGCAAATAACGATATTTTTCAGTAGAAGCACGCGTATTTAGTAGAGGATGATAGTAAATGTAATTAAACACACATTCAAAAGAATTACAATCAGTTATAACATAATACGGAGATAGTTGTATTTCAGATTGTACTTGATCGTTATTTAAAGTTTTAACAGGAATCGTAACATTATTTTGATTGTAATTTAAGGTTGTAATGGTAGTTTTCGGATGTTAATCACGATGATAATTAAGATGGTAATTAAGAGCCCTGTTTTATTTATTATTAGAAATGGTATAATTTCCTAAATCTTATCTACTTACGTCTCAGAAGTACGGCTCTCTTTACACAATTATACACTCCTTAAAATAATTTTCACTTAACTTTTCACGTAAATATTTATCACATTTAAGTATAGTGACTGCCCAGTTTCAAAGTATACTAACTCAATATTCTTGTTAAGATATTTATAGGATCGGCCCCCTTTAGTTTCTGATTCGTTGACTCCACGTGCTGGGCGAGACCAAGTGTATTATCACTTTTTATTTTGGGAATTTTACCAGTTGTATGTATTTTAATTGCATGAAGCGATGCTCTTAGTCACGTAAATTCTTATTATACCTATGCATTTACTTCAGAAATCCCAGGAATCTTCATTCAATCGATCACATCGTATTGTTTGTTGGCCTTATTCTAATCTGAATCGAATAAATTTGGTGTTTGTTTATTTCCTAATAGATTGGATTTTTGAGCAAATGTGAAACTTTTAAATCACGTACGCTTTTCAAATAATGCATAATTTCTAAGTGCGTTTAAAATGACATATCCACACACTTTTTGAATATTTGTCTAGCCAATTCATGCAGGTTTTTCACTGATTTAATTTCATTGCGTTTCGTTACCTTTTCAAATTCTTATCTTTGCTCGTAGCTACTCTTGGATATCTGTTTAATCGCTTGTACTGCTATATACAGTGAGCTCTCAACTAATAATATTTATAATGACCTATTTACTCTTCTAATATCTGTAATTCTGTGCTTCTGTTACTTGGGAGTTTCCCTTGTTTATTCTACGACCCCTATGACTTAACCTACCCCTAAATTAACCCTATAATTACAGCATTAAATATATATATATATATATATATATATATATATATATAACAAGAGAGGGTTGCTTGCAAGTAGAAACAGACAATGACTGTATCCGGAAACACCTGATGGTTAGTTTGCTTTTGTATTATTTCGTTCGAAAAACCGAAGGGTGTGTTGAAAGTGCATTCGTCATTGAGATACGAAGACGTGTGTATTTATTGTTAAAGATTTTCTTAACATATGTTTTTCCCCCTGGTATAGAGGAGTAGTGAGGTTATGTGATGTTAGAAACCACATTGTAGATGATTTTCTTCAGACAATAAATGTTGTGTAAATTATTAATTTCAATCCTGTTGAAGCATAAATGAACATGGCTATGGGCCCAGTATCGTTTATTTAATTTAAGAAAGTGAAATTAAAGAAAAAGAAATTGTGATCGCGTGTGTAACATAAAAATTTGTTGATGCCATATTATGTTGTAGAAATACTGCGTGTAGTAATTGTTACAGCAGTACTAAAATATTTTACAGTTCGTTTTAGCAACAGTATTGTATGATAATTCTATATGGTGTTAAATCACCGATTGATAAAAAATGTCTTCTGAAAACTATGATATTAAAGGTGCACTAGACTTTGAAAAGTTGTGAGGGGCATCGAACTATAGAGAATGGTAGATAGACGTAGAAATGCTTTTGAGGTGTAATGACTTGTTTTGCTTTATTACAAACGTCGAAATTTTAGCCACTGATCGTACTAATAAAGATAAGATTGATGTATTTGTCATTGGGGTCCGCAAGTTAAACCAATTGTCAATGGAATAATCGAACCTAAAAAAGTATGGTCTACACTAGAAACAAACTTTGAACCTTCATCGAAGGTGATGATAAGTCGTTTATTAACGGATTTCTTTTTGGCAACCATGCTAGAAGACGAATCAATTTCAATATACTTAGCTCGATTATGCGATCTTCAGCATCGTTTGGCAAATATAAAATGTGAAGTTAAGGATGTGTACCTAGCATACAAAATGATAAGTGGTTTGCCTGAACGGTACAATATAATTGTGCAACAACTGTATCAACTTCCAGATGAGAGGTTTATTCTGATGCGGTGGCAACAGCATTACTAGCAGAAGAAGGGAGATTGCAAAATTCTCTTCCAAAACCGATACATGGTCCTGTATCTAGTACTTTCTCAACAGGCATAAAAAGGCTGATGTAAAAGTAAAGAAGAAATCTACCGTTAGATATTAGAGGTGTAAGGAATTAGGTCACATTTCCAAAGATTGTACCATAGTAACTAAAAGTACTAATAACAATTGTAAATCACAGTATTTCAATAATAATAACAATAGAGGTGTGTATGTATCGTTAAGTTCTAATGATTTATATTCTGATATGGGCAGTGCTTGGTTGTTGGAATTGAATAACACCGAACATAATGAATTTAAGTATGAACTTGTTTTTATACTGTAAGGATAGGGATTTATTTTATAATTTTACTGAGATGAACAAAAATGTCAGCCAGGGTAAAGGAGTTCTTGTTGCTATAGGTGTAGGAAAGATCTATGTAGATTTTATAAATAGTAGTGGAACTAAGGTACATGTTAAGCTAAGAGAGGTATTTTATGTGCCGGATTTATCGAAAAATTTAATTAGCTTAGGTTGTATTGCCGAAAATGATTTTTATTTTATAGGCAAGAATAATCATCTTGGTATTTGTACACCAAATAATGTTTTATTTGTTAATATTAATAACACTCAACGTCTATATACAATTAGGGGTAAAAGGCCAAATTAAATGTAGATAATATCCCCCAATGTCAATATTACATTATATGCTGTGGTAAATAATAAGTCGTTGATGTTGTGGCATGAAAGATTTGCTCATATAAGTTCTGAAAATGTTCACCGTACAATTAGTAAAGGTATTGTTTTAGGGGTGGATAAGGTTAATAAAGAGGTTATTAACTGTCATGCCTGTATTGAGGGAAAACTAAAGCGAGGACCCTTTAAAAAACTCAGGTGTACAATCAACGAAACCTTTAGAATTACTACATATTGATTTATGGGGAGAATCTCCGATTATTAGTGCCGAGGTAGCCAAATATTTTGTTAGTATTGTGGATGATTATTCACGATGGGTCACAGTTTACTCGATTAAAAGTAAAGATGAAGCGTTCTTAAAAATTAAGTATTGTTTGCTCAGGCAGAGCGAATGCTAGGATTAATGATGATCTCGATACGGAGTGATAATGGAATGAGAATTTTCGATCTGTCAGTATTAAGCATCAGTTAACGAGCATATATTAGCCAGAGCAGAATAGTGTAGCGGAGAAGATAAATTATGATGCCGTTGATGCAGTTAGAACACTTTTAATTGCTTCTAAGCTAAGTTCCAAGTTTTGAGGCGAAACGTTGCAATATTATGTGCATACTTAAAATTAAAATTTTTCATGCCACTAGCCCTAGTAACACTTCGTATGAATTGTTCTTAGGGAGAAAGCCTAGAATTTCTCACTTTAGAATTTTTGGTGATCTTGCTGTTATCTTTATTCCCAAAAGATACAGAAATAAATTAGAACCAAAATCAAGAAAATGTATTTTGATAGGCTATGCTACACATACTAACAGTTATAGAGTAATCAACCCAGTAAGATATGCTGTTGTTGAACTGAAACACATCATTTCATGTGAATTTAAATTTTCCGATTTATACTCCATGGATGTTGGAAATTTTTTTCCACAAAATGTTAAATCAGAAGAAAAATTACCTTTTAGAGAACTTTTAGGTTTTTCGCTATTTTTAGGAAATCGATCACGTCCTGATATTTTATTTTCAGTTATTTATTTAGCGCAGTTTTCTACTAACGCTAATAGTGAACACTAAAAGTTTTATTGCGTATTCTCAAATATGTTGGAAGCACGAAAAGTTATTCAATTAATTCATCTAGTTCAAGTTCTTCTGATTTGATAATGTACACTGATGCCTCTTGGACTACTGCCACTGATTCCTGCAGGTCGTTCAGTGGATTAATTGGTCAGTTGGTAACGTTTTTCTTGGGTGGCACTGTAATATCCAGAAGTGCATATCAAGAAGCACAATAGAAGCAGAATATGTTGCATTAGACTCTGCTTGTATAGAAATGATGTGGTTTTAGAAAATACTAGCAAAATTTAATTGCTTGTCTTTAAAAACTAGTAACCCATTAGTCTTATGTGATAACCAATTTGCAATACATTTCTCAAATAGTACAATTGTTAACAATAGAACAAAACATCGACATAAAATACCATACTATAAGAGAATTGTTGAGTAGTAATTGTTTAATGCTTAAGTTTGTTAATAGTAAAAATAATGTCACTGATCTATTGACAAACCCTTTATCACATTTAAAATTATTCAATTTTGTTAGTAAGATTTTTTAATGAAAGGTAATATAAATAGAGAGAAATTGTGATATTTATTTTATCTTCCTATTTATTGTTAAAGATTTTTTTAACATATGTTTTTCTCCCTGGTATAAGGAGTAACGAGGTTGTGTAATGTTAGAAACCACGTTGTAGATAATTTTCTGCAGACAATAAAATATGTTGTGTAAATTAGTAATTTCAATCCTGATTAAAGCATAAAAGAACAGTATACACATAGAAGTTCGGACAAATTAGCCTCGGGTGTAGTAATAAAGTGACAATTAATTATAGTGCATAAACTTAGCATTGTGTCAATGGAAGGATTTCGTCATTCAGTCCGCTCAATTTATCCAGCTTGTCAACTTACGGATTGGTGGTAAGTGTCATAATTATTGTTTAATTATATCAATTACGCACTCCACGCACAAATGCAAAGGCTTTGATTATGCTTTACATTACCTTGGTTCATTCTAAATTGGAATGTGACCCACTGACTTGTTATCTACACTTCAACTACAAACATGTGCTAGAGCAAATATAGATAAAATATTTAAAATCTGTTTGTTTCATAACTGATGACCACTATCCTAGTTCAGACACAGACCAAATGGCACTGCTATAAAGATTCTTACTTGACTCCTTGAATTAGCATAGAGTTACTATAAGCATGATCTTTTTACAAAAACTACTCCATAACAAAATTGATCGTGTGCCGTTATTGTCTCGGTTTCAGTTTAATGTTCCATGTCTTGCTGCACGTAACAAGGTAACTTTTCACTACCCTGCTGCTAGGACTACTTTCGGGGTAAAAATACCTTTATTTGTAATGTATAGGAATTACAATAAGATTAATTATACTATTGATATTTTTAACTGCTTACCAACAGTAAACTTAAAGCCTGAGCTGATTATTGTTTTGTTATATTACTGATTTATGACTATTTTTCTATCTTGTTTAGTTTTTGAACTTTATTTATGCACCGACTATTAATTGAATTATTTGTAAACTATTTGTTGTATGTTGCTCCATAAATGAATTAATTTCTGTTGAACAATAAATGCAGACATTTCAAACCTAATAGTGTTAGATTTACTTTTGTGTCATCAGATACTGCCACATCGTTGAATAATTCATAATAGAAATTTATTAAATTGTATTCTGAGCGTAATTGTAGCACTATACCATAGGTGGGGAGCCTGCGGCCTCGAGGCCGCATGCAGCCTCTGCGAGGTTCTTGTGCGGCCCTTTGCCACCTAGTACAAAATGGTAGAGTTCGTTTCAAACAACTATTGTACATCAACGCCATGACAGTTGCGCGAAAAATCCCGCCAAAGACAGTCATATTGTAACATGACGTCAGAATACTAGTCTGAAACGGACTCTAACATGCATGAGCGAGGCTCTGGCCCACAGACCATCTGTTGCGATCTTCAGCAAACTGTAGTTAACAGTGCGTGGTTATAACAGTTACACGGTTTTTTATTTATTTATTTATTTATTTACATCTGTGTGTATATACAGATAATTCCAATTGATACACACTATAATAAAAAATAAAACAAATAAAAACATGTACACTAAGCCTTAAATAAAGATAATTCTAAAATTTTGTTTTTAAATTCAGTGTAGTTACACTTGAAAATGTCGACTTCTACAAAAAATCTATTGTAAGTCTTACATAGCCTTGAAACACAATCATTTGAACCATAGTTAGTTCTATGCATACTTTCACTAAATACAGCACTATACCTTGTATTCTTACGAGTTATCCTTAGACCAATAATACTTAATAAGTCTACACTATCAACCATGTTATTCCAAAGCTTATACATAAAGAAAGCCATATTATTCCTACGTCTCTGTTCTAAGCTTAGCATTCCTACTAACTTTCTTCTGATTATATGGTCAAGGTTGTCATAAGGAAACTTAAGTTTCCACAGTAGATATTTAATAAATTTATCTTGTACACGCCTAATCTATCTATGTGACATTTGTAATAAGGTGACCAGATAAGAGAATTATATTCTAGAATACTTAAAACTAATGCATTATACAGCAACTTCAAAGAACATATGTCAAATAGATCTATGCTGTTTCTTTTGATGAAACCTAACATTCTGAATGATTTAAACAGTATATGATCTATATGATCAGAAAAGACAATTCGATCAAATACAACACCTAGGTCAGAAATACTGTTAACAAATTCCAGAGGAATACTGTTGATATGATAGATGAATCTGATCGGATTCTTACATCTGTAAAAACTAATTGTTTTACACTTGGCAACATTAAGACTTAGTAAATTATGTTCACAATAAGAAACTAAATTATCAAGGTCGCGCTGAATACGTAAACAATCCGTGTATGAATTAGCATAAGTAAAGAACTTGAGGTCATCCGCATAAAGTAAGCACTGAGTAGATGTGAACACAGAAACGACATCGTTTATGAAAAACAAAAATAATATAGGGCCAAGGTGAGACCCCTGCGGCACTCCCGCAGGGGTTTTATTGTATTTCTAGAAAGTATACACTTTGTTAAAGATATTATTTGATACTCGTTTTTTTATCTATCATGTCAAATAGTAAGAGAAGAAAATTAGGTGATGAAAACAGAACATTTAATGTAGAATGGGAGTTAGATTTTTTCTTTACTGCTGAGAAAGATAAAATGATGTGTTTGTTGTGCAATACAGTTTTAAATACTTTAAAAAAAGCGAATGCAAATAAATACTATTTGACTCATAAAGAACATAAATATTTCGCTTTAGAAAGTGAATCACGAAAAGCTGCACTTCAAAAGTTGAAAAATGAGAAGCATCATCAGCAGGCATCTTTTAGTGCCTTTGTAAATCAAAATTCCGCTGCAGTTGCTGTTACGTATAAAATAGCACATATACTTGGAAAAATGGGCAAACCATTTAGTGACATTGAAATAATTAAAGAATGTATTGTTGAAGCTGTGAGTATGTTAGATCCAAGAAATGTCGACAAATACAAACATTTACCTCTTTCAAGAAGAACTGTAACAGATTGACAGCACGAATTAGTGCAAAATGTAACAGAGCAACTTCATACAATTATACAAAATGAAGATGTTTATTTTTCAATTGCTTTAGATGAAAGCACTGATAAAACAGATTCGGCACAAGTTTTATATTTTATTCGTGCTATAACTAAAGATTTTTCAATGTTACGAAGAACTACTTGCGTTGGGTACACTAACTGGAAGAACTCGCGGAGCCGATATTTTCGAAAACTTCAAAGAAGTATGTAATAAATTACAATTGAATCCCAGTAATTTAGTCAGTGTCTGCATCGATGGTGCACCTTCCATGAGAGGCAAAAAAGAAGGATTCGTTGCTTTGTTAAAAAAGGAAAACTTAAACTTGCAGAAATTGATATCATTTCACTGCATTTTGCATCAGAAAAATCTTTGCGCAAAATCTACCATTTTGCAAGACAGTCTGGATAGAACCATTGCCATTGTCAACTATATTCGCGTAAATGCAATGCGTCATCGTGAATTTCGGCAGATGCTCTCTTTAGATGAGGAAACGTATAGTGTTGACCTACCATACTACTGCAAGGTTCGCTGGCTATCAACAGGTCAGGTTTTGATAAAAGTTTTGTCTTTACGACGACAAATTTTAAACTTTTATCAAGAACAAGGAAAACAATGTGATCTATCAGATGAAGTTCCTACAATTTAAAAGTTAAAGTGACAATCCCGCAAGCGCGAGATTACGTAACGCACCGGCAGATGGTAACCCTTATCTTGGTTACAGATTTTAGCGCGCCCATCTGTCAATGACGTCACACAATAAGCATATTTAATTGCGCAATTACGGAATAAATATAAATGTTCGAAATGCAGTATAAACAAATAAGGTACTTACATAAATAGGTACGACTTCCTGCGAGGTTAAATTAAAGTTGGCGTCTGCTGATGTCCATCAGGGCTGCTGATGGCCCCCATCAAGACAATTAACGGAGGGTACGCCCAGCGTCCTTCCAAAGTGCTCCGACCAGCTACGGCAGTCATGGGCTCCGATTCGTTCCCCGGGTCGTGGGCTGCTCCAAGGTCGTATCCAAATTCCTATATGTAGCGGAACGATAAGGAACAGGTTTATCAGGTAAAGACAAACAAAGATAAGCAAGGGAAATCTACATAATTAAAATAAAGATATGATACCAAGCACGACAACTGCACTCCTCGAAGTTCCAAGGCAAACAGCCACGTTACAGAGTCCCCCAGAAACTTCTCCCACTTTTTCTCCGCCACTCGCGTCCCGCGATCTGGCTCAAACGCACTCTGACGTGACGGAAATACACGTCAAGTCTTTTGAATTTGTGGCGCGAACTCACGCACAGCAAGACTTAACTAAAAAATGTTTAGTGCCAATTTGGCACGTAACAAAGTATTTCTCAGAAACCTTGCATTTTTGTCTGATATGATTACAAAACAAAACAATTTAAATATTTGCCTGCACAGTGAAACGAGGTATATTTATGAAATGTGGCAAAAGATCCAAGCGTTTAGAAAAAAATTATCATTTTTCAAAACATTGCTTTGTCGATCGTAAATATCTGCACAACACTTCCCGGAGCTAGCTAAAATGTTAAATGAGCAGAACTGTGAAAATAAAATATTCGATGAATATATAGGTTTCTTGGATTGTTTAATAGAAGAGTATACTAATAGATTTTCTGATTTTGACGAGCACACTCCTGCTATGAAACTGGCATTTGAACCACATTTAATAGATATATCTGAGGCTCCTGCAGAACTACAAATGGAGTTAATTGATTTAGGGGAAGATAGTATCATCAAATCCCTTTTTAACGCTAAAAAGGATCCCATAGAAATCTGGAAAAATGCTGTTGAATATCCATGCCTTCGAAAACATGCTTGCCGTTTACTTTCCTGCTTCGGAAGTACCTACTGTTGCGAGACACCATTTTCTCTCATGTCAAAAATAAAAACAAATTTAAGAACGCAAATTACAGATGTATTACGAAGCTTGATCCAAATATACAATTACTGTCAAACAAAAGACAAAGCCAAATAAGTCGCTAACTTAGTGATTAAAAAAATATTTTTATTGTATTTTTTTATAATATTTTTATATTATTTTATATGTATATTATATTTAAAATTTTGTAGTATTATATTTTATTTTTTCTATATAATGCAATAAATTGTTAAATCTATAGAAAAACTATAATAATTTCACAAAAGTCACTTTCTTAGGTCAATCAGCTTATGCGGCCTCTCTTATTGCTGCCTAATTTAAATGTGGCCTCTAATGGTAAAAAGGTTCCCCACCTCTGCACTATACCATGTTGTGTGATTATTTATAAATTCCATGCAGATTTTTAAACACACTGAAAAGGATTCAACATCTGTTAAAATGGAGTATTGTTAGTGGAAAGTCTGAAGAAAAAATGTAATTATTTTTTGATATTTGATTTTAAAACCAATCGACTTATTATTTCCTATGTAATTTGTTTTTATATTTGTCATTGCAGGTTTTAATGATATGTTTTTTATTGCAGGTTAGTATCGTGACGAAGCTATGAATATACAATATATGAAATAAAAGTTATTATGTAACTTGAATTTATTACGGTACATTTCTGGCTGTATTTTTATTTGTCTCGGCAATTGCTTTTCTTCAATAGAAAAGAAATCCTAAAAACGTATTTAACCAGCTGTACGGATATATGATAGAAGTACACCTTTGCAAATGGATAACTTACATCAAAAGCATGATTTTAAAGGTCTATGTGATCAGTTAAAGATATTAAATCAGAAACTGATTGAAGAAAATGTAGAACTCAAAAGGAAACTCCAGCTCTCTGAAAAAACCCAGTTAGAAAATAATGTAAACATGGATATAAAACCAAAAATTGTAAGTAGTGTAAAATCACATAAAGAGATATGGGAAGAATTGTTTCAAATACATATTCCTGAATGTAGCTGCTCTAAGCAAAGTTTTAAGTAATTAGTATTTTAAAAATTCAATAGTTTTTAGAACTGTAATTTTGTTTGATGTAAGCAGTAACTTTTGAGTAAATCGTAATTTCCAATTATCTTTATTTTTGTAATATTATCTACAGGAGGTATAGTTGCCAATTGATGAAAAGTGATTGTAAAATATATCTTTTTATTTTGACCATATTTGGAATTACTAATTTATTCATTGTCCAACAACATGATGTACTGTTTTTTTTAAAATAGTTATCGGATGAAGTTAAAAGACGCCATATATTTTACAATATCCTGTTAAGTTTTGCTGAAATTTGGTTTTTAAATATTTGCGGCAGTTTAATATTGTAGGGTAGAAGTATAGAAAACTTGTATGTTACGTTTTATGTTCTATCATTTAAATCTTAATTGTTTATTAGATAGATATAAATTGACAACAATAATCACTCGGACGTATCAAATCACATATTCATTAATTTGACTTAGTTGCAATATCATTTTTAAATTAAAATGAGTAATGTCATACTGGATGATTATTTGTAAATTCGATAAATATCGACCAAGTTTTTTCTCAGGTTACAGGTTGCGTGATTATACAAATGCAACTAAAATACCTATATTGTTAAATCAAAGATGATCACATCAATCATTAAGCTTATATTCTATACTTGAAAATGTTTTTGGTCCTATATAAGCTAAAAGAAAAGAAAACAAATTTTTATGATTTATACATATACCTGTATTCAGTACGCATACAATTGTTATTTGGTTCACCAAATTTATAAATACAATATATGTGATCATAAGAAGTGTTCAAGTCAAATTGCGAAGTAGTAATTGTATCTATATGAAATAATGGGGAAATTTGGCCAGATTTCCAGATTCCTCGGATGTTATATTATTGTTAATATGCCAACTAACTCCTACCACATATCGACACTTTACGGCACCACTATCGGTTATTCATGATTGGAAATTTTAACTTTTTTTAGGTTATTTTGAACCATATAACCAGTCGGTTCTGCCTCCTCGGAAGATTTACGTACAAAGGTTTTTAAGACATGTTTATATGTCGACGAGTCAGAGAAATGATTTGTAAATCACATTCTGCATGAAACACGTGGAACATGACCCTCGCCAATAATCGTAAATGGTTGGAGAAAATAAATCCGCTTCCACTTAATAATGCCACTTTTTTCTTTCTCATGATATTTTAGACGTACTTTGAATGATGCATGTGCAAAAGTTTAGAATTTCAGCAGTATATGGAGAAATTCTTTATCACTTTAAGTACTTGACAATAATGAGGTAATTGAGCATCAGACAAAAACCTCTTGTGCAGAAAAATAATAGATTAGTGAAATACTGGCTTTGGAAAGTACAACACTTCTTAATTCAACTTGGAAATGTATGGACTGGACTGCATAGCTTCTTAGAATACTATTGAAGTGGTTTTTGCAAAAATTCTCATATAAAATGTTTATGCATTGTTCAGAAACTTTTCTGTATTAAATAATACTTTAAAATTATAAACTATATAATTAGCAAATGTTATAAAAACAATTCAGTTTTAGGTAAGTTATCCTATATTAAGCATAGTTTTATAAATCTAGTATTTGAATTTTTTAAAAATTTTTTCTAACTTTTGTATTATTTACATAACGTATATTTTATATTATTAAAGCATGTGACAGAAATGCAATGTTAATAGGAACAAATTTTTGATTGAAATATATCCTGAAACAAACCAATTTTCTTCCATAATCATCTGACAATTCTGAACTTGTAATACAACAGTTATCCAAGATTATACAATAAAATACTTGTAAACAATTTTCATTAGTGTTTTTTATTATGTTAAATATAAGGTTATAAAAAAGTAAGGGATATATTTCAACTTAGTATATATTATTAAAAACTCAAATTAATAACAAAAAGTAAATGGAATCTAGTTTCCTACATAATGGGATTTTCGATTCTATGGAAACCAAAAGAAATACCGTGACAACTATTGATCCAAATGTCAAACGAAACTAAGGTAATTTAGAGAATCGTTCTGAAAATAAAATTCGCATAAACGTAAATTGAACCTGGATAGGCAAGCAAAGATTGTTTTAGTGCAATATTATTAATGTGGTAAAAATTATACTGTTGGATTATGAAGATTTCATACAAAAATTAGTTTGAGAGGGTTACTTGCTATCACGCTTTAATTTCGAAAACAAAGGGGAATGATTGTAACAAAACTTAAGGGTAAGGGTTTAATCTCGACCAGCTAGCATAGGTCGTGGGTTTTCCTTAAAATGGGGGATAATGCCAAAAATTATAAGGTTTAAAGTGGACACTACTGCTAAATTAATTTATCAAGTCTGATTTAAATATATTTTCTGTAATTCTGCACTCTCTGGTCTTCTCTCATAGGGTGTCAGATTGTCGATCAGAGACTGGTATTAAAGGACAGTCACCTCGATACTAGTTTTCAATATACAACACTTTTCTAATAAGAATTAGGATACTTCAAATCTCACTTTCTCCTCAAATCAAACTATGAACACTTATAAACAATTATTGAAATACCTTTACTGAATTTAATCCCCAAAAATATTATTATTCGTGTTCAATTATGGTTCAAACGAAAGAATTTAACTTTCAAATAAATTTTGCCCACAAGTTAACTAACCAATTAGTCTTAATGGCAAAATTCTACATGAAACGGTAGTTTCGATCCAAGAAAAGCTTCCTTCACAATAAAGTAATTTAAATTTTGAATATTATACCACAATTTGTAAATAATGACGACTCAGTTGAACATCTCAATAAGCTACTTTATTTCTATAATCAATGAACTGAGCGATAGTCACATACAACATAATAATAGTATCTACATTAGCAAGAGTACCCTATTGATAGTGCACTAAAAATCCTAACAATAACTTCTGTCTAAATATTAAACTATATTGGTAAGTGGTAACTCTAATTTTTCGATCAAGTGTAAATTTCACAATACAATCAGGAAAATGAAAAGGTTTAATTGACTTACAGTTATGTATTTCTCCTCGTATCCTAAACGGCAATTTCAAGAAAGTTGTTGCGTTCTGATTTACAAACCCGCACGTGTGCCTTATGCAATATCCAAAGTTATTGGTGATGATACTTCACTCGCTAATAAATGAAGTACTGGTTTTATTATATCTGTGAAAGTCCCTTAGGAAGTTTTCTGCATTGAATGTAGACAACGTTTGTCTAATTACATACTTATCAAAAACCCAGTAACTTTCTTGCACCATGACCGGTTAAGCAGAACCCAAAATTTAAGATCACATGTCTATTAAAATCTGTCGGAATCTAAAATTTTCTCTTCCTAAAAATTATTTCTTATAGTAACTTTCATTCACTCCTTTTCTTTTTATGATGTCACTATGAGATCAAACGTTCACCAATGAAAAACATTTTTGAAAAAATACATTCTCTAGGATGTACTTCTTATAATTGCATTTTAGAAGAAATAAACTGTTATGACTAAAGTTGTTGTTTTAAAATTCCATACCCTCTTAGTGTTTTACAGACAGAATGATGGTATTTCCTTTGAGTTCTTAAGCTGTCTGATAATGAGAAACTGATTTGAGTGACAGTTTCTTTGTTTGAGTAAAGGATTTACAGCTAAATAATAAGTGATTTTTCGAATCTAAAATTGAAAACATGTATACACTAATTTTTATCTATGTTAGTGATGGGTGCTGAATGGTAAAATTTGAAATAACATACGACACGAAGTTATTTTAACTATTTTCAAAAGCTCATTCATCTCCTTCCATGACTAAGAGATATTAGCATCTGCTTCTTAAACCCTTCCCAACAATACAATTAAATGGGGAATAACGGTACTTTAATATTTGACGATTCTCGTTCCCTTCAAAAATAGGAACTGAAATATATGGTTGGTTGGGAGTTTTTAATAAAATGCCCGAATGCTTTAATTATCTTTATAGTATTGAATTTGGGCAGTATATTATTGATTAACTACAATAAAAAGTGGTAGGATTTATATAATAATAAAATGCAAATTCTATATAAATTCTTGTTAAAGCTCAACTGATGTTACAAGAGTAAAGCCGTGTCAAGTAAAGGCATACCATAATTTGATTTGCAAATTTGAAAAAAAACCTTTCCGAGATCAGGAAGACTAAGTATTAGTGATATCCAAGTTGCAGAAGTTCTTCAGGAAAATCAAAACGTAGCCAATACTCATCCGCTAGCAATCAGCAGTGTGAAATGATATCAAAACAATTACAAATGACATACACCACGGTTTGGATAACTTTATGGAAAATCTTAAAAATGTATCCCTATAAACTGCAGATTTGCTTTCAGGTACGATTTTTCTTTACAAATATTGGCTCAGATGGAAATGGAGCCCGAATGGTTATCCCAAATTTTATGGACAGATGAGGTCCATTTCTATCTTAATGGTGGAATTAATACTCAAAACTATCAAATATGGTCAACAGAAAATTCACATGAAATCGTTCAGCAAGGTCTTCATGGCAAAAAGTTACCGTCAGGTGTGGTTTCACAGCTAATTTCATAATTGGTTCTTACTTTTTCGAAGAAATACAGAATGGGAAAGCCGTATCTGTAACTGTTACTGATGAACGATACCTGCAAATATTAAGGGTTTATGCAATTCCACATTTGCAAAACGAGCACGAAGGAATTGAAAACATGATTTTTATGCAGGATGAGCGTCTTCGCATATTTACTGACCAGTTAAAGTATTGTTAACTGCGGTTTTTCAAGATCGTGTTATAAACAGACATTTTGCAAATACATGGCCACCAAGATCGCCTGATCTTAACCCAGCGGATTACTAACTGGGGTTATTTAAAAATTTAGCATTTAAAACATGGTCAATGACGCTGGCAAAATTAAAGGACAGTATTAAGGAGCAAATTCATGCATTTCAACTGGAAATGTTGAGAGGACGGGACAATTTGGAAAAACGGTTGGTAACCTTACAACAACAATATGGAGGTCATATCGATCAATTGCAGTAACCAATATTTGAGATCAGAAATTCCATTATGTAAGCAACTAGAATCCATTTAACTTTTGTTTATAATTTCAGTTGTTAAAAATATATAATAAGTTGAAATATATATATCCCTTACTTTATGATAACCTCATGAATGTTTTATTATCTGGGAAGTATCTAACCTTTGGCACATATATATTTAAACAATTTCAGTAGCAGTATTGTTAAAAAACCTATTTAAAAGAAGTTTGTTAATGACAAACTTGTTTTACATGCTGCTCCGTACTGAAATGGTGACACACTTCAATATGCAATCACGTTTATTTTAAAGAAAATAGGAAATGCATCATGCGAGTTCAAAACAATGAATTAAATAGCTTTTGCAACTACAAAGGACATACATGTCATAATTAACGAATTATGATTAATTCGAGGCTAAGTAAAAAAATTCTATCGCTTTGTTGAGCATTGTTCACCATCTTTGGTAGTTTCATTTTAGATCACTTTGTCATCTACCTACAGTGTTTAAACATCTGGAATATAAAATTTCCCATCAATTTTTTTACTGGGTCTTAAAAGCAATTACATGCATCTATTAGTTGAAATAATGTATTTGAATTTTATATTTGAAACTTTAAATTCAGTAATGGGGTATCTCGTATTTCGTTAAGTTTTTGTTAATTTTTCAAATGCTATAGGATCTACTTCAGCCTTAAATGTTTCAAAAGAACTATCAGAATGCCATTGTTCTTTTTCTTCGTCATTTTTTAAAAATTTGTTTGCATCACCACTTTTTGCTTTTGTTTTCCAAAGGATCTCGTTTTTTGTTGTTTCTTTTTTGAACTCATTCTTTTCTCTCTTTCAAATTTTGATATACTTTGTTTCTTGTTTCAGCTATGCACCAACCATATCTATTCTAATGTTACAAAAATTTGTAATTGTAATCTCAGTAGCTGTCATTCATATTCATATATTTATTGACTATGTGATACATATTAATATTGTAGTGTAGTAAGTCTTCAAAAACAATAATTATAAATTATTTATTTAATTAATGAAGTCAAGAATGACCATTAAAAAATGTTAAGTATTGAAATGGAAGATGAAGAGAATTATAATAAAAATTGAATCAACAGCATTAGAGTTCACTAATGTTGGGAGTAATGTCTATATATTCCTGAACAGAAAAGGTGCGGTTTTGGTGAAATACAGTTTTAAAACTTGTTTGGGTGCAGGTTTAGACAATTGTTTGACATGGTTAAACAAGTGATTGTAAGTGTAAGGGATTTTTCTTAGATTTCTCTAGGCAAAAGTGTTCCATTACTGTTATCGCAATTTTCGATATTGTACTGATGAAAAGCGGCATGGGTTGGTAATGGTATTTTTGTATGGATAGCAAATAGTTCATTGTAAATAAACAGTGCAGGTAAAGTCACAATACCTAGTTTGATAAGTAAGAGCCTACAGTGGTCTCTTACCCCAGGATTTGAGATTAACCTTATCGCTTGCTTTTGTAGCCGAAAAGCTTTAATCGAATCTGTCGAAATTACCCCTAAGAGTAATTCCATAACTAATGTGGGACTGGAAAAGTGCATAATACATATTAATAATTTCTGTCTCAACTAGCTGTTTAAAGTTTCTAAGTAAGAAATTTGATTTAGCCAGTTTCTTACACAAATACTCAATATGTGCCTTCCAATTTAAATGGTTGTCAAGAATAGTGCCTAATAGTTTTGCATGAGCATTTTCCTTTAGTTTAGTAGAAAATTTGATATACTAGGTTTTATTGTTATTCAATTTTAATTTACTACTTTAAAACCATTTTATAGCTTTCTCCAGTGAATCATTAACAAGAGAAGTTAACAAACCCTCATTTAGTGCTCAATTGATGATTGTACCACCATCAGCAAAGAGAACACTCTGTAATGGTTGTAAATAGTAAAAAAATCATTTGCATAGACTAAAAACAGGAACGGGTCCAGTACCCGAGCCATGGGGTTGATGTTTCATTATTGATACTAACATATTGGATCCTTTTATCCAGATAAGATTTTAGTATTTCTAATGGAAGTCCTTGTATGCAGTGTTTGTTTAATTTGAGTACGAGTAAATAATAGCACACACAGTCAAAGGCCTTGGAGAGGTAGATCGCACATGCTTAATGGATTATGTGACCATTTTCTAGGCCATCCACTATACGCTCCTGCTCATAGCTTTTAAATACAAGAGTGCCCAGTCCTAAACTCATATTGAGCATTATGGAGCAAATTATTTTGCTTGAAGAATTTTACCTAATGATTTTTTAATAGTGATTCTAAAATATTTTCTAGAATTGGCACTATGGCTATCGGCCAATAATTGTCCGTCAAGTTTGAATCTCCACCTTTATGAATTAGTATGCATGCATTAAACAAGTAAGTTAGAGGTTCTACTAAGATGTGAGCTACTGCTTTCAGTATAATGGAGTTTAAATTATACACATCATATGATGGTGATCTGTTTAAAGCATTAATCACATTGTTAACTTCAGTGGAATCAGTAGGGGTCAGAATAAAGAATTTTGGAGTCCCTAGAATGAATGAGAGGTAATGCAAGGCAAGATGATCAGCTATAGGTAAGGAATTTACAATTTTAGGAACAATGTTTATGAAGAAGTCATTAAATTCATTTACACTAAGTTGGGTTGCAGTTGCTATCCTTATTGCATTTCGCTCATAGTTTAACAATCGCCAAGTATCTTCAACTTTGTTTCTAGAATTATTAATGAAATGTGTGTTAGTTTTAATGTCTTAAAATCGTTACACTAAAATATATAGTTATTCCTGTACAGTTTGTTATCTGTCATATGAAATGTCAGTAATATGTAATAATTCTTTTTGATATAAAAGGTATTAATAGAGGAGTTTAAATTTAGTATTACAGCAATCTATGGGAGGAATAAAGGAGTGCAAATCTACACACCAAACACGTCTTAGATAATTTATATCTATTGTTTCTTTCAAAAGAGACACATTCTTCAGTAAATTGCAGCGATTAACAATTGATATACTACCACTAAGAAGAAAGTTACACATTGACAATGTGGGTGATGAAAAAAGCAGTTATCGAAGATTATTTTTTGAAATCGTCTACATTATCTAGACCCAATGAACACTCGGTTAAAAAATTTTACAGGCCTCAAGTTTATAGAGTTAACAAATTTTGATGTACATGTTAATGTTCCTGATAGTGTTTATGAATCTCCTAAAACCAACTATTCAATACATTTTGATTTATTGCATTGAAATCCGAACTGCAGGTGATTTACAACACGTCGGAAGGTTTAGATAAAAGTAGTGTTATCAATCTTTAGAAATCTATCAAGGAGTGTGGTCTTGATCAGGCATTTTGTGCTAAGATGTATTGTCTGCGTTCCTCGAGCTGTTAGTTTGAGAGCGATGCACACTTCCTTGGATAAGCATATATCCTCTGTGCATTGGTAGGTTTCTTACATAATTATTAATGGCTAAAGGGAATTTCGTTTTAGTCCTTTTGCATGGGCCTACTGGTTCAGTTATGGTTGCAGCATTAACGATACTGGCTACGGTGATGGTGATTCCTCAGTGAGCGAGATCAAAATGTTTTGCTGGTTCACTCAACTGATTTAGGTGCAAGATAAGTATCTCGGTACATGGAGGTATTTTACCTTGTGTTTTTTTATATCAAGAGATTACTGCTTATCAGCGTTTGATGTTGATGCATAACCCATGCGCCACAAAGAAGCTCAAATCACATTACTCCAAGTGACGGAGCAAGTATACAAAGCCCGCTTCGAAACTAGTTTCATTAGTGTTTGTTGTTACTTTAAATTGCTTATTAGAAATTGCTTTAAATGTACTGTGTTTAAGGGCATGATAGCATCCCTCTATTTTCATAACACGAACTAATTTTAAAATAGCCGCCTTTGTGGTATAACTTTCGCTTGATAGAGGGAACTACTTTAGTTTAACTTTTAGTGGTTTTTTAGTGGTTCGTTTCCAAGTTAGGCAAATAACGGTTGCTAGGATACGGTACGATGCTGGTTTATTTTCTCCATTCCTGTAACTATTCGTCGTAAATGACCTTCAGCGAATTCGAAGTTGTTGAACAGCAAGGAAAGCGTTAGATACATAATGCATTCTAATAATAGCCAAGGTCGTTTGCCGAAACAAATTTGTATTGTATTGTATTATTTCATTTATGTGCATATGGTATTCGCTAATTTTTATTTTTGAATGTGTAGTTTATTGTTCATAGAGTGACATTTCGTTATTATTATAAACAAACATTTAATGCTTCATTTAGTGTGGGTGTATTTGCGCTTGGGGGTAAGTATATTTTAAAATTCTTATACTTTGTGGATAGACAGATAAGTAATGGACAAAATTAATTATATATTTCATTCGATTTTGAAAATGAGTGTTCAAATATTGACATTAATTTTTGTAGATTTGATTTAGTCGAGCAACTACTGTCTTCTTGAATAAATAAATTATTTGTTTTGCATACACTATTTTATCAAAAATATTCATTATTTAATTTATGACACCGAATGGTGAAAATGACAGAAACTGTGTACACTAACTTTTTTTGTCCTATATAAATCAGTTTAAAAACGACATAAACCCTATTTATAATTTAAGCAGTCCCCTAAAAATGTCCTATCATGTTGTGATTATTTAGGGTACCAAAACTTTAAAAATCCTTTTAAAATTTATTGAGATCCAGCCTAATAGATTTTGCAAAATCTTACTTTTAAGAAAAAACAATGTTTTGAAATTTCTGGCGAAAATATAATTATTACTAATAACATGAAAAGTCGTTAGATTTAAAAATTTTCTCACAATTATACACCAATTTGTACTCCCGCTTTGTCTTGTACAAGCCTTTCAAATTTCAAATATTTATCTGAAATACGAAAAAAGTTACAGTATACTTACTTCCTGTTGTCGCCTGGTATAAAGTTTCTTTTATTTACGTATTTACATTTTTCAGATGGGTAAATATAAGAAGGTGTATAACCAAAATCCAGGTGGCACCAGAAAATGATCGTCCAAGTCTAAAGTAGCCCGCTTAAGATGAAAATGCAACAATTACCGCTGTAAGTTATAATATATTCAGTAGTGTAGCTAGGATATCTTTATGTGGCTGTTTATGTTGGAATATAAAATCCAAAAACAATGAAAGTATACCTGTTTAAATGTCGCATATCCACCCACAAGAATTATACATTCTTCA
The DNA here is from genome assembly GCA_036346225.1 of Platerodrilus igneus. NCBI lineage: Eukaryota > Metazoa > Arthropoda > Insecta > Coleoptera > Lycidae > Platerodrilus > Platerodrilus igneus. The sequence continues at coordinate 3,321,601 of JARFIW010001237.1, forward strand.
GATGCCTTGAGAATAGAAAACCACAAATTACCCGACTCTCCACTTATGACTATTTGGAATTTATAAATATGATAACGCAAACTAAAAATATAAGTGTTTTCGCATTCTTCATAGAACTAAGTTAGTGTGATTACCCTGAAATTATGACGTAGAAAAAAATTACCTAGTATTTTCTCAATGAATAGTTTTAAATGTATGTCAGAATAGCACATCTGTACTGTATTAGAAATACTCATCAAATTTGTAGGGTACATATATAACAATAACATTTACGTTTTTACCTCGTTGAATTTTGATAGCTGTGTTTTATTAATTTTTTTCTAAAATTCTATAAGATTTCATAAGCTTTAGATTGTTTTTGACAACAATGCGAAGAATTTTTGTGGTATTTTGAACGAAGTAAGCTCTCGGATGTGTCATATGATTTTTATATAATTATTAAGTACTGACACTAAAAATGAGTAATTTTGCCTCACCTGTAAACAATGGTTCAAGCCTTCTAACTACACTGGTTATGCCCGTTACATTATAATTTCACAAATACACATATTAATTAGATGTCATAATAAAACCCTAACTTTTTCAGTGTGAAATCCACATCAGATAATTTAGACAAGCCTGGCCCGTCAGGTTTGCAAAGATTACCTGAGGTAGTTAGTAATCCAAGTACTTTATCTGAAGAAACTTCCGAGCCAGAAACAATGAAGTCGCAGACTGAGACAAAGTATGCTAATTTGTATAAATAATCTAAATTATTATATCATTGTATTTCATATTTAGAGAACTGTGAAAAATCAACCGAGGAAAGGTCACATACACTTCCAGATAATTGGTCATTTATACCAGAAGCAGACTATAATAGGTAATACATTGTTATTTGTATTTCATATTCATGTCGGAAACTATGTATAGGTAGGAAATTTATCTACAGGGTGATACATTTAGTAGGTCAAAATTAGCTATATATATATATATATAATTATGAACACCCTATAGATATGCAGCCTAAAATTTGTGTAAATTGCTTTTTTTTATAATTTCTACAATAAATAATCGATATGTTAAACTTTGTCACACTAATGTGTTGTCCTGTATATATGCTAAATTTTGGGTTCCTATAAAATCTAATATTTTGTTTTGTTATTCAGAATAGAGGCTCGTGAATTATATTTCGAGATAAATCACTCTTATAAAGAACCAACTGTTAGTGGAAACCGCATTGTGAATTTGCAATATATATTAAGTTGGTCCATAGATCTGCAATACCGACATTCCCAAATTTGTACTGGTGGAAAACTATATCTGAAAGAGGAATGTAACCGAGGATTAGGTCTAGTAAGCTGCCTTATGTTTGCATGTACAATGTGTGATAAGATATACAAGCATTACACTGAAGATATTTCGCAAAGATCAAAAATTAATTATGGATTTGTTTGGGGTACTCTAGCAACTGGCAGTACACATGGCCATTCTCAGGAACTATTTTCAGTTATGGATATACCTCCCATGACACTACCAATTTAAAAAAATTGAAGCTGAATTAGGCACTGTAAGAAAATCTAATTGTTTAATATCTTACTTGACAGTTTGTTTAGGTATGGAAGGACAATCTTATGAAAGATTTGGAGGAAAATGGAAAAGTAGGGTTAGAGTTGAGACAAAACCTTGATGTCGATGCAAATGGAAATCCTGTCAAATCCTGTTAGCGATAGATAGATGGATGTTAAACAGACATATGACTTTAATTATTCATTGCGGTTGGCGGCTTTTGTTGATGAGAAAGTCGCTGGGTTACTTATTAGTGCTAAATACAGAGAAACTTCATTCACAAAGTAGGTTTGGTACAATTTTCTATCTGAACGTAATTTTTTCATGATATATTTCTAGATTGGGAAAATTGGTACTTGTGGAGTAGCGATCAGGTGGGGTGTCTATTGTACTTCGAAATTGAATCACGCCTGTGAAAAAGAAGGTATATTGGCCCCTTTACAAGGAGCAAACCAAATATGATCAAACGTTGAAAGATGAAGGAATATAATGAATCCACTTGGATACTACATCCTGTGAAACGATGTATGTACGAGACATATGCTGAATATTAATACAACTTGTAGAACATCAACGATACCATACAGTTAGTGCAAATGTAAATGCCGCACTGTCTTTATTTACTGAAAAAAAAATTTACATTCCAGCATTGTAACCTCAAGTAATTTAAATTCCTGTAGCATAGTTGGTAATAAGTAACAGGTATATAGTAGTTATAGTTTACTAAGCATGCAGCACATTATACCTAAGTTGCTGATTGTTAGAAAACGATAATTTGTTACGTTGGAGATAGCCTCTTTTGCATTTTTTCTTTTCTGCTCCATTTTTATTTAGCTACTAGTGCTTTAATTTTTTGTATTTGTTTTGTTTAAATTAAAGTAAATTAAATAGTTCTATTAGGCTAGTATTTTTTATAAATGAAAATTGCTCATTTAAATGTGCATTCTTTGTTGCCTAGTTTCAATGATTTCATCAATTTAATAGGTGAAAACCGTTTTGATTTGGTTGGTGTCTCTGAAACATGGCTTTACTTCATACGTCCCCAATACCTCTGTCAATATAAATGGGTATAATTTTTTTCATAATGATAGAGTGGGCCCAGGGGGTGGAGTTGGTGTGTACGTAAGGAAGGAACTTAAATGTCAGGTTATTTTGTTTGGTTTGCAATTGACTCGTATACTTGAACATATTTTGGATAATGTTTAAATTAAATCGCAAAACTTTTACTGTAGGCACAGTATACAGACCCCCAAACTCTAATCTGCTTAGTTGTGTTGATGAACTAGATAATATATTATTGATGAACTAGATAATATATTATCTTATTTAGCACCAATGATGGATAATATAATATGTTTAGGTGATGTCAATGTGAATCTTTTCAATTTAAGTAATATTATCACACACTGCATTGATTCTTATGGATTCATCCAAGTAATAAACGAACCTACCCGCATAGTAAATAACAGCAGTACTCTTTATTGATTCCATATATTTATCAAGTGATGAATTATTTGTTCGTGCAGGTACTATTGATGCTGATATTGTTTCAGATCACAGAGAAAATTAGAGATTGTGTTAAGGATAAGATAAAAGTCATAATTAACAATACCTCTATTCCATTAGTTAGTTCTTCAAGAAATTTCTGTTTAATACTTGACGATGATCTACGCTTTAAGTCACATGTTGCAAGGTTAATAAAAAGGTCGTATATAGCACTTAAACAACTATATGCTTGTCGGTCTATACTAACCTTACAATTGAAAAAGCTGTTGTCGGAAGCTAGTTTTGTCATTATTTAACTATTGTGATTTTATATATGGTCCAAACCTTGATAGCACTTCTATGACACAAATACAAAGAATTCAAAATACTTGTCGTTTAGTTTTGGACTAAAAAAATTTGATCATGTATCGCATAAGATAAAAGAGTTGCACTGGTTAAATATGGATAACTGCAAGAAACATCATTTGTTATGTTTTGTTCATAAAATAATTATAAATGACTTAAGAGGATATTGCTAAAATATTAATGACACGCTCCAAAGTGCATAGCATTGTAACGTATTTTTTTTCTTGTTACACCAAGCCTAATAAATTAATAATAAAACAGATAAATTTTAAAGCATTTAATTCGTAAATATTCAGCCAATAAAAATTAAAGTATAATGTTCATAATAACACATAGATTCTAGAAGATATATATTCTGAGGCTTGTTACCAAGCGTTGTCCAGTTAATTATCAGCACTTTTGTTTCAAACATCCAAGAGTGAAGTCGCTTTTTGTAGACTAGAGATAAAAGTCAAGATGGCCCGACTAAAACACGAGGCGTCTAATAGAGTCAAGAAGAAGAACTTGAGTTGAGAACATGGAACGATAATATACATCATTTAAGACAGTTGGTATAGATTAATACAATAAATTAAACTAATATATTTCACTTTAGTGCAATATCTTATGGACATATCTACAACAACAATTTTCAATGTTAAATTATAATAAATTTTCGTCGCAATAATTTAAAGCAGGCAGTTATGGTTTCGTTCTATCTATTTAACTACGCCGTATAGAAATGGTTTATTCTACAAAGAATCTTGGTACTTCAAACTCACTGATGATTAATACACTGGAAAAATACAACAGCTGACGTCATGATTTTGCACCTGCAATTTATTTGGATACACGTGAGTGTTTGAAACTTTCCGTAACTTTGAAAGTATAGTAAATTATTATGAGATTTCCTACGTTGATTATTAGAGTAACAAAAATATAAAGTAGTTTTTTAAAGTTAATAACACACCGAATAAATATCTAGTTTGTCAGTTATTTGTACACGCATACAATGTGTTTTAAGATATTTAGAATGACAACTTATGTCAGATAAAAAAATAGTATAGATTCTGTTTCCTAATCTAGACGCCAGATGCAGTCTTGATTTAATTTTCACATTTTGCTTAAAAACATTCAGGTCATGTAAAAGCTTTTTATTGGTGCTGAAATTGCATATATTTTTTTGTAGATTACAGTTAAATTTGAGTAGTTGCATTTTATGATCGCTATTTTTCTGATGATCAATCTTTGTTGTAAATGGTCAAGGAAGCGCTTCAATGATTATAGTAAAAATAAAATCATGTGTTATGAACTAATAAATTATGACATGTTTGCTTAAACTAAATTTTATAGAAATGATCAATTTATACATATTTATTTTGAAGGTTAAACTTCACTAAAATTCTTTTTATAAAAAATTTATGACAAGATAGTAAGCATATATATTGCAGTCACATGTATATAATCAGATTTCTATATATAAATAGAATTCCTTTTGTTTCCTTTGAAAGACGTTTTATTATACAACATTTAAATTAGGAAAGAGAAAACTAGAGCAAATCCTCCTTAAGTAAAAAGACAGAGTAATGAAAATGAATCCCTTTAGTATTTCACAGATGTTTAAATTCATTTATTCTATTTTTGGCATATGCTTTTGAAGACACAAATAGTGTCCATGTGGTGTTTTTGTTTGTTCACAGGTAAAGCTGAGACAACTGTTTGACATCTGGTGGTTGAGGTTTTGGTAAGTGTGTGATAAAGAGTGAAATTCAAATTTTATGGCTATGATAGTGGTGTTAAGATAAGGTTTCCGCATTCCCCTTATACAAACACAGTTAAATTTTGTTGGCACTTGTATTAAAAAATACGGTGGCGCCTATTAAAAATATGTTTGGTCGATTATCCACCCATGACCCATGCTCATGATCTACCCAGAGCTAACACTCTACTAGCCGTTTAACCCTAAGAGTTTTCTTTGTCTAAAGCCGTTTTCCATCTGACATTACCCTGGGCTTGGAGTATAAAGAAGAAAATCTCGACCTAGTGATATCAGATTAAAAATAGAGAGTTTCAGTATATAGCTGATAGTCACCAGGATAAAGGGTAATAAACTTACAAAAGTTTATAATTACCCCTGTTTTTATTACACTTACACTTGCGCGAACGGGGGCTGAAATTTCATTTAGAGGCTCGAATTTCAGTTAGAGGCTCGAATAATTTCACTTAGAGGCTGGAACATTTAGTAGTTATTTTCATCACACTTATATTCACCGACTGAGGTTTGCTTTGATATTAGTAACGTCTTCTTTTAGTTTCATTTTGTTAAAGTTTGTTAAAGTTTATAGTGAGTTCTTCTTTATATAGTTAGGACATTCGTTTGTTTGAGATTTCATCTTCAAAAATTTTATAATTGAGTTACGTTAGAGATATTCAGATATTTAATTATGGCAGAAACTTATAGCATCGTACATTTACTTAAAAATGAGTTAGAATATGAATTGAACATTAGAGGCATTGAAAATTCAAGACCAGTTTCAGATAAAAGGAAAATTTTAGCAAGGTTGTTGGCCAAAGAAACAGATAAACCCGGTTGTTTGATAGATCCTTCTTACTATAAAGTAGATTTCAAAGTAGAGAAAGAAGAGATTGAGTCTAGTATAGAGTCAGTTAAAATGTTTTGTTAGAATTTATGGATGATCCCGCTGAGTCAATTTTTAAAAGGATAAGGTCAAGATTAGTACATCTTACAGGTAGAATTCAACGGTTAAAGCTCCTAAAGAAAATTTTGAGGAAATTGTGTTATTTAAAATGAAAGTTTGGCTACTATTCTTGTTGTGGAAGCAGATCTGCATGAGAAATTAAATAAGGATACGAGTTCAAATCATAAAGATATTAATATAAATCCTATTGCTGCATCTAATGTGCCCATTCCAACGGTTACATATGTCACACAGTCAGTCCCTATTGGATCTTGGTCGATAAAATATTCAGGAAACCCATCTCTCTTATATCAATTTTAGAAAACATTAGTGACATTGCACAGTCTCGAAAGGTATCTGAAATGGAATTGTTTAATTCTGCAGTTGAATTGTTTACCGGTGATGCCTTAGTATGGTATCGCTATGCGTTCGTAGTTCATTAACAGATTGGAGTTCGTTGGTTAGTAGACTAAAGGAAGATTTCTTGCCAGCACATCCTGAAGACGATATTTGGGAAAAAATCAAAATAGATTACAGAGGAATGGTGAATCAGTTGTATTGTTCATTGCTAATATGGAAAATTTGTTTAACCGATTACCTATTATTCCTGCAGAACACACTAAAGTTAGAATAGTCAAGAAAATTTATTGCCATATTTCATTCAGCATCTTGCTCTTACAGAGATAGAGGATATTAGTACGTTAGTTAAACTGTGTAAGAAGTTAGAAGAAGCTTCTTTAAGTAAACATAAGTCTGTTTCAGTTGCACCATATAGTCACAAGCAGCCTATTAATTATTTTAATCCACGTTTTAGAAACAAAACCCCTAGTTCATTTCAGAATGCTTCAAGTCGTGTTTATACCCCTACATCTTCACATTCCCCAGTACAAGTTCTTAATTCTGCTACCCCAATGACAGAAAAGAGTGGAGTAGGTAACTCATTTATTAAGCATAAATTGGTATGTTGGAATTGTTCACGTTATGGACATACTTTCAGTGTCTGTAGATCTTTCAAGAGATTATTTTGTTATGGTTGTGGTCGTAAAGGAGTGACTAGTATCACTTGTCCGTCGTGTCCAACTCAACGAGTGGAGGAACAGAAGTTGAGTAGCGAAATTCCTGTTTCTAGATAAAATGATAAAGTTATTTGATATGGATGTTACGAGTTTATTTGATTTTGGATGTATTACATCGATAGTAGGTTCATCTTTTAGTCTTATTAGTTATGTTTGTTGGTCGATTAATGGTACACTAGTTTTTACTGTTGAAATATAGTTTTGAAGATTGCTCTTGTGCATGAGCACGTTTTGGTTTAGTTTGATTGGTTTTGAGTAGCAATTTTTATGGTCGCGTTACAACGTAGTATGTTGAGTTAAGTTAGATCTGTGCGAGACTTGTTGTGGTTCATCGTGTAGCGTTATGTCAGTCTATGCGAGGGTCGTGGTAAGTTTGTCGCTTTAGCAGTTTTGGCATCGTCACTTGAGATTATTTGAAGTCGGTTATGATGTGATTCGTTTTGCTTATTTAGTTTGTCAGTCTAGATGAGACTCAGAGAAGAGTTTGTCATTCTAGCAATTTTGTTTATAAGTCTAGGTGAGGCTCATAGAGGAGCTTGTCATACTAGCAAATTTATGCGTTGTGAAGCACTTTAGTTTATATCGACAGTTTGATTATGGGTAGAGTAAGCGTGTACCAGAACATTTATTAATAGTTATCATGAAGTAAAGTAGAAAATAATTTCGTATTCAAATTCCCCCTTTTTCATTTATCCGTATCTTCAAATTTAAGTCTAAGAAAATGTTTAGTATCGATAATTCTGCGACAGATGAAGGTGAAAATGAAGATGATAAAAATGTTTCTGATCCTTAAGTACTTCTAATTATAGTTGATGTCAGTAGTAATTCCTTTTGGTCCATGTTTTAAACTCTTAAGTAGGACAAGATTAAAGTTAGTGAAATTTTTTTTGGTTTGTTTAAAGTAATTTTTGTTTTAGTAGTAATAGAGCTTAATATGTTTGTTGATTTAGATGTTGCATGTGTTAAATGATAATTTTTGATGACGACAAGGATGTGTTAAATGACGACAAGGATGTGTTAAATGATAATTTTTGATGACGACAAAGATATGTTTATGGATTTTGAATGATGATATATTTTTTGAGGTGTTTGAGAGTGCAGCATATGTTGAGAGATGTTGCAGGTATATAGAGATGAATATGTATTCGGTGAAGAGGTGCGTATTCAGTTATGAGGTACATGATGGAGATTACAGAGAGTGTTTAGTAAAGTGTTGAGCATACAGTCATATAGTTAGAGTGTGATAGAGTGATAAGCATTAAAGGAATGCTTGAGTTTTGGTTTAGTAGTTTGAGACTAGGCCTGATGTGCTTATTTTTTATTGAGAGTGTACATGAGCTAAGAGAGTTCATGAAGAGTTTTTTTTGTGAGTTGCTGGTGGATGTCTCCCAGTAGGCTCAACGTATGATTTATTAGTGGTTTTGGAGTTCTTTGGTGATGAATCACTGATGTTGTAGGATTTTTGAGAGATTTAGTTGAGTCTGTAGCATAGTAGTCGTACAGATAATGTTGTGAGGTGCTCACTCAAAGATCAAAGGTATCTTGTTGATGAATAAGTATTGTTAATACTTTGTCTGTTTCTCGAGTGTTGGAGATTTGTTTCGTGAATGGACTTCGTAAATAACAGCTTTTGGTACTTGTTAAATTCATCGATTAGTTTAAATGTAATTAGCACTTGGAAAGTTATGTACATAAATCCTTAAGACAGATATAGTAAATTAGAGAAGAGTATTCGTTGTACAGATTTTTGTTTAATAGTAATTTTGTTATACATTCGATTTTGTTTATTACAGTTCTAATTTATAGAAAAATATTTTCGCTTCAGGTAAAATTTTTACTTTGATATGGTTGTTGCGTTTGTAACTATAGATGACATGCATCCACTGAGTGTTAGATTCCCTAAATATTCTTAACTGATTGACGTATATACTGATTATGACTTCCGAATTTGTCCCTTTATAGGCGTGTAGTACGCGCAGTTACTAATCACTCAATCCCATGCATTAATATTCCCCCATATCAATTAGTGAATGATTCTGTTTTTTTGTTAAACTCATCGTTAGTTATAGTTAAAGTTTGTGCTGTTTTGTTGTGAGTTGTAAGAGGTTTATACAGTTAATAAGAGTAATTTTGAAGTTTCAGTCGAAAATTTTTTTTAGAAAAAATTCTTCCATACCTCGAATTTTTTCTCTTGGGAAGAGGCTGTGTAACGTATTTTTTTTCTTGTTACACCAAGCCTAATAAATTAATAATAAAACAGATAAATTTTAAAGCATTTAATTCGTAAATATTCAGCCAATAAAAATTAAAGTATAATGTTCATAATAACACATAGATTCTAGAAGATATATATTCTGAGGCTTGTTACCAAGCGTTGTCCAGTTAATTATCAGCACTTTTGTTTCAAACATCCAAGAGTGAAGTCGCTTTTTGTAGACTAGAGATAAAAGTCAAGATGGCCCGACTAAAACACGAGGCGTCTAATAGAGTCAAGAAGAAGAACTTGAGTTGAGAACATGGAACGATAATATACATCATTTAAGACAGTTGGTATAGATTAATACAATAAATTAAACTAATATATTTCACTTTAGTGCAATATCTTATGGACATATCTACAACAACAATTTTCAATGTTAAATTATAATAAATTTTCGTCGCAATAATTTAAAGCAGGCAGTTATGGTTTCGTTCTATCTATTTAACTACGCCGTATAGAAATGGTTTATTCTACAAAGAATCTTGGTACTTCAAACTCACTGCTGATTAATACACTGGAAAAATACAACAGCTGACGTCATGATTTTGCACCTGCAATTTATTTGGATACACGTGAGTGTTTGAAACTTTCCGTAACTTTGAAAGTATAGTAAATTATTATGAGATTTCCTACGTTGATTATTAGAGTAACAAAAATATAAAGTAGTTTTTAAAGTTAATAACACACCGAATAAATATCTAGTTTGTCAGTTATTTGTACACGCATACAATGTGTTTTAAGATATTTAGAATGACAACTTATGTCAGATAAAAAATAGTATAGATTCTGTTTCCTAATCTAGACGCCAGATGCAGTCTTGATTTAATTTTCACATTTTGCTTAAAACATTCAGGTCATGTAAAAGCTTTTTATTGGTGCTGAAATTCGCATATATTTTTTTGTAGATTACAGTTAAATTTGAGTAGTTGCATTTTATGATCGCTATTTTTCTGATGATCAATCTTTGTTGTAAATGGTCAAGGAAGCGCTTCAATGATTATAGTAAAATAAAATCATGTGTTATGAACTAATAAATTATGACATGTTTGCTTAAACTAAATTTTATAGAAATGATCAATTTATACATATTTATTTTGAAGGTTAAACTTCACTAAAATTCTTTTATAAAAATTTATGACAAGATAGTAAGCATATATATTGCAGTCACATGTATATAATCAGATTTCTATATATAAATAGAATTCCTTTTGTTTCCTTTGAAAGACGTTTTATTATACAACATTTAAATTAGGAAAGAGAAAACTAGAGCAAATCCTCCTTAAGTAAAAGACAGAGTAATGAAAATGAATCCCTTTAGTATTTCACAGATGTTTAAATTCATTTATTCTATTTTTGGCATATGCTTTTGAAGACACAAATAGTGTCCATGTGGTGTTTTTGTTTGTTCACAGGTAAAGCTGAGACAACTGTTTGACATCTGGTGGTTGAGGTTTTGGTAAGTGTGTGATAAAGAGTGAAATTCAAATTTTATGGCTATGATAGTGGTGTTAAGATAAGGTTTCCGCATTCCCTTATACAAACACAGTTAAATTTTGTTGGCACTTGTATTAAAAATACGGTGGCGCCTATTAAAAATATTTTTGGTCGATTATCCACCCATGACCCATGCTCATGATCTACCCAGAGCTAACACTCTACTAGCCGTTTAACCCCTAAGAGTTTTCTTTGTCTAAAGCCGTTTTCCATCTGACATTACCCTGGGCTTGGAGTATAAAGAAGAAAATCTCGACCTAGTGATATCAGATTAAAAATAGAGAGTTTCAGTATATAGCTGATAGTCACGAGGATAAAGGGTAATAAACTTACAAAAAGTTTATAATTACCCCGTTTTTTATTACTATTACAGCATCAATATTAGACACACTAAAACTTTAACAATTCCCAAGCAACTGACTGCTATGTTTCAGAGAAGATTCATCTATAATGCCGTTTCTACTTATAATGCAATTCCAGGTGGATATAAAAATCTTTTTTACTTTTACTGCATTCAAGGTTCAAATCAGGGCGCATATTTTGGATAAGTAGTAACATAGCCTAATTGTATATTTTTCAATTATTGTGTAATTATTCATTTGCTTCACTCGTTTTCCTTGTAGAGATATGTAGTGGTTTACGCAGGTTAAGTGTAAGACAGTCTATGACTAAACTTTGCCTGTATGGACCTACAAACATGCCTTATATACTAATATTTAATGTAATATTAACAACAATAAAGTCAATTTCAATTCGAAAGCTGTTCCTATATTTATTACTAAACGTTTATCTATTGACCTTAAAATGTGGGGTTTAAAAAATATTATTTACAAATGCCTGTTATTCACTTCTTTTCACCAATAGTTTTATATCATTTACATTGCTACGTATTGTGTAAAACAGTGTTCCTTTTAAGTTTTTGGTTGGTAATGACTTACTGTTCAAAAATACCTATATACACATTGTAAATGTTACAACAATTGAATTTTAATTTCTTAAGTTATTAATTAAAAATAAAACATTTGTAATAATTTTGTTTTAAAAGCACACTTTACAGGTAACAACTCAATGTTTTTTGTATTGGAAATACCTTTTTCGATATTAGCATTTGATGATAAATATTAAACCGAAGACCCCAAATATTCTATTAGTTTGAAATATTTATTGAAATAAACGTTTAGTCGTTTTTGACAGAGTCGATTTAATGTAACAAAATAGCTATTTTTTGACAGAATAAACCAAAAAGGAATTCTTTTATGGTTTATTTCTAATGCCTAAAGTTAGGTCTAGTTTCGTAAATTGTTTAATCCTAAATAAACTTTTACACTTTTATTTTTAATTTAGCCTAAAATATATTTCATAATTAGTGGGAGTTTTGAAGTTTATTGTTTATTATAATCATTTTTTGCCGGCAGCACAATTTGAGAAAATGTCATTATCACATCTATTTAACGTTACATGTGAACTTTGTATGACCAAAAAATGACGGAAGTCTGCTACGTGGGGGTAAAGAATGAAAACACTAATAAGTTGCTTATATATTTAAAGCTGATTTTGACACTTTTCAAATTGAAAATATAATTACCATTGCAGACCCCTGGTGAAGATACACAAGACAATGAACGTCCCCAAAGTGAAGTGTAAAATGATGTAGGAAAAATTATCGTTTTTTGAGATCGTCCTTCCCCAGATCGTTCAAATTTGTAAATCATTTTGTTGAGTACCAAACTTTCAACCTAATTTGTAACAAAATGTATCCTATTTCCCTGTGATGGTTTCACTAAGATATTTTAATAAACATTAGTTTTGCTAACATGATGCAATATTTTGCTTATATTGAATATTGTAGAGTATCTAGTTACGTTTTGGGATACGGCACACTACCCTTTTTTTTAAAACTATTATAACATAGTATAAGCTTCACAATGTAACACTGCCGTAATAATTTACTTATTCGCTTGTAAACATAAACATGGAAGTTTACAAACAACCATGGATGTTGAGGTTATGTCATTTTTGGCTTCATAAATATTCGCAATTAATCCAATCATTATTATATTGCACTTATCAAAAGGTAATTCACCATATATTATTAGTTTACTTCATTTCAATGCGACAAAAACAAAGTCCAAAATAATTCAATTTGAAATATTCTGGTTTTAAACCTTATTCTACACATCATTAACAGTGCCATCTTCGGAGGAAGTCGTGAACAATTTCTATTAAAATGGCATACAATTAATGTAATAATTCAATAAAATCCATTCAGTACACTACGACTATCATGATCAATATTTTTGAAATTTTTTTTAACAGAACGATTAATATATGTATTCTGCTATCCAACGAATGCTTTTTTTTATATACAAATTGATTATGTTAGATGTAGTAACTAAAATAAAGTAAGTGAATTTTAACATTACTTTTAACAGCTATTTCTTGCTTATTACTCCACTTTAGAAAAAAAGCAAACCTTCGTTAGAAAGTACAAATTTTTATGAGTCTAATGGTGAAGTTACATTTTGCATATTTTCAATCCAACAAAAGTTATTTACCAAACAGAATAACCTGTTTTTTGATGGATTTTAGGCAGCCAACCATACATCCGAATGTTTGTTTAAAAGATATCACAAGCATTACTTTTTTTGTTCATTACCGATCCATTTTATATGCTACAAAATGACTGACAGTGAATAACATGTTATTTCTGATCAGTCAAATATATGTGCATATTGTAAGAAAAAGGCAATAAATAAATTTGTAAAGTGTTGCTTGTGCAACAATAAGGTGCATTCATCATGCAGCGAAATATTTGGCATCTATCAACAAGCCACAAGTAATAATTTAATATATCAATGTAACCAGTGTATCAAAGGGTTGTCAACAAATGGCAGTTATGTGAGTGAATTGGAACTAAGTAAAGCAGAGGATTTTAGAAATTCATCTACTAATCTAAAGAGCAATGAAGTAGACAATACAGTTTCTGAAAAGTGAGGATTATGCTATTATTTTGCAAGATCTCATAAACCATCAAACAGAAAAATTGTATCAAGAGCTAAGGAAATTGAAAACAGAAATATTAATTTTGAAGGACAGCAACATTGACCTTATTAGACTTTTAACAAGTGATAAAGAGAACCCTACAACAATATGCATTGTGGTTGATAAAAGTGTATTTACAAATATTGAGGCTGTAGACAAAAGTGTATCTACAAACATTGAGACTGTTGATAATACTACTATTCAAGATGTGATGGAAATAAATATCCAAAGTAATATGATTAAAAATTATGATGGAAGTAAAACCGAACCATCTCAAGTTAAAACTCATTTACTCTCAAATAAAGACAATAAATTGTATACAACAGCTGTAAAGCAAAACACAAAAAATCAGATTAAAAAGCAAACTTTTAATAAGGATGTAACTACTAATAAGCTCTACAACAAAATTACTGCAAAAAAGTGAAACTGACTAACAGTTCATAACTCTATTGATGACGAAAATAGACAAATTCCAAGTCAACCAGAAGAAGATCATTATACTATGGTGCAAAAGAAACATTGTCAAAGTAGGAGACGGTCCTGTATCGTTGCTCTCAGTACTGGTTTCCACGACAAACTTAATTCTGGTCTATGTGCAGTAGAAAAACGTGCCTGGCTGTTTCTAGGGCGAATAAAACAAAATATGTCATTGGAAACAGTGCAATTCCATCTAACCAATCTCTTACCAGGAAAATCTATCACGTGTGAATCTTTGCAAACTCGTGGTACATTTGCATGCTTTCGCATTGGAGTTGATTTTGCTGATTATGATGTAGTAACAAAGCCAGAAAACTGGCCAAAAGGAGCTCTATTAAGACGATATATTTTTCGAAGGCAAGCCTCCGAAATTCAATTTACATGAAAATAAATCTGCTGTGCCTCGTAATAAGAACACAGTACGAGCACTAAGAGCATTATCACACAAATTTAGTCTCTTCTACCAAAATGTGAGAGGCTTAAGGACAAAAATACATTTAGTATGCACAGCTATATAGTCTGCAGGCTTTGATTTTATAATCCTAACAGAAACGTGGCTCTCACATGACATATTGAATTCAGAATTATTTGGAGATCACTACCAAGTATACCGCAAGGATATAAACTATACTGCTCTTAAATGTCAAAGAGGAGGAGGGGTTGTTATAGCAACAAAATTAAAATTTACAATAGAGGAACTGAAGCACAGCGAAAATCTATTGTTTCAAGATGTCTGGGTAAAGGTTAAATATGGGAATACCAAATTTATCCTTGGTGCTATTTACATACCACCCAACCTACAGGCACGTGTGTATCAGCAACTAATAAATACTGTAGAACATGTGAGGTACACAATGGGAGCCTATAAATTACTTATATGTGGAGACTTCAATTGTCCAGATATTTACTGGTCCTTGGAAAATGGCCAACTAGTACCTTCAAAATTTGAGAGCCCTGCCTCAGAAATGATTGTTAATAGCATTTATTACTTAGAGCTCCAACAATACAATGACATCTTTAACAACCTCGGAAGAGTTTTAGACCTAGTACTTGGCGATGAGATGGACTTTTTTAGTGTTATGAAATCATCTTTTGCTGTTTGCTCTTTAGATGTATATCATCCAGCACTGGAAATACCCTTTTGTCCAAATGCTACACCCATAATGAGTAATAAAGTCAAAACCACTGTTTGGCTATTTAATAAGGCTGATTTTGTTGCAATAAATAACTTTTTCGAAGAAATTAATTGGAATTTTTTAAAAGAATGCAAGGATATCGACGAATCAATACTTAAGTTTTATGACATAATTTACTTAGCCATAAGCAAATATGTCCCATCCAAAACTATTATAGGACAACAAATTTCCTAAATGGTATAGTCCAGAATTAAAAAAGCTGTTGGCGTTTAAAAATAAACTATACAGTAAATACAGACATACCGGTCTACAAGCAGACTACAACCAATATTTACAAGCTAGAAAGGAATGTAAATTTCTCATAGATTGGTGTTATCTAACATTCGTAACGAACACTGAATTAATGATACCATCTAATCTAAAATATTTTTGGTCATATATAACATCTATGAAAAAGAAATCAGGTATACCTAAACTAATGGTATACCCTATTTACGTCAAATATGGGATGACGTCATAAACAGTAATAAAGTGCTAGCGATTGTAAAATGTGAATGTAACTATGAACGTAGGTTTAATGATATTAGGATTTAGTGTGTAGCAGTTTGCAGTTCTGTTCGGTGTTGCAACATTTTTTACTTCTATTACTTTGACATTTCTCATTTTATTGTCATTGTTTAGTTTTGTAGTAAATCGTTTATGCTTTATATTTGCAAAGTAAAACAGTTTTTTTAGAACTAAAACACTTTATACATTGCAAGTTTCGAGTATTTAACATTTAGAATGCCTAAACATTTGGATTCGCGCGCACAAGAACTGGTTACTCTGATCAGAAAATACACATAAAATAATTAAACCATGACAATGTAGCATTTATTTGAATTATGACGTCATCCCATATTTAACATGAATAGGGTATATACAACAATATTACAATGGCAGATCCTGTAGCAATAGTAAATTCTTTTGCTGAACATTTTCAATTCTGCTACACACGACATGATGGAAATGAACTCTAAAATATAACCAGTAATATCAATGGCACATTATCAATGCATTTCTTTACCGAAGAAGAAATATTAAACAGAATTGCTTCCCTGGATTGTAGTAAGAGCTCTGGTTGTGATGGTATACCTTCTGTATTTATAAAAAAATGTAAACATTCCTTAGTTACTCCACTTTGTACATTATTTCAAAAATTATTTAGTGAAGCATATTTTGCACAAATATGGAAGCTTTCAATGATTTATCCGATTGTCAAATCAGGTTCAAAGAACGAAATAAAAAATTACAGAGGAATTTCTCTTATCTCAGTCATAGCTAAAATATTTGAAGCTATAATTTCACAAGAAATGTTTTATACTTACAAGCAACAGATAGGAATTGAGCAACATGGTTTCTATAAAAGCCGTTCAACAGCTACCAATTTGGCCATCTTCCAGAACTTTTTGGTAAACAGTGTGCAAGATGGAGCACAAGTCGATGTAATTTATACGAATTTGTCAAGAGCATTTGACAGTGTTTGTCATAAATTATTAATACAGAAGTTAAAGGCAATAGGAGTAAGTGGTCCTTATCTTGGTGGGATAGAATCGTACTTACATGGTTGTTGTCCGCATGTGAAACTATGTGGTATAAGTTCTAAAGAAATACATGTATTCTTAGGTGTATTGCAGGGTCACACCTTGATCCGATTCTTTTTTTGTTATTTATCAACACCTGGATTGACTAAAAATAGACACTATAGTGTCTATTTTTAGTCAATCCAGGTGTTTACTATATGCAGATGACCTGAAAATTTTTGCTACTGTCAGAAACTTACAAGACTGTAAAAATATTCAGAATGACATTAACAGTTTAATTGAATGGTGCAATACAAATCATCTAAAGCTAAACATAACAAAATGCAAAGTAATGCATTTCTATCGAATGCGAGAGCCTTTAACGTATGAGTACAAAATCAATGATTGTGCTCTGGAATCCGTTGATAGGATAAACGATTTGGGGGTTATTTATGATCCAAACCTCAACTTTAATTATCACATAGATAACGTAATTGCAAAAGGATTTAAAATGCTAGGGTTTATAAGAAGAAATTGTGAAACAATTAGTGATGTTAAGGCAATAAAAACAGTGTATAACTGTCTAATATGCAGTATCTTAGAGTACAATTGTATTATATGGTCGCCAATTTACAACTCTAGCAAGAACCGCTTAGAGAGAGTGCAGAACACATTCGTGAAGTTTCTGCTTTGGAAACTAGGATACCTTTACAAAAACCTTACATACAATGTGAGATTACAACTTGCTGGTATTGAAAACCTTGAAATACGTAGACGGGCAGCTCTACTCTTTTTTTACACAAAATAATAAATGGCTACATAGATTCTGAACAATCATTTACAGAAATAATGTTTAGAATACCGTTTCGGGACACTCGTTCTCGACAGATTCTATTTGAGCGTCAAAACCGTACCACTTACGGTTTTTCAGCATTTATTAATAAGTTAGTTGCCAATTTCATTAAAGTTGACACAAAGTTTCCTGAAATGAACATATACAATGTAACAGTTGAACAGTTCAAGAAACAAGTACAAGCTTTAGTGTTTAAGCCCCTTACACTCTTTACTAATTATTAATATTATTTTTATCTTCATTTTAGTTATTATTTTGTTCTTAGTATATATGTTAATGTGCCATTTGGGATTTGTCCTATGGCTGTACAATAAATAAATAAATAAACAATACGAAATTCACCTTTGTACATCAATTATTAAAATTGTCCATAGAATGTAATTCTTTTTTTTAAATAGAAATTTTGTGTTTATTGTCAATAAAAATTCAATTGCGATGTCCTTTCTTAATCTATGCGAACTACCCCACTCTCAGTATTTATAGTTAGCACGGCACCTTTAAGTTTTTTTTATCTTTTCATACGTTATCGTGATTTGTGCAGGTCCATACTTTCCGTTCCTTCGGTTTCTGCTTGACCCGTGCGTTTTACCATAGCAAACTAGTCGTCAGTTGTTTTTGTTTAAAAGGTTGTCAAAAATATATATTTTGACAATCATTCTTTGAATCCGATTGTTTACTTATCTTTGGGCTTTGTTATTAAAAACACAATGTCTTTCGTAATGTTACTGAAGATTTAAACGAGTAATAGCACACCTATACATTTTGTATATTCTTCCTATTAGTATGCGATTGGGGATGCAAGTCGCTAACACCATTTCTGCTTTTAGTTCAGTTCTGGTTGGTTTCTAGCTGGATTCTATCCTTTATGGGATGTGGACTTCTCATCACTGACATTAATTTTGGTCCCTACTTTACGTTGTGTGGAACATCCAATCCCGTGCACGTACCGGAGGATTAATCTGTTGTGCAGATAAGTTTGTTTTCTGTTTTTGAACTAACTGAGTAACAGGTGAGAGATCAATAAAGATTTCATAATCCCCACGTAAACAAATTCCTATTTCTCTAACTTATCAACCCCCGTGATCATTGGTATCATTATCTATTATATGAGTAAGGTAGAAAATATCGAGAGTCCTTTAATGGAATAGCGTACTTCCTATGTACACGGTGCTCCTAGCGATTTCATGACTGTTATATATCGTAGGTGATACTGAACACAAATCTTAAGTTTTCTTTTCCTGATCATACAGTACCATAAGGTAAGCAGTAGTACCAAGATTTACCAAGTGTTTATTAATCGGCACACATTATATATGTACCATAAGTTGTTCATACGATAATTGTACGTGACTTCACGATCTCGTTAATCATTAGGTTATTAATGTATAACTATGTAAATAAGTACCCCATCATGGCAGTTTTCCTGTAAGCTTATTTTGGTAATATTGTTATTCCTGAATACTTAACACGGAGAAACATACCGTGGAACGGTTGTTTAAAGAAAGTAATATACTCAATTATTTATTTTCACGTATTTGATTACTAGCAGGTATTTTGAAGTGATCCTTTAGACACCACCACCCTAAAGCTATACTGCCAGGTTCAGTGTAATTTTATTATAGTATCTGTAGACTTTTATCTGACAGGTAGCTAGCCTGTCGTAGTTAGTTATATTTGTATGTATACTAAACAATTTTCTTTCAGCGGAGCGAAGTGCTGATCGTTTCCTTGGGTTTGTTTTACTTCTCTCCAACCCTAATCTAAGACTATTGTCCTTGTTTATATAAACAAGGCTATTGCTAGTGAGGCATCCTTGTCTTATGTATTGCATGTTCACCATTACACTTTTTAAGTAAAGTAAGTTCAATTTTTTATAGCTTCCCTTATTTTAACTTTTACGTCACACCGCTGTACTGTATACATTTCATTTTAGATTTGACCATGTTTAGTATCAGTTACCAGTGGACAAAAATTATAAGACATAGCATTCAAAATTGATTCCTAGTGTAGAACCATTTTTTAATTAAATTTCTATATATCTTTTTTATATACCGGGTGTTCCATTAAGCGTATCACGCGGTTGTATATCATAAAGTATAAGGCCTAGAGCTTTGCGGAAAAAAATTTATTAAGTAAAGTGGCCAAGAGAAATTGCTGGAAATTATTTTTAAGCTTCAATTTCTACCGCAAGGGGAGTATTTGCTAAGGTCAACAACAAAATTCAATTTTTCTCCCAAAATTTAAGCACAAGGTATTATGCTCAAAACGCGAATAGGCAGTTATCTTTATTATTAACAACTTTTATTTGAAACTTTTTTCTGTAGATCGCACAAGGACAGCTGCAGGACCTGGTGAATTGGTTTACATGTAAATAGGGTTATCTCACAATGCCCATGTTGGAATTTAATAATTTTAGAATCGTTTGAAAGAGAATTTCTCAGGGATCAAGAAAAACGACTAAATTGATTTTTCTAATGTTTTCTAAATATGTTAGAGGGCGCTTTTTCCAATCATGCCAGTTTTTGTTCATTTACTTAAAAAAATTAAATGGAAAGACATATTTATCAAAGGGGAATTGAATGAAGGGTAAAAAAAAAGATTCTAGTGAAAATCGCACCTCGATATCTTTAATGGTTCTTAAGTTATTGCAAAAAGCGTATTCATATTAAAAAATATGTACTTCTTTGAATTTTGGATTAAATAGTGTTTTGAATTATTTAGTTATTCTTCATCTTAAAGAAAAGGAAATAAAGAATTGTGATTTTTGCTTACATACATTATTACGCTAACAGAGTCTCAAAAACAATTACAAACAACGTTGTCTTTCCTTGTAGTCGATTAAACATTAATAATAATAATAATAAATCTGAGGAAACTGCGGGTGGGATTACTTTAGCATGATTGTCTATGAAAATGTTGTATTTTCAATGGCTAATGTTGTAGCCCTAAGAAAAGCCCGTTTTTGGTTACCAGTTGTAGTCAACTGGTAAAACTAAATACATATTTAACGCACACAAACAGAACAACTAAAACGAACAATAAACAACTAACATTATTACAACACATGTTCAAAGTGCCTTCCATCATTAAAAATACATTTTTCTAATCTTCGATGGGTGCTTGACACTGCAGTTTCAATTTCGGCTCTTGAAATGCTCGTTATGGCGTTTTGAATTCGAGCAATCATATCCTAGCGTGTGGTAGGTCGTGTTTGGAAGACCATATCTTTTAGCCTTCCCCATAAATAAAAGTCTAAAACAGTAAGATCTGGTGATCTAGCCGGCCAAGGAAATAAACTTCCTCTTTCCATCCAGCGATTTGGGAAGGTCGTTTTTAAATAATTTCTAACTTCCACGGAATAATGTGCTGGGCAACCGTCATGCTGAAACCACATGTTCTGCCTAGTTTCTAGTGAAACAGCCTCCAAAAGTTCAGGTAGATTGTTGACCAAAAAATGCAAGTATGTTGCTCCATTCAAATTTCCATTAATAACAAATGGGCCTAAAATTCTGTTTTCAATAATGCCGCACCAAACATTTACACTCCACCTGTGTTGGTGATCAACTTGTAGCATCCAGTGAGGATTAGTTTCAGACCAATAATGCATATTATGTAAATTTACTCCTCCATCGCTACTAAAGGTAGCTTCATCTGTCCATAATTTGCGGGACAAGAATAAGGGATATTCGGTGCACATATCTTTCAATCAATGGCAATGATTCAATCTTCTGTCGGTATCGATATCTAAAAGGTTCTGGTGCAAAACTGCATGATATGAATGCATTTTGTGGTTTATTAGAATACGATGCACCAATGTTGTAGGTATCCCTAAATTTGCAGAAAGTTGCCTGGTACTTACATGCGGATCTGCTTCAACGCACGCAAGAACATTTATAACACTGTTTTCATTTGTAATTGTACGTTTTCTTGTGGGCATTTTAATTGGATGCACACGCCCTGTTTCTCTTAAATGTTTTGCCAATCGTGTAAATACCATTTTGGTATAATGTTTTCTTTCAGGATATGCCATTGCATATTCACGCTCAGCAATAGTCGCGTTTTCAAAACTTTGAAAGTAAATTCTAAGCATGTCATAAGTTTCAGCATTAGAGAAAGACATTTCTGTAGTACAAAATTAACAAACAAACACACACAGAGCATACACGATTTAACTACTATAACAATAACTAGTATGACAGAGTTATACCTGTTGACAGATATGGATGTTTTTGTTTCCATCGCCTATTTGATGCATTTTAAAGGGATCTATTAGCGACATATTATTAATGTTTATAAACATCGTCACTAAATGAAAGGCACTTTTGAACATCTGCTATAATAATATTTATGACTAAATAATTTCAAATATTTGATCCGAAAATTCGAGAAAATTCTAATTAGTACTGGGATAGATCTCTAAAATGCACATACTTTTTGCAATAACTTAAGAACCATTAAAAATATCGAGGTGCGATTTTCATTAAAATCTTTTTTTACCCTTCATTCAATTCCCCTTTGATAAATATGTCTTTCCATTTAATTTTTTTAAGTAAATGAACAAAAACTGGCATGATTGGAAAAAGCGCCCTCTAACATATTTAGAAAACATTACAAAAATCAATTTAGTCGTATTTCTTGATCCCTGAGAAATTCTCTTTCAAACTATTCTAAGATTATTAAATTCCAACATGGGCATTGTGAGATAACCCTATTTACATGTAAACCAATTCACCAGGTCCTGCAGCTGTCCTTGTGCGATCTACAGAAAAAAGTTTCAAATAAAAGTTGTTAATAATAAAGATAACTGCCTATTCGCGTTTTGAGCATAATACCTTGTGCTTAAATTTTGGGAGAAAAATTGAATTTTGTTGTTGACCTTAGCAAATATTCCCCCTTGTGGTAGAAATTAAAACTTAAAAATAATTTCCAGCAATTTCTCTTGGCCAGTTTACTTAATAAATTTTTTCCCGCAAAGCTCTAGGCCTTATACTTTATGATATACAGCCGTGCGATACGCTTAATGGAACACCCGGTATATAGAGAGGAATCATGTACCGTAGAATCTTTTTATTAAAGATAGAGAAATGCATCATACCGTTTGCAAAAATTTGAAAAAAGGCTATTACGAAATACATGTGTAATTGTAGTAGATTTGAATATTGTACTACTAATAAAATTATAAAAAAATAATTTACTTAGTTTCTCCAAGGCGACATGGCATCGATTCATTTTAACTTGTATATATTGAACTACCTATTTATATTTTTAAAAATACTTGTTTGACATTTTTCTTTTCAAAGTTCCGAAATCTATTGAAGGTGTTTGTTTGTGCCATTCTTGTAAAACTCTGGTATAAGCCTGGACAAGCGTTGCTACTTCAGTATGCATACAACATATTGATACTAGTATCAAATGTGCAAGTTTTTATAAGTTTAAGTGTTGTAATCACAAAAGGAATAGCCTACTTCACAATATTATGAAATATACTTAACTGATATATAAATGAATTAGTAAATAAAATAATTGTTTTCTATGAAACAATAATTCTTAAACTGTTTGATATATAAAAAAATAATAAATTTCCATAACCAAAGTATAACAGTAATTTTATAAGTAAAACGAAATAGGTTGATTGAACTCGAGAGAATGTTCTAATAATTAGCATTAATTAAAAATCAAAGCAAAGTTCGCTTGACTCGTTGATGTAGAATGATCGTATCACCGATCTCGATTTTTCCCATGATTAAAGCATGGAGTCATAAAGTTCCCCAAATCTAGCTCCAAATGTTCCTCGTTTCATAAACATTAACGTTTTAATAGTATATTATTCAACATACGGTAATGTAGGCAATAACTCATGCAGATGAAGTTTGCGGCACGAGGCGAGTGCCGTAATTCATCAAGTGAGTTATTGCCATTACCGTATGTTGAATACTATACTTTATCTACGACTATAAGCACAGTAACAAATTTTAATAAACACATGTAAGCTAGATTATTTTAAAAAATTATAGTACAAATTTGTTTGACATTAGATAAGTGTCAATGAGCATGGCTACTTTGATACTTTTGGTAATTAAATAGAAATATAAGCTGGAAGCGTGAGTTATTATAACTCACGCTCATAACTCACGGTGTTTAATTATGAACACTATTACTTGTTCAAAAGTATATGAATAATGGTATTATAACTAAATAGGAGTAGATAAACATTTTTACTTCATAGGTCATTCATATGTCTATTATAAGATGGTATTATGTAAGTACATATGTACTATCTATATATGTTGTATGTGAATTATTTTATTTATGGAAAGCCAAAATTTTAGTCACGGCCTGCTTAAATGGGATCCATTCTCATGTACTGTCATTTACATCTCATACACTCTCACTTTTTGTTTTTTGTGATATGGACCTCTTGCAGTTTGGAATTGATCCTAGGGGTTGATATTAGACCACTTTGGAAATCTTGGCTAGATATAAAAAAAGTTTTGTGATAATGTCTTCTGAGTAAACAAATGTTGTTACCTTCTCTGTGCAATGCCTTACATGTGATTTTCCAATGCTCCACCTGAAGGTACTACATTGACCAGAGAGCAAATTTTTTTTTACATGGAAGATTTGAAATTTTGCTGAACCCTTGATGTTCCAAGCAAGGTAGAGATCTTTAACGTGCGTGACAACACACACACACGGGACCTCCATTTTAACTCTCATGTGAACGAGGGTGTATTGTTGTGAAAAATACTCACTTAACATTTTTCAAGCGGACGGTGTCGGGATTCGAACCCGGGACCTTGGGCGTAGTAGTCACACACACACCACTACGCCACGGAGCTGCCTCTGTGCAATACCACAAGTGTTTTAAATTATAGCTTAAAGAATTCCAAGGTGGCTCTCTGACCGATAACATTTTCAGGATCTAGTGAGGATTTAATTTGTGGATTGGGGTAGAACAAGGTCTGCCCCCTTTTCATATTTAAATTTAATTTCTGTAGCTATTTTAAAGCAATGTATGCTAACGATATACAAAAATTCTTCAGTTGGGCAAGGACGAATATTTATCAATGAGGTAGTACACCTTAACTACCGCATTCCAGTAAAAATCGCCTTTAACTTACTCTTTTATACCCTTTATATAAAAGGTTCTTACAACGTGAAACAGTATTACGTTCATATTTTAATTTTGAGCTTACTTTATCCTGAAGGGGCAGGATACTAACAGTTTGAAATATTATCTTTCCCTTTAGGTAAAAAGAAAAAATAAACATGTGCTCTTCCTACAACTTAAGGTCAAAAGGAAAGGATATCTTTTGGCAAAGATAAGGGTCTATTCCTGGGTAGGGCTATGAAAGATGGTCATAGGTTGATAAAATCGCTATCGACAGATACACAAGTATAAAAAATCAAACAATGAAAACAGACACCACCAAGTCCTAAAACATTTAAAAAGGGATATCAAAGCTAGACCCTTCGGAAGGATGTGGAGATCTTTAGAAAAAAGAATCGCATTCGCTTACAAAACCCTGTCCCATAAAAATAGGATGCAGCTCCAGAAAAACTAAAATGATTAAAAAAAATGGAGACTTGTTACATTAAATTTCTTAAAGCGATTGATTTTGCAACTACCTAAAGATGCTAATTTAAACCCTTTTTCAGTTATTCTCGAATTATACAAGCTTAACAAGTTCAATAAATACGTCCGATAAAATTATCCAAGTGTTTTGTACAACAGGAATACGTGGAATATATGTTAAAACAGTTTCTAAAATTCTCTGAAAGATTGCTTGTTGTTAAACCACTTCTAAAAGGATAGAAACTCGCCTTGGAAATTCGTCAAAACAAGCAAGCACTTACTTCTCCTCAAATCACTTTAAGTTTCTTCTTCTTCTTCTAGTGCTTTGTACAAATATAAAAGCTTTTACTGGTTAGCATTGAAAAACCTACTTCGTTATATTTGCACGAGTTTGGCCACTCAAATTTTATGAATAATAAAATTAGTCGCCCTTATTGAATCATTCTTGGTATCCCCGTAGCATGGATCGATAATAATACGAATCTTTATTTATTTCTAAAAATCAGGCAACCGGTTATATGTTGTGTCCTTTGGTAGTATGCAAGGTTGCATACTAGTTTGTTTTAAATATATTTTGCTTTCCCATTCGAACACAAAATTTGATAGAAATTCTAGGCATATTTCAAAGTTGTCTGGAATATATTTTTACTTGCGTTTACAGAATATTTCACATAAATATCGGTAGGAATGGTTCTTCGTTACTTACCCCCATCGTTTCAATCTGTATCAATACAAGTTGAACTTTAGAAAGGTTGTTTTATTTATTCGACTTTTCTCTTATGTATTCAATTCTAATTCTATACGTCCTTTGAGTACTGTAAGTCGTGATTTTAAAATGCGTTGTTGTATGTAGTGTTCTACTAAAGATAAATTGGGTCATCCAGCCTACCGACAAATGCATACTGCATTTCCTCATCCTAGGATGGTAACAGAGAAGTCGATATCTTAAGGTACAGTTTTTCTGTTTGCTTTACTTGTGTTGCTGTTTTGGAAGATAAACACTTTTTGGTTAATTCTGCAATAAATTGCGAACTGTACGTTACTAAATTCAAGTTCACAATGCATGAACAATTATGCAATTATTCTTAAAGTCACAACTAGTTAACCAAAAGCTTGCGTTAGAGCACTTTTTACTGCTTTGTTTTCTGTGCACATTAATGTTAACGTCAACAACTTGCTAGTTAATACTTGATTACTTATTAAAAATTTTATGTTACATTCTTAAATTTTACAAGATGCACTTCCCAAAGCAGATACAAATTATTGTATTATTTCTTGCATATATCACTTGTGTATATATTTAGGGTTGGAAAGACTATTTAAGTATATGGTATTTAGATTATAAGATTTTATTCTCGATATTTTAAAATGGTTAAGTTTATATTGTATTATATATAAATTGACGCTTTGTTTACATTATGTTATAACAGAACAATTACGTAAATGTGTTTTAACTCTTGTAAATATTCTTTTGGGACTGAATGTTTGTAACATAACCTTTTTACTAAGGTTTCAAAATTTTCTTTCTGTATCACCCACCCTCTTTAACGTTTTTGAGCTAGCCCGAAATCCAATTCTTTTGAATTTCTATTCTACCATTCTGTCCCTGTTTTGTTGAGGTATTCGGTGTAGGCGATTTTCTTTACTCACTTTACTGTTTTCTTTCTTGTCTGCACGGAGTACCGTAACACTGTAATTGCATTCCTTTATACACTTTTTGACAGTAAACCTTTAAAAGTGTTCACTGGTATTAAAATAATAATTTAAGTACCAAAATAATATTTAACGCATATCTCAAAGTCCATATTAAAAATACAAATGTCACTAAGACAATCCGCTTTTGGCATTGATACTACAGACAAGAATAAGAAGTTTGTTACAGTAATCCATCTAGACATGAAAGAAAGTAGTAAAGTAAGCAAAGAAAAAAACAGCCCACACCGAATACCGCAACAAAAAAAGGAAAGAAATCGAAAGATGCCGTGCAGGCTAAAAGGTCAATAGTCGGATGGGCCACATAGAACGAAAAGGGAAACCTCAAGGAAAATTTATTTATAAACCCTGAAGAAAACAACATGTTATAAAAGGAAAACCAAGTCGTGTAGAAAACAACGTTTATCCAGTGTATTCTGGGGGATTTACATAGTGCAAAAATTTTTGCAACAATAATTAATGCCCGTCTTTAATTACCTTAACCTAATTTTCTACCGTAATCCGAGTATTTATATAAGAAAATTAAACAAATATACTTACAGTGGACTGTTTTCTATTCTGTAGTTATCCAATATTAAAACTTTGATATAAAAAAAAGTAGTCATAAAATCACCTATAAGCACTTCTGGGTAAGGAATTACAAAAAAAAATTGTAACGATAAATTACAGTAGCAGCGAACTCCATACAAGTCGAAATACATTTCCTCGTAACTGAAAAAAAAATTAATAGAAAACGTCATGTTTTAATGTAGTGTATTCTAAATTTTATACAGTTATATTTTATGCGATACCCAAACAAGAAAAGTTGTCTTCAGTAACATATTCAGTTTGAGTGAAGTAAGTTTAATTTCTCACACTGTAGTACCTCAATTTGTGCGATGAGCAACTGGAAAAGCTTACACAAAATCCAGACCCAATTCTTGCTGATGTAGATCATCAAAGCGACGCAGGAAAGAAATAGGAATTCTTACAGCTTGGTCAGACGTTTCAGTGCAGCGCAACAGCTGGTTATAGTAGACATCTGCGAGATCACAAGGCACACTATACCACTTTTCCTGGAAAACAAAGTGAATCAAATTCAGAAGTAAAAGGCGAACAGAAACTCTTCACGTTCTTGACCAATAACTAGCAGTAAATCATTATCTGACCTAGGATGTTACATAGTGATGGACTGAATTAATTGCAAGTAAATTAGCACCAATTGCAGTAGATAATTTAGTTGTTAGAAAAATTCCATATCTCAAACAAACAATTTCGTACAAGCTAATTTCAGAATCGCATGTTAGAAATCCATTAGCTGTAGGAGCCCACTTGTTTATCTTGGGACTAGAACGTACTACTTCTGTTTCGGACAGTTTCAAGTTATTTAGACAGATCTAAAATAAAAGTTCGATGACGACCATTGAAGGGGCTTTAAGAACTGTTCTACACAAACCTACATAAGATATAATTTAAAAAATTCCTTTCAACAACAACACAGTTCAAAGATGCATCGATGAAATGTTGTGGTACTCAAAGTGTCTTGTGTAATTATTTGCAAATGATCCATTTCTCTATAAAATTGGACAAGTCAGTTATACCTGATAAAGAAGCATTAATACTGGAATATTTTCATTGTGTTATGAGCAAGAAATCCATGAAGAATTGCTCTTTACGAGAACTTTGATGACAGATATTAAAGACGACGAATCAATATGTAACGTTTTGAAACATTATTTCATAGAAAGTGATCTCTTTATTAAATATATTATCAGCAGCAACAGATGAAGCACCGGCCATGTTTGGGCACTCTTGTGGTTGTATGAGCCATTTAAAACAAAATGTACCCAGAGTGTTTGCAATAATACGTGTCATCCATCGACATATAGTTTGCTATAAATCTGAGTGGTAGATTGCATCAATATCTTTAGTTTGTCGTTAACACAGCAGTCAAAGTAACGCATTGAATACTAGGTTATTTGTGTAACCGTGTAAAGAAAATGACAAGAGCGTTAATCAAATGTCCATGAAGTATGCTGGCTATCAAAATGCTCATGTCTGACAAGATTTTCTACCTTTTGAAACAGTGCTAAAATTTTTGAATGTTAAAGATCCAATTTTAAATGATGTTTTGACTACAGAATTACCAGATTGGATTATCGACCCATATGGTCATTAAAGAACTTAAGGTACAGTTTTCAAGAGGGATATCAGCAATTTAGGCTTTAGAGAGACATACTTATTAATTCTTCTGCATTATAGACTGTTCGCGATCCTGGTTTAGCATGCATATCCACGGAGTTATCCGTTCATATCGCTCGGTTAGCGTATTTATAAGTTCTATAATGTGAAAATTGACGTGCAAATTGTCAATGACGTCACACAATATGCAAATTATTGCAACACATTTTCAAAGTATACAAATTTTAGAGAACCCCCAAGGGGTACTTACGTGAACCCGCAGGGCTTCTTACAGGATTACTCCATGCTAGCGGCAGCGGGGCTCCGTGGATCTTTTTCGGGCGTCGGCTGCTTTGACTAATCTTTCTCGGGTCGTGGGTCTTGAGCCAGGTTGTACCCAAATTCGATTGGTCTTCTTCCTATGTAGCGGGAACGACGGGAACTGGTTATAAGGAACGATAAGGGCAAAAGGGACCTACATAACCAAAAAGATACGATAAGATACCACACAACCACTCTTCTTCGCGTTTCGGAGGCAAGTCCTCATGCGTCTTCCGGAAGTCCCCCACTTCCTTCTTCCCACACACGCGTTGGCGCGAATCTCGCGCAACGCACTATCTGAAGTGACGGAAATACGCACACGTCCTTTTAAATTTATTGGCGCGAAATCCTTACATTAAAACTTATAAGAATGTTTAGTGCCGATTTCGGCACGTAACAGTTCAACAGGCGTTTGCGATCGCTCTCACAATTAGATTGTATATTATTATACTTGCATTTCTAATTATTTTCCTCTTACTCTTCACCTATTTACCCTTGTGGATTTCTGGTTAGTGCTACTCATAGACAAAGATTAGTGCTACTCATAAACAGTACAGGTCCGCCGTTCCAGTGGTGCATCATAATGAATTAAACTTCAGTGCAAGTTTTGGTGAGCAACTTTTTATCCTACATATTATTATCAAAGTTTACACCTCTACCTCCCCCCTAAACTACAGTCCAACACTTTCTCTCTGAAACATAGACTATTGCGAGATAGTTTTTAATAACCTCTCCATCTTCTTACCTCATAGCAAGAGATTTCAGAGCAGTTGTCAATCTTATTACAAACAAAGAAACAGACTAGAAATTGCCCAACAAGGAAAAATTAAGGATAAATTTAACTAAATGGAGCCAAATATTGAGAACTTTTCTATTAAAGCATCGGGCTCATTCTTCCCACTAAAAATATTAATTTTTTTATAGTTATTTCATATAATAATTTTACTATAGCCTATTTGTTTTAACTTTAGGATGACGTCAAATGTAGTAATGAAGTGTTGACAACTGTATGCAAATGAATACCTAGAATTGAGTTTGAGGGATACTGTCATTTAACACAATAAAAGTTGGCAGTTTTGTACGATGTTGCCACCAATTCCTCCTGTCAATGGGAATATCGTATATATTTTATTAAATAAAGTAGAATTTAACTAACATTGGCAATGTATTATTTTATCCAGTCGTGGCATCATTCTAAAGTAAAAGCGAATGGACTACAGCTTTGCGTTTTGATTAATAAATGTATAAAATTTAGCATTTTTTTTTAACTTTTTCATTTTACCTATCATAACAAGTACCACTGCCACTGTCAAAAACACATTTGAAGTTGAATTTGTAATAATTAAATGTTAGATATGTTGTGGTATTCTTGTGATGTTCTATCGGAGTCTCTTGTCGGGTCAGGGCATTGATAATGATAAAAACAAAGTCGAAGACCATTACAAGTTTAGTTATTTAATACATTCAGGTATAATATAACCGTTACCTCCAATGGTTTTACTTCGACTCTCTTATTGCACACTCGCTCTTAACTGCTAATACTAATTATGCATACTTTATAATTTCAATTCGTTGCACATATACTTCCTATTGATCATCTTACTGTAAGTCTTGCACTTTGTACTCCCTATACTGTCACTCACCTTTTAAAGGAATAAAACTTGATTCATTAATAACTATAAATTATTAGGATATTTGCTTATTACACCCCATGGGGTGCACTAAAAGAATTTTTGTTTTTCCACAAAAAAAGATTTTCTAAATTGGTAACACGTCTCATACTGTTCTATATAATTGCGTTACAATGCGTTATATAATTTCGTTCTATTCTTATGCATTTCTACTAGCTTGTTGTCTATCTTAATTATAACATTAGGATCCTTACCTAAAATTACCTCATATGGCCCTACGAATATTGGATGCCTTTTATTAAGAGATGTATTTTTAACTTATCTCCTAATTTATAACAGACATGCTTGGTTTTGATATCAAACTTTTGCTTTCGTTTACTTTTAGATTGTATTAAACTATATCTCGCTTTATTTGCGGCGACTTGTAACCTATATTTAAGTTCTGCAGGATAGTTATCAAAATTGTATACCAAGTCTACAGAGTTTACTATGTTTGACGATATTTGATTTATTTTTCCAAACAGGAGTTTATGCGGGGTATATTTAGTTTCTGTATGCACCAATAGGGAATTCAACTGCTCCAGTTATTGGAATACTGCGGACACTGGATCCTTAGATATACTGCTAAATTTTGATGAGAGTTCTCGAGTGCACCGATAGTTTCATGATGGTAAGCTGTAGAATTTAACTGTTATATATTTAATAATTTGCATGTTTCCTTAAGGATCTCCTACATGAATTCTGAACCTTTATCTGTAAAAATTTCGCGTGGGATGCCGTAGCATAAAATGAAATTTCCAACGAACGTTCTGTTACACTTTTAGTCTCGTTATTTTGTAATGGATATGCTTCTATGAATTTACTTAAATCACACTGTAGTGTCAAAATGTATCTGTTTCCATTTGTATCTGGTTGCAATGGTCCAAGTCCAGAAAAACCTTTTCGAATGCTTCTGATGCCATAGTTGTAACTATCATTGACTGTTTGCTAATATTGGAATATTTGTCTTTGACAAAGTTGTACATGGTAAAAGCATAATAACTTTTGTTATACTTCAGTAGGTGGTTAGCATTATAGAACAGAGTTATGTGCTGCGAATAAGGGGTATTGTAAGCGAACTTGAAGCATATATTTTGCATGACCTGAATTCTATGTTTTAGCTGAAGTGATAGAAAGTTGTAGTAGACTACATTACAGTAGTCTAGATGGCATAGGACTAGACTATTGCACAGCTTCCATTTGATGCCAGGAGTCAGGTAGTGCTTATATCTGTGTAGTGATCGTATTTTAAACTAGCAAGTTCTAATTTTGTTGTGCAAGTGTTTGTCGAATTTCAGGTAGGAGTCTATAAATACACCCAGATATTTGACACAATTGGTGGGTTTGTTAAAGTTGTTAACAGTTCAAATGCTGCTTGACATTCATGGGTCCATTGGAAAGTAACACCTTTCCTAGACAATTTGCTTAACTGTGCTGTTATTTCAGTAAATTTGGCAATAAATTTTCTATAGTAATTGGCAAACGCTACAAACCTTTTAACGTCGTTAGCGTTCAGTGGTGTTGGATAATTTTGCATGATTGCGATTTTTTCTGGATCTGGTTGTACCCCTTGTGAAGTTATAACATGCCCTAAATATAAAATTTCCTTCTTTAAAAATTCACACTTTTTACGATTTAACTTTATATTGACCTTTCTTAATCTATTGAGCACGTTTACTATATTGTGCTTTTCTAAACTATCCCTGAATACAATTAAATCGTCCAAATATGTAAAACAATTTTCGTAGTTTAATACTGATAAAGCTATTGTCATTGCTCGTGAAAACTACTCGGGCTTACTTTTAACCCCCATTGGTAACCTAGTCATTTAAAATTGACTTTTGTCTGTACTAAATGCCGTACACGGTCTGGACTGTTCCTGTAACCCTATCTGAAAGTAACTTTGATATAAATCTAAACGTGAGATAGATCGCCCCTCCTAAAGAATCTAAAATTAATTCGATACTTGGTAGTGGAAATTTGTCATCTTGCAATTTAGTGTTTAATTGTCTATAATCAATAACTACACGCCATTTTTGTTGCCTAAACTATCCGGGGTTTTTTTAGTACTATTGGTAGAGGCAAAGACCAAGCACTCTGCACGACTTCGATTATCCCATTATATAGCATTTTATCCACCTGTTTTCCTATATCGCTTTTCTTTGTATACAATAACCTATATGGTTTAACGTACGTTGCTCTTGCATCTGTTTGTAACTGAATATACTGCTCGCTTATGTTTGACACGGTCATTGTTGACATAAAATACATCTGCAAACTTAGCACATATCTTATGAATGAT
This sequence comes from Platerodrilus igneus, assembly GCA_036346225.1. NCBI lineage: Eukaryota > Metazoa > Arthropoda > Insecta > Coleoptera > Lycidae > Platerodrilus > Platerodrilus igneus. The sequence goes on from JARFIW010001237.1 coordinate 3,355,320, forward strand.
GGTTTGCTCCTCGCCATTCATACCTTCTACGTTAATGTCTCTTAACAATTTATCAATACGCTTGACTGAGAATTTTGACTCTTCAAACTTTATTACCTTGTAATCTGAAACAGTAGGTTTAAAATTTCGTAACTTAATTTCGGTGTCGTTTGTATTCATTATTTTAACTGCAATAAATTTGTTTACTGGCTTACGTTTGCTAAAAATATGCCTTCACATAGTTCTTGTGATTTAACAATGCATTCATCCGTGTAGTTTATTATGAAATATTTAATAATTTCTCATCGTGGTGGGATTATTGTATACAAATCTTCATTTGCTAATAGTAGGATAGACGTTAATAGGTTATTGTAAAAGAAAGTAAATTGATAATTTTTGTAATTGATACTTGATTTGTATTTATTAAAACAATCTGATCCTATTACTCCGTTTATTTCTGATTCGAAATCGTTCATTACAACAAAAGTATGAAAGATTGAGATATTTTCTATTTTAATTGGTAGATTAACTGTTTCCAATCGCTTTCGTTTTACCCGATACTCGAATAAAGATTTGCTTACCCGTATCAATATTTACCCGAGTTGTTAAACTAGAAATGAAAATAACACTTATTGATGCCCCTGAATCTGCAATTAATTGAATGATATTTTTATTGTATCCTACTTTTATGAAATTTATACTATTAAGGTTTAAAATGTGAGCGTTCTAAATTATTCCTGGGGGTCTCGAAAAAATGTTTTCCGTTCCCTAATTCGGTCTGATTTATCTTCTGTTGAGTGTTTATCTAACTGGTTGATATAAAAATTTAAATGGTTTCCCCTATTATAAATTCGATTACCTCTTACTGGTTTACCTACATTTGCATTTCCTCGGTCTCTAGTTTTCGTGAACGGTGAACTATTTTCTTGACTTTGATGTTCGACATGTGAAGTACGTTGACTTCCATTTGTATTGTGATTATGATATTTTATACGCCTAGTAAAATCACGACCTTTTCCCGGTTGCATAATACATTTGCTGTGGTTTATTTGCAATTTCCTCTTCTTTCGTGGCTATTATAGCATCATAATTTATTATAATTTGGAGCTTTTAGCATTGTTTTTAAATTTTCGTCCCTAATTCCATTTGAAAATACGTTTAATGCAATTTTTTCGTTCGCGGTTGTTGAAATTTTTAATGCTTGTTCATCGTTGTCTGCTTGAGCTAATCTTAAATTGACCATTAATTCCTAGATCAATTTTCGATTGATTTATTATGTTGCTTGGCATTGTGTAATTCTAATCCTGTAGCTGATTTTTTAGTTAACAGATTGATGTTTGATATCGTTCACAATTGTCTGCACACTCTCATACCTATTATCTAACCATATTTAGCATTTTGAGTTAATTTAATTTTTATGACAAAATTTACTAACAATTTCTTACCTTCATCGTCTAGCAAGCTATCATACAGTTCGATTGTGTCGATAATTTGCTTAGTGATATTTTCTGAACCGTCCATGGTTGGGATCATGGAGGTTGCTACCTTTATTTCAAATTTTTCACCCATGCTGTGGTAATTTTTTTCTACTTAAAATACAGAGTTTCCTACTTTCTAAAATTTCATCAATATCTCCTATACACTTATCTATTACGGCTACGTACTGCTTAACTTTATCGATAATTTCAGAGCTATCACATTTTGTGTCTTTAATCTTATCTTTCTCTAACCTATAATCTTCGCATAATCGACTTAAGTAATTAAATTTTCTATTAGTAACATATAAATCGTTTCGCCTTGACTGTCTTTATTTAAATTTTTACTAAAAATCTTAAATTCTTCTAAAATTTGCTTTAACTGTTCTATATTAATCTTATCTCGCACTTAAATTAATATAGCTCAAAATAACGATATCCTTACTATACAATCTGATGGCTTCTGCTGACCTCTCCTAATATTCTTATTGTACAATACCGCACTTTGTACTTCCTATACTGTCACTTACCTTTTAAAGGAATGAAACTTGGTTCACTAATAACTATAAATTATTAGGATATTCGCCTATTACAATGCTATGGATCTATCGAAAACAACAAATTGGCACGTGGTATAGGAGACAAAAATTTAAGGAAATCTGATCTTACACTTGTTACGTGCCATTGCACTTAAACATGTTTTTAGGTTAAGTTTTTATGTATGGAAGTTTCGCGGCATAAATTCAAATATGCGGTGCGCGGGAATTTTAAATGGACTATGCGGTACTTCCGTACGTCAGAGTAGTGCATTTGCACAGTGTGCTTATCCCTAGAGGGGTAGAGCAATACTAGACAAAGAGTGGGGAGAAGTGTCTCCGTGACGCTCTAAATCGTGGCTGTTTTCCTTTGATCTTCAAGTGAAGTAGTCGTGCCGGGTACCGTATCTTATCTTATGATGTAGATTCCCTTGTCTTGCTTATCTTTGTTTGTCTTTTCCTAATTAACCTGTCCTGTCGTTCCACTACATTTAGGAAACCGATACGACCCTGGAGCAGCCCACAACCTGATGTCCATGCTCAGCTAACACCACTGGAGCCCGGAGCAATACCTTCATTATCGACCCGGAAGGATGATAGGCGTACCTGGGAAAAGCCGAATATCTTATGTGAGTAATTTGTTTGTTAAAATTATTCGATTCTATCTTTCACTGTTTAATTTTTATATTTCTGATTATTGCATAATATACCTTTTGTATCGGTGACGTAATGGTGGATGGCCGCACCCAAATCTGTAAAAGGTTTGCGCTTTCCTCCGCTAGAGGCGTCACTCGCTTTTCTTATTGCGCTTGCGCGATGTATCTTATGAACTTTGGTACTGTATTACCGGCTTTTAGGAACTATCTATCACCATATAAATGTTTCACCATCTAAAGTGTAATACTTTGTTAACTGTTTTACCGACCATATAAACTATCACCAAGGTAGTGGAATAACACACTGTGGCAAATTTGTAGTCTTGTTGCACAGACAATTTAGATTTTATCACCACATCAGGCAATCCATTCAGTTTTGTAAAATCGTTTTCCATGATTTTTTACCAACTCCGATCAGTCCACCCTTCCAATACATTCAGATTAATCTGTGTAATTCAGATTTAAGGAAAATACGCCTGTGGGAATTACCTTTGGGGTCCCTTGGTAACAGCTTTTAACGTACAATTTCCTTTCATGTGTTACTGCTTAAAGTTTTAGGAAAGGAAGAAAACGGCAGACTCTATTAGGGGAAATTTGAGCTAGATCTGCAAATCGCATCTATAATGAACCCAGAGAGATGCTTAAATATCGTACTTGATACATAACCTGCCTTAATAATTAATTAACATTATTAATTTGAAACGAAAATTATATTAATATCTTTTGTAAATTATATGTAATATATTGTGCCCTCTGTTCAGGCAAGCCATTAACCAGTACTTATACCTTTTAAATTATAGCACATTCAGAAGATTTGTATTAGTACAGTTCTCATTACCTATGTTAAACCACATAAGTTTTTTTATATATAAAACAAATGTTTATTTATTCAAACATATTTGATATTTCTCCAGCTTTTGCAATGTAAATTTGTCTTGGATATGTCTTTTTCCGAAATTAAAAGCTATCGCATATGAAAGAAATTTTATTCAGCAAGATTACATAATGCATACAATTAAAAATGTAATCTACACGTAGATATAAGTTTAGATTTATGTTTTTATTGAACATATAACAGTTAAACAACTATTCATTCTAAAACTACCATTCTTATAATACTAGCTAAAACTATAGTCTTAAAAAAATTAAAATAAATTCTGGAATTAAAAATACAGAAATAGTTAACTGATCCTTAAATAAGTTTGTGTTACTAGTTTAGAACTTACTACTAAAATAAAAAAAATCATAAAACTTACTGGTCAACTTAATAACGTGGTTTTGATCTTTTTCGAATGGATAAGTCATGCTCATATGCACTTGATCGCTTTGTTAAATGCTTAATTCCAGATTTAGCAGATAAAATTTTTTTATTAGTTCGTAGACGTCTTGGTGAGACTGTTGGTGACAATTTGATTTTACTCTGGGTAGTGGTATTCAAATTCGTTGATGAAGAATACTGTATAACACTTGAAAATTTTATCTTCTTTTTTGGATTTAGGGTACCTTCCTTTTGAGAATCTCGTTTTCGTTTAGAAGATACAGCTGTTTGTTTTAAGTTCTTTTTAAAATCATCAGCAGCAGAAAAACCAGCTTCAAAAGTTTTAAGTGTGTGGACAAAACTTCCATAATTTTTCTTTTTAATAGGAGTAGATGATACCAGATTTGGTACTTGGTGTGTAGAATTACAAACACCCTCATTCTTTTCAGTATTGCATGGTGAAGGTAATGATATATCGACTTCATTTGTGGAAACATTGTTAATACTACTTAAGTTTTCTACAACATTACTACTCTGATTTAAAGGTGCTTGAGATTCTTTATCCTAAAAATTACAAAAATATGCATCTAATGTTTTTATAATCATTATATATACTTACTGGATCATGATCTACACATATGTATCCTATTTGGTTACGATAATGAATATTACCTTCGGAATGTGATGGACAATATGATTTAATGCATTTTACACAACCACGAATTGTACGTTTATCACACATATTACAGTTATGCCAAGGACATGCCCATTTATCTAAAAGTTTTGGTTGTACAAACAAAAAATAAAAACCTTTAGTACCTTGTGGCCAAACCTTCAAACCTACACATTTTAAATGGTAAAATTTAGTACACTTTTTTTTCTGACATGCACCAACTGCGCCATATTTTCCACAAACGAAACAGGGTTCCTTGCTTTTAATAACAGGAGGTGATGATTCCCTTTTTCGTTTAATACCACCTGTCTTTTTTGTCTTCTTTTGAGATTCGATCTAAAACAATTTGGTTAATCTACATAATTTACAGTCAGAAAATACACAAACACTTTATAAAACTGAAAGTAAATAGAAAAAAGTAAGTGGTTGATATGGAGCTCCAACTCTTAAAAATAATTGTTACGTTTATATATACATATCTACATACATACATATGTACACACATGCACCGACCAGCACACACACGCACACCCACCCACCCTGGATCTTATATATAACCTTGTCTCTTTAACAGCACATGGTTGTTGACATTCTCTGTCGATTACTAGATATTTGTTTCATCCTGGTTTCCAGAGTAAGTTTACAGTAAAGTAAATTACAAAAAAGAAACAGATTAATATTTTAGATTTTTGTTCTACCTCTCACATTACGACGCTTTGTGATTTGAACATAGAGTTCATGTGTTTGTATGTGTACTTTGTTTTGTATTGGTTATTAGGTTCAAGACGAAAGTATTTTTCAGTGGAGTTTCAAGGTTTTAAACTCTGGTTGCAGAGATGTCCTCAGGAGTTTCAGTCGACAAGTATAATATTTAGATAAGTATGATTAGAATTAATACTCTAATTTGGATATCTCTAAACTGTAAATAACATTTCAGGTGTTAAATTAAAATTAGAGTCAAGGGAATATTAATTTATTGTATTTATATCCATGTGAATATCATTATTAATTTTTTGATAGACCGTATTGTTATTTAAATCAGGAACTTAATCACGATCTAAAATCTGTTCCTGTTGGAGTTTTCTAAAAACATGGTGCAATTTCGAACAAAGTGATTAATGCCTTGACATTTGTAACAAACAATATCTCGATTATTTTGATGGTTTTCTAGTTTCTGATGTTAAAGGATAGTTTCGCTTTGATCTCTATTTCTACTTCTGTGATTCCCTGGTTCTTTTACCGATTTATAAATATTATACTTGTCGACTGAAACTCCCGACTGCATGTCAGAGACGGCCTAAGGACATCTCTGCAACCAGAGTTTAAAACCTTGAAACTCTGTAACAGTATAATTTTACTACTACAAGTTCTTAAATGTAGGCAACTTAATTTGCAGAAGTTAGATTACTGTTGGTTAGAAAGAGAAGTGTCTTTCTTTGTTCAGAGAGCAGGTTTGCTCAGGGCAGGAATGTCAACGTAATTGTATTATTAATTCCGGGTTGTAAGTCTTTTCTTTAGCTTCAATCCAATGGCGAATTTAATATTATTACTTTTTGGAAGTATATGGTGGATAGGGGCAAGTACTACACCACTTCAGCATTGGTAGAATGAATTGATATCCCGACTTCAGATTTCGTGTTATTTAATTTAGTAGCATCTTTATTTTCCATTACCTAAAAATTTGGTTGGAATGCGTTAAAGTGGCAATAAGGACAACTTTGAGTTTTAGGAAAGTGAACAAATACGCATCAAGGTTGCCGACAATGCAAGTTGTTAGCTACACAACTTGAGGTTCGCCAAGGTGAATAGTAGTAAGCTCAACCAGGTGGTGTTTTCCATGTGATAATAACAGGTATTTGTGCTTAAACTAAGGCAACCGAAGTTGTTCAATTGTGTTCAAATAACTGTTGACATTTTACAACCATAAACTTCCTAACCCCAAATATAACGTTTTGAATTTACGTATATAAACTAACTTAGTTTATTTTGTAAATTAATTTCATTTGTTAATACTTGTTATTCAAATTAGTAAAATGGTGCATTTACGAAGTTGTAGTAGCAGCACCAAGAATCACTTGAGTTTCCCTTTTGAAAGTAAACAAACCATGTAAGCTTTGCAAGTCGGTATTTATTATTACATTTATTCTGAATATATTTGTGCTCCATATGAAATTTTGTAACGTTTTTATTTTCTGGCAATATTTTCACAAATATCTAATTTATTTAATTCATTAATAGTCAACTTAAATATAATAACGCTACACAATCTACGTAATAAATATTACATATTGTTGAAAACAATATAAGCTTTCGATTTGAGAGTATAAAATTTTAAAGTAAGCAGTGACAGAAAATTCCATTTATTAGTGTCACTGGAAGAGCTCCCTCCTTTTGATGATTGTAAAATCATAACTGTTGTCAGACGGCAACATACGTCAATGAATCACTTCCAACTGAGCTGTCGTTGTGTAAAGTCAATTGTTCTTTAAATCAAGGAACATGACGTTGTTGCAGACCACGTGTTGGAAGCACCAAAAGATTAAAAAGTCGTTTTCAAGATGAAATCGTCTCGGCAAAGCTCATTTTATGTCCACGCTTGGTTGGTATTAGTTCGCATTAGACGGGACGTTAAATTGTTTAAATGGCTTTAGGTTAACAGTAAGTATTACTGAGTTTAAAGCCTAATAATTGATATTTTTAGTGCATCTTAGGTAACTTGTATAATTTGGATAACTTAAGCAGTTTACATTAATTTAAGAAGCTTTCCTTAATTTGAGAAATATATAAAATTTATTTGGCAAGCAATGAAAATTTATTGGTAACTATTTGAAATTTAACCTTGTATGGAAGTCAATCTGGAGTGCTTCAATTATTTGATGTGGACGCACGTGATGTCTTGTTGGATTTTCAGTATCCATCTAATTGGTTTGTGTGGTAATGGAAATTCCTAATTTGTAATTGCTGAAACAAGAGGATTATAAATTATTAATTATTATTCCGGGTATGGTCCTTATACCTAGCAAGTATTTTTCCGATGGATTAACATCTGGTATGTAATTTGTGTTTTTCTTATACGTCAGCTGTAGCATTTGGCGTAGCAGACAAATAAGTTTTGTTTGTTCACGTGGAAATTTCCTAGTTCATTATGTGAATGACAAACAAGTTATTTTTACACTTTGGTGAAAGGAATCTATTAAGCTTCACTTTTAATCTTTGCATTAGTACTAACAAAAAACGGTAGATGTCGATATGAGGATAGAAAATGTTTACTCTTATATTTAAAGAAAATTAAAGCGATTATTTGAAATACAAATTATTTTATCTTAGAGAACTAAATTGTTACATTTTGCATTTCATTAAATGTTAATTGGAATATTTTGCCATAAAATGTAAGGTCCAAGTAGTACTACCAAGACCAAATGAAGTTGTAATATAAATTTAATTATTCAGGAACTCAGATATAATCATTTTCAAGTATAAATTTTGCTAGACCTTACTAATATAAAAACTACTATATTTTATTTATGAGAAATACTGATTATTACCAAGTACATATGTACATATTTTTCATTAATATTATTTAATCAAATTTTTTAAAGAAAATGTCTTGTAAATAATTTAACTGCAATTTGAAGGAATAGATTTTCATTTTGGTCAAGACTATTATTATTAGTTGGAATGAATGAGGGTTGATTCTAATTAATTATGAATTTTTGATATGAATGCACAAACTGTGCTAGCTTTGTTTTAATCTGTTTACAGGTGTAGCAGTGCATCTATAAAGGTCAATATCAAGCCATAAGGTAAGAAAACTTTAGGGATTGTGTTTCTGTAATATTTTGTATAGCGGTATTTGAGTAAAGGTTTCTGCATTCGCCTTATACAAAAGACTCAAGTAAGGTCTTCTTCGTATACAAAAATTCGATGGCGCCATATTCTCTACATTTTTGGTCGCAGTCCAACCCCGACCCAAAGCTCATGTTCTACCCAGAGCAAATAGCTCCACTAGCCGCTTAGACTTTGGAGGTTTCCTCATCTACGAGCCATTTTCCACCGAAACTTACCGTGGGCTCTTCACGTCTACTGGAAATCCTCGTCATCTATCCTTGTGCCTTTCAGCTGGTCACATAGGAGTAATAAATTGCCCATTAGTAAGGCAAAACCTTATAAATAGCTCCCTTAGTAAGGCAAAACATTATAATTTAAGCTCATATATTAAATCCTTAATCAATTACTGTTAGTTAATTAAATAATTTTTCGACTAAATTAAATAATACGGAACTAATTAAATCGTATGCATTTTTATGATGATAAAGATTTTAGATTTTGAACTAATATATATATATATATATATATATATATATATATATATATATATTGCTATGATAATAGGGTAGTTTAGGGGTAGGTTAAATCAAGGGGGTCGTAGAATACATATAAACAACTTCCACTTTAAGAAAAGCACAATTCCAGAAATCATAAGAGTAAAACGGTCACTCTACATACTGTTAATTGAGAGGACACTGTATATAAAATACACAGGATTAAATGCATGAGAACATAAAGATGTCCAAGTGTAGTTTACAAGTAAAGATAAGATTTTAAAACGCAACAAATTGCATCAAAATTAAATCACCGGGAAGCATAGATAAATTGTTATTGCAAATATTTAACAATTGCGTCGAAAATATTATCGTACACGCATTCTAAATAATTCATTATTAGAAAATCGTTACGTGACTGGAAGGATACACATTTGTTCAGAAAACCAATATTCTGTAGAAATAAATAAGCACCAGGCGATTCAATTTGACGATAAAATCAACAAATATCCAAATACGTGATTTAATAAAAGTCAAAAGTTGGAAATTCTCGAATAATACGACAATATGCGGGATGCGGACGTGACCGACAAGGCATGCATTGAAAGATGTAAACTAAGTAATTGGTAAAAATTCCGAGGTATGCGAGAAAAAGCAGAAGTATCGTCCTAGAATGTCAACAAGCGAATGAAATCAATTGGAGGTAGGGCTTATATATACGATGGTAACGGAGCGACATTTGAGTCTATATTCAAACTGAGCAACGACTATGTTCAAAGGTGTTAAAAACTTACGTAAACAGTGAAGTATAAATCAAAACAAATCAGAGTTAAAAGTGCGAGAATTTGTGCAACGAAAATAAGCCGATCTGTAGATAGACGTATGTAAGTAAAACGACTTAATTAAATTCATTTCTAATATTAATAAAACAGGGGTTTTAAATTTGGATTTTAATTTGGACATTAATTTCGACTTTAATTTGGGACATGTTTGATTGAGATTGCTTTAAGTTGAGATATTTAATTGAGACGACTTTAATTTGGGATCTCTAACTTTAAACATACTCAAAATTTGGAGATAATTTAAAATGAACGTATTCAAATTCCGACTTAGTACGATTTTAATTGGAAGCGATTTATGGGAGCCGATTCTTATATGGGGCCGGTATATCAATAAGCAAACCGAATACAGAAAGGGGATGCAGATCATAAACTAGGATGGAACTATAGAACCCATTCCAGGTTAGCATTCATAATACACTTTATTATTGAAAACTGTTTTTGATTTAATATTTGCCACATTGTATATTTGTAAGAGTCATCAAAAAGGGTCACTTAAAGATTTATGAAAATGGAATAGGTATCTTGGAACGTTTGAAGGTCCCTGAGTAATTAAAACATATTTTTGCTGGTATATATAGATATTCTGTACAAAAAGGAATATTTTGAGTGTTGTAAATATTATCAATTATTATATCGTGTATTATCAAATTGCTTTATTTGATTCAATAAGATCTATTCAGTAAGCTGGTCGAGGTAAAAATCCTAATTTAACATTTCATAACATTGGGGCTTAAAATAATAAAGGAATCAGAGGCTAAAATCATAGCAAATTTATACATGCCCAATTGTGGGGCCTATATCATAGCAAATTTATGACGCCCATCGTAGGGGCTCGTTAATCCTAAGATAATAAAAGCAAATATCACAGCAATATATATATATATATATATAAGCAAATATCACAGCAATATATATATCATCATCATCATCATTGGGTCTTCAGTCCTGAAACTGGTTAGACGCGTACCATCATTGTTTCCTATTCTGAACTAACCTACAGATTTCCCCGAAATTTGCACAGTCTGCATCTATCACTATCTGATCTAGGTCTACATCCACCTCTTTTTTCCTATCTCTGCATGTCATATATCCCATACTATTCCCCAAAAATGCCTTAGAACGTATTCTGCCCTTCTATTTCTCATATTTTTTTCCCAAAGATATCCTTGTTCCCTTACTGTTTCTATAACCTATTTGTTATTACCTTTGTCTGTCCATCCACAAACATCTGAAGCACGGCATTTCAAAGGCCGCCACTGTTCTTCTGTCTGCTTTTCAGACTGCTCGTATTTCGTAGGCATATTGTCTGTGCTGTGCTCCACACATACGCTTTCAACAACTTTTTGTTCAATGTTTGTTGTCTTTCATCATAGGCGCCGTTCTTTCTTGTTAGATGCAGTTCGGTCACCTTCTATTGTTTTACAATTATATACCCTATTTCTCCGACATTCAGTGGTTTGCGAGGGGGGGGGGAAGCAGCCTGTGGCTGCAAAGTTCCCCCAGCACTTGAACATTTACTGATTTAATATTTTTTCCAATATGTCTTTTCGCACAGTCAACATTAGTTGCAGATATTTCACAACAAACAACTAGTTGTTTATAATAATCATCAGATTTGTCTGCGCTTATTTTTTCGTCATTGGGTTTCCCGTCTCAAAACTGGTTGGACATGTACCTGCACTTATTTCTTTTCTAAACTAACCTACATAGTTCCCTGAAATTCTTACACAGCAATACAGCTCGGTTCCCCTTATATTGTTTTCTAATATTATGCCCTATTTCACTGAGATTTATTGAAGGGGGTTAAGCAACCTGTGGCTGCCAAGATCCCCAACACTTAGACATTTGCCGAAATAATAGTTTTCCAGTAAATGCTTTCACGCAATTACCATAATTCGAGAATATTGCCCATTCAATGCTTGTAGTTGCTTATAATACATATCAGGTTTCTTCTATTGTTTTCTAATATTATGCCCTTTTTTTCACTGAGATTTATTAAAAGGGGTTAAGCAACCTGTGGCTGCCAAGATCCCCCAACACTTAGACATTTGCCGAAATACTAGTTTTCCAGTAAATGCTTTCACGCAATTTCCATTATTTGAGAATATTGCTCCTCCAATGCTTGTAGTTGCTTATAATAAATATCATGTTTAAGTGCAGCTACTTTCTCCCTCATTAATTTATCCATCTTGGGACTGGTTGGATGCGTACCTCCATTGATTTCTCTTCTGAGCTAGCCTACACATTTCCCTGAAACTCCTACAGCCTACATCTTTCTCTATCTGTGTGCAGTAGTCTAATCTAGATCTACCTCTTCTTCTATTTTTCCTATCTCTGCTTCTAGTATATTCCCCACTATTCCTTCATGCCGTAGTATGTGGCCTATCATCCTATCTCTCCTATTTTTTTACCGTTTTCCATATATTTTTTTCTTCCCCTACCATTTTAAGTACCTCTTCGTTCTTAACTTTGTCTGTCCATGATATCTTCATCATACGTCTGTAGCACCACATTTCAAAGGCTTCTACCTTTTTCTTGTCCGCTTCTCCCATTGTCCAGGCTTCACAGCCAAACAGTGCTGTGCTCCACACATATGTTTTGAGCAATCTTTTCCTTGTTTCTATGTTTGTGGTCTTTGAGCACAGTAGTTGCCTTTTCTTGTTAAATGTAGCACGACCTTGTGCTAATCTTTGTTTTATATCTTTTGTGCTTTTCCCATCTTGCGTTATTTGGCTTCCTAGGTAGCAGAAATCCTTAACCTCTTGTAAGTTCGTGTTACATATTTGTATTCTTGTTTTGATTTATTTTTCCTCCTTTGCATACTAGTACTTTAGTTTTACTTTTGTTAATTTTCATACCGTATCTCTCTGTTAGAACCGTTTCCATTTCATTGAGAGCAGCTTCTAACACTTCCTTGCTAGATGCTAATACCGCTATATCATCTGCAAATCTAAGCATATCAATTTTTTGCTCCTGCATTGTAATTCCAAATGTCTTCCTGCATTTAACAGTATTCATTGCCTCCTCAATGTACAAGTTAAAAATTAGTGGGGATAGGGAACATCCCTGTCTTACCCCTTTCCTGATGGTTACTTCTCTCGTTCCTGCTCTAATTCTATTACTCCTGTTTGCTCTTTGTATAAGCTATGTACTATCCGTCTATCCCTATAACTCATTCCAATCTTTTGAGTATTTGAACATTTTTTCCATTTTACATTGTCAAATGCTTTTTCCAGATCTACAAACCCTATATACACGCTTTCCCTTTTTCTATTGTTTTTCCATTATCACCCTCAGAGCTAAGATAGCCTCCGTGTTCCCCTGTTTCGCCTAAACCCAAATTGGTCTTCTCCTAGTATTTCTTCAGCCCGTTTTTCCATTCGTCTTTGTACAATTCTAGTTAATATTTTTGATACGTGTGCTGTCAAGCTTATTGTTCGAAAATTTTCACATCTATCTGCACCTTCTTTTTTGGTATAGTTACTATGATGTTATGTTTGAAATCTTTGGGTATCTCGCCTGTCTCATACATATAGCTTACAAGTTGGAACAGACGTTCTGTTACTGCTTGACCAGCGGCTTTAGAGTCTCCGCTTGCACCTTATCTGTACCCGGCGCCTTACCATTTTTCAGACCCTTTAATGCTATTTCAAATTCATCTCTAAGTATAGGATATCCCAAGTCATCACTTTCAATGTCTGATTCCTTTTCTAATGCAGTTAGTTCTTCTCCTGCATATAAATTCCCTATATATTCTTGCCATCTACCCACTTTCTCTACATTTTCTATAATGACATTTCCTCCCGCGTCCCTTATATTTTTGCTATACGGTTCTATATCCCTAAAATTGATTCTAATTAGTTTGTGTGCTTCATCTGTCTTTCCTACTTCCATCTTAGTTTGTACCTCTTTGCACTTTTCATCAATCCATTGTTCTTTAGCTTTCCTGCATTTTCGAATAATTTCCCATTTTATGGCTTTGTATCTCTGTTTTCCTGTTTCGTCTGATTTATTTTTGTATTTTCGTCTTTCTTCTATTAAATTCAGGATATCCTTTGTTATCCATGGTTTCTTATTTACTTTTTGTATATACCCCAGAATATCTCTGGCCGCCATGTCGAGGCTGGATTTAATGTTATTCCATTCTGTTTCTACTTCCTTAGTATCAGATATTTTCCCGATATCTTTGAGCAATTCATTTGACCTTTTTTCGAATCTTTCTTGAATATCTTTCTCTTTTAGTTTCTGTAAGTCCAAGTGCATTTTTCCGTTTCTTTTTTTCAAATTTTTAAATTTAAGTGCGGCCTTCATAATTACGATGTTGTGGTCAGTGTCTATATCTGCTTCTGGGTAACTTCTACAGTCTTTTACGTGATTCCTAAACCGTTGTCTAACAAAAATGTAATCTTTTTGATATCTTCCTATATCTCCTGGCATCTTCCACGTATATCGTCTTCTAGCATGATGTTGAAATAATGTGTTTGTAATGATTAAATTGTTCTTGTCGCAAAATTCTACCAGCCTATTTCCTCTGTCGTTTCTAGGGCCTAAACCAAATAAACCTACTATCGCTCCTTCCCTACCCTCACGTACCACTGCATTAAAATCCCCCGTAATTATTAAATTTTCATGTCCTTTTACGTGTCTTAATATGTCTTCGATATCTTTGTAGATGGCTTCTACCTCTTCGTCACTGTAGCTAGAGGTGGGCATGTATACTTGTATTATTACCGTGTTTACCGGTTTAGATTCTAATCTAACCATGAGTACTCTTTCATTCTTTTGTAAGTAATTTTCTACACAGTATCCTATCTTTTTCTGCATAACTATCCCCACACCCAAATTTCCTTCCTCTGCTCCTGTATGAATTACCCTGAAGTCTCCACTCCAAAAATTCCCCGCCTCTGGCCACCGAACTTCGCTGATCGCTACCATGTCTAATGAAAACCTATTCATTTCGATTTTTAGGTTCTCTAGCTTACCCACTTGCTTCATAGTTCTAACATTCCACGCTCCGACTCGCAAAATGTTCTCGACTCTTATTTTTAACTTTCCGATCGCATCCTCCGAAGTAGTCCCCTCCCGGAGATCCGAATGGGGGACTATTTTAACTCCGGAATCTTTTACCCCAGAGAATGCCATCATTTTATTATAATTTAGGTACGCTGTGTACTTGGGAAGTAATGTGGTGGTTTCCCGTTGCCTTCCACATCGCGGTAGTGTGTCTTAGACTGCCATACCGACCCCTATGGTCTCTGCCAATCTAAGTACCGAAAGAGCCGCTGCCCTCTTTCGGGGACCTGTCTTAGTCTGGTTCCTCACTAACGACCCTACTACTTTGGTTGGACCTGTAGTTTGGCTCTTTAGCTCATTAGAACACGCACGCCATTTCACCTGTTCTAGTAATCTAGAACTTCGGCAAGGTGCAGGTCCATTCGAAATGGCTTCTTTCAATTACTAGCTCGAATTGAAATGATCGTTTGGGCTTTGCATAAAAGTCTAAGTTATTATTTCACCCTGTAAAATACAAGCGTACTGTTATTCTTTAAAGTGCCATGCAAAAACGCAAATTGTGCGTGTATAAATAATCGACCTGTATGATATAAGCATAATGTAAATACATAGCAAGTAACGTAGGTTGTATATGTAAAAATAATTAATTGTTAGGTACCGTAAAATGCATTTAAATGCAAACGCAAAAATCGATCATTTTAAGATAAATGCAAAGCCATTTATTTTCACTTATTAATTATCAATACATTTCTAATAAAAATGATTTTCATTTGCTTTAAATAGCATAGAATAGTACTAGCTTTATAAACTACAATCAAAATGTATTTAAAAACCTCAATTTTCTATAAAATGCAACCCCTTTTGCATTAAAAAGCAATTAAAGTTGAAATTAATTACCCTGTGAATTACAGAAATTTATCTTAAATAAAGAATTTTATAGAATATTAGAAATATAAAAGGACGAGTCATCGGTATTTAGAACTACATAAATATCTAATTAATAAATGAAACGTTTTACTCTAAGAAGCAGGCCCGATCATTGTAAAACCAGTAAAAACTGATAAAAAATTATTTATTACCTTTCGCATTCACTGTTGGAGAAAAGTGATGCGACACATTAACCTTGGGTGTTAAACAAGGACAAACAGTGCGCGTTACGGATAACTGGAACCAGATAATTAGATACTAAAACTCAACAAATTTGAACGCTAATGAGGATTTCTAAGAATATTACGTAAGATAGGCGTTTATTATTTAAAAATGAAATCGTGCTAATTCTACAACATTCGGGAAACAGATAATCCATGTACATAAGGATTGATATAGTTCATTCATATTAAGGTATTCACGTTGGACATTTGTATAATTTAACAAATAAAAATAAAGTTGAAAATGTTGTTGCTTAGCAACCTTTAAAACACTAGTGCGATAAAGATCGATTTATGCATGCTAGTTAGTGCTTTATACAAGTATTATGGTGCAGCTATATAAAAAATTAATAAAACTACGCATTTTTTGAAACAAACCCCTAATATTATAATACTTAAACCTGATAAATCAAACAAGACAATAATCATGGACAAAGAAATATACAATAAAAAATTTTAAGTCCCATATATTAAAAACTAACTTTAAAATGTGCATCTTCCTAGGTATCTAACTTTATAGAGTAAAACATTTTCTATATATTTCAAATTAAAGTTGAAATGATACCTTTACAGTGTTGGGACATCTTGTATATGAACTAAATCAATAAATAAAATGCTCTACATTAAATAAAACAAGTTTTTGTTAAGAATTAAAGATATTGATACTTACCAATTTTGGTTTATCCCCAATAAACCCACTGCAATTAGGTGCACCACATGCACACACTTTCATTTCCTTGCCAACAGACTGCAGTTGGTAGTTAAATGTAACCTCAGTATCTGCTGGAATATCTTCTGTGGCAAACAAACCAATCCTGGTATCGCCATTAACAGTCCATTTTTCAGTTTGACAATTAGGTTGGCAGCAGTGATTCATAAATCGAGCCAAGTTACCTACAGAATATAAATAAAACAAAAATCATGTAATTAGCAAAGAAAACCTTTTGGACCAGCATCAATAATACGGTCCTTATCAATTGTCAGAAAATAATAATCTTCACTTTTTGAATCGTGCATTTTCCTTATTCGTCTCTGGTATTCACGTTCATTAATCAACTCTCCTACATATTCAATAACAAATGCCCCTTTAGAAATTGGCACCTGAGTCTTTAATCCCCAACCTCTATTTTCTGTCTTATATGGCACTAACAGAGGATACTGTCGTTTTTCAAACTGCTGGTTCTCACATTTATCTTTTGCAGGACATATATTGGGATCACATTCAGTTGAAAGAATCCTAATATTAAATGATAATGCTATTTTACATAAATAATGAAAATATTTACCTATTCAAACAATCACTGTAGGGTCCACATGGGTTTGCACGAGAAGGACTGCATTCACATGGTGTTGGGTTACTCATGTTTGGATCATACACTCGAAGTAGTCCAACTGGCTTGTTCTTCCTCACTCGTATATATGGTGGTGGTTTATAACCATTCTTTAATATATTTTCTCTAAATGCAAGGAAATCTAAAAATTTAACACAATATTAGCCACGAGGCAAAAATAATAAAACCATCCCCATATGTGAATTAATTTTTATATTTTAAATTGAATGTTAAGTAAGCAAATTTTTATCTTAAAGGGTTCAAGGTTTTTGGCATGTAAAAATTCAATAAGAGTAATAACGCCTTAAACAAACATTATATAAATAACTAAATATTACGTAAATTATTACAGTAACCATAACAATTGGGATGTTCAATCAGTCAATTTTTTTAATGGTAATTAAGGTGAAATCATGGCATAGCCATCAACGGAACTATTAAGTAAAATACATTAACCATCATTATGATAACCCATGTATCACATATCACTGACATTCACCTTTTCTCTTTACCAGCTGCTTCTTGAGCCTCAACGAACTCAAGGATACACGTGCTTATTTGCTTTAATAACCAATTGTATATTTTAATTTTAATAAGTAACAGAAGCAGGGCATTTAAATATACACCACAAAATAAAGGCAATTCTTTGGTATACGGAATATCCGCCACCAGAAGCAACATGCGTTAATAGTATTTGCCCTGTAGAACATGTGCTGAATTAGCTTGCAATAAACAAACCTTAACAATGTTGGTTACCAGTGTTTCTTAAAACAAAAGTATATATTTTCAACAATCACTATTTTCATTCAGTAATTAATTTTATATTTAGTTGTTTGTATGTCCAATGGGATTTAATTAAAGGCATATTTTATCATGGTAAATATGTAGTACTGTATCGGGCACTCCTTAAAGACAAAACATACGTACTGATAGAATGTGTAATTATTGTTAGGTTTATTAAATCAAGGTTGAGTCATCTCTATCAAGTCAATTGTAATTTATTGTTAAGGTAGTGTGATCAAAGAGCAATTATCTCTAGGAAAAAAACGCCTCTGTGATTATTGCTCAAGCTTATCATTTAGAGCACAGATAGACGAATTTATTTCAAGGTCATTTTTAGATCAGGAGGTCAACAGCATGTGTTAAAACATAACTCATGAGTCACAAAGACAAGTCCCTGCAAGTTAATTTTGCTTGTTTTTGGAGTTAAATTTAATTGTTTTCAAAGTAATCTAATTTTTTAAACAAGGATACATGACGTACTTGAATACATCTAAAAGAAGCTTATTTTTAACTTTGAGTCCTACAATAATGGTATGATATTCCAAAGGTCAGGCAGTGAAGTAAAAACAAAGGTTTCTTAATTTCTTAAACAAAGTCTAGTTACTATGTTAGTGAAATATAATTGGACAATTTTTATTCTAGAATGAATGAATTACAAAACATAAACAGAATTGATTACAGCACTACTGCAGCATTTGATATGTCTAACAATCATCTTCCTGTATAGTTAGGACAAATTATTACAACTTGTAAAGGGTCTAAAGAACAAGAATATTTTACAAGGGAAAATAACAGTATTGGACTTAAAGTGTACTAAGACATCTTAGCTTATGAGGAACTCCTATATCTTAAGCAATGTACTGCGATAAACAATCAAACCATTTTTTATAACTTCAACAGAAAGTATATTATGAGAAAGGTACAAAATAATAAATAAAGACACTGATATGTTGTTGGTGATTTCAAATATTAATTAAAAATTTCCAGGTTTTTCAGTAAATTTCGTTTAATTAAATTTCAAAATCTGGAACTACTTTTCACTGAAATGTCACATTAGCCTAAGTAGAAACCTCAACACTATTTTCGCCTCACCACTATTTCTGCACCTATATCCGTGAACATTATTTTTGGCTTAGTAGAAAAACATTTCGAGTACTAAGTTGAAACCTCAACACTATTTTCACACATGTACCGATGTTAGTAGTAAAACATTTCTACAAGTAATCTAAATAGAAACCTTTTACCACTATTTTCACAATGTGCCCAATGGATTATTTTTTCTAGTTGTAAAACATTTTGACTATTAGCCTAAGTTGTAACCTTAACACTATTTATGCCTCAACACTATTTCCACACATCTAACCGTTCGATTATTTTTGTCTTAGTAGTAAAACATATCGATTACTAGCCTAAGTTGACACTATTTTCGTCTCAACACTATTTTCGCACATGATCCATCAATTATTTTGTCCTAGTAGTATAACATTTCTACAACTATTTTCGCACATGTACCCAATTGATCATTTTGTATTAGTTGTAAAACATTTCTACAAGTAACATAAGTTGAAACATCACCACAATTTGTGCCTCAGCACAATTTATACCTCACCACTATTTTTGCACCTATAGCTAGATTATTTTTGTCCTAGTAGTTTCAAGTACAGCCTAAGTTGAAACCTAAACCTATTTTTGCCTCAACACCATTTTCGCACAGGTGCCCAATCGATTCTTTTGTCTTAGTTTCGACTACTAATCTAATTGTAACCTCAACATTATTTTCTCCTCAGCACTATTTATGCCTGAACACTATTTCCACACATGTAACCGTTCAATTATTTTTGTCTTAGTAGTAAAGCATTTCGATTACTAACCTAAGTTGACACTATTTTATGCCTCAACACTATTTTTGCACATGTACAATTATTTTGTCCTAGTAGTAAAACATTTCTATAACTAACCCAAGTAGAAACCTCAACATTAATTTCCAGCTCAACACTATTTTCGCGTATATACTCAATCGATTATTTTGTCTTAGTAAAACATTTCGACCACAAACCTAAGTTGCAAGCTCAACACTATTTTCCTCTCAGCACTATTTTCGCACATGTTCCCATTTGACTATTTTGTCTTAGTAGTAAAATATTTCGTTTCGACTACTGACCTAAGTTAAAACCTCAACAATATCTTCACGTCAACACTATTTCCACACATGTATCTATCGATTAATATATTATATTAATAAATCTAGCAATTGTGATAATTTTAATAACAGCTTTACTTCATTTAAACACATGTTAAACAATGCTAATTAAACATGCATTAACTATTGATTTTTGTTATGGCATTGTAACGGGCATTTTTATAGCTTAAACATTTTACGCTTTTTCCCAATTCCTAAACACCTTTCTGCAATTACTATTTCTATATTTTATATTGATAAACAGCTGTAATTAATTGTTAGATAGGAGTGCTGCATTTACTTTATGTGGATATATACAAGTTTAGATAACAGACGCTCAGATGTTATGGGTATAGCAACGAGTTGATATAAACAGATGAGGAGTCACAGTCGGAGTTTTGTTCTTGGTTTCTATATACTAATTACGTGAAATATACTGCTGCTTCTTTGCTTTGAAAATAGTGAGAATTAATGCGGTAACAATTTTCGAATTGTTCAGGAACAAACACGGCACGATTTTAGTTGTTTTTCTTATGAAATAAAAGTTGTATATTAACGTGTTTGGGTCGACGCACGTGTGTTTTTAAACGAGCGTCTCGCGGTAGAAATAACGCGACTGTAATGACAGTTGTAAACAGATTGAGGTTACGTAATTTTTTTGTTTACATATAGTGAATGAGATCCATGGAAATTACCTATTAATTTTGTTTATCGTGTTATATGTAAACGAGGAGTAAAAATGAATACTTGCGAAGATTGTGGTTTTGAGTTTACACAAAAGAAGAATTTGTATGCCCATTTAAGAAAGATTCATGATTTTGAATATAGGAAACCAGTTACTTTAACTAGTAAATTTTTGTGTGATACATGTGGCAAATCCTTGACCAGTAAAGCAACTTTACGTCGTCATTGCAGAACTGTTCATAAAAGTATTCCAATAATTCTCAACTCGTCAAAAATCAAGTGCTTTTATGAAAATTGTACAGCACATCTATAGGAATATAAAAAACTTCGACAACATTTGGCAAATGAACATCAAATTGAAACTAAACTTGATCAACTACATTTTAATTTACAATTAGGCTTGAAGATTATTATGCAAAGTGTTAATTATATACTAATTTTATTCTGTTCAACAGAGTTCAAAAACTGAAAAACCAAGAACAGGAACAATCTTTGGCAATGTATATATTTCACACTTCAGCTAAATTATTGTCTGATGGCACCAAAAAGGAGCACTATAATTGCCATCGATCGTACAACTACATTCCAAAAGGCAAGGGTTTTAAAAGCTTAAAAAGCACAGGCACTAATAAAATTGGAAGTGTTTGTCCCTCAAGAATGGAAGCGACGATAAAGAACGATGGGTCTGTTGCAGTAGACTTCTGGACAACTCATGTTGGACATACCAACGATATTGGTCGAGTTTTTTTAAGTAAAGAGAGTAAAGCAGAAATTGCAGGTATTTTCGAACATAAAGTTCTAGTTTGAAATTTTAGAATTGATGTGTTTCAGGAAAATTAAAGGAAGGTATTACATTTCAACATATATTGGATAATGTTCGTGATTCTGAACAAGAAAATTCACAGAGAATTTTGTTGTTAGAAACAAAAGATATGCACAATATTGTTAGGGACTTCAATATTGAGTATGGTGTGAAATGTCACCTAAATGATGCAATTAGCATACGGCTCTGGGTAGAGGAGATGATGAACATAGGAAGCGACTGCCCAGTGTTATATTATAAAAGCCAAGGTGTAGAAGGAAACCCAAATGACTCAAAAATAATTTTAGATGTTCAAGATTTTGCATTAGTCATAATCACTTCTTTTCTATGTGAACAGTTGCTTAAATTTGGGAACGACAAGGTGTGCGTTGATGGTACACACGGTACAAATTTTCAGCTCTACACACTAATGACAGTGGATGAATTTGGTTCAGGGTGCCCAGTGGCATTTTGTTTTTCAAATCGTGCTGACGAAATGATTTTCAAGTTGTTTTTTGGAAAAATTAACTCAATAGTGGGTATTATATCAATTACTGTTTTTATGTCTGATGATGCTCCAGCATTTTATAATGCATGGTCTTATGTTATGGCCAAGGTACCTCATCAGTTGCTATGTACCTGGCATGTGGATCGTAATTGGCGCAAGAATTTGTCAAAAATCAATGGAGAGATTGAAAAGAAAGTAGTAGTACATAAATCCCTTCGTGTTTTATTACAGTG
This sequence comes from Platerodrilus igneus, assembly GCA_036346225.1. Taxonomy (NCBI): domain Eukaryota; kingdom Metazoa; phylum Arthropoda; class Insecta; order Coleoptera; family Lycidae; genus Platerodrilus; species Platerodrilus igneus. Next base: position 3,377,742 of record JARFIW010001237.1, read on the forward strand.
TGTATCTATTGATGAATTTAATGACATTTTAAATCAGGTAGTAGAAGATCTTTATGACGATGTTGATACACAATCATTTGCTGAATATTTTCATAATAATTATGCAAATCGTCCAACATCTTGGGCATATTGCTATCGATTGGGTTTAGGAATAAACACTAACATGTATCTTGAATCGATGCACAAAGATTGAAGTATATGTATTTGGAAGGTCGGAAAGTAAAATGTTTGGACAAAAGCATTAATGCAGTAATGAAAATTGCTCGAGATAGCTTGTTTAAACATATAATTAAACTTGCAAAGAATACTTCCAATGACAAAATTAATAGAATTAAACAAAGTCATAAAGCAAGTCTAACAATTACATAAGATTTTATTCGACATCTTGAAAATGATAAAGAATTTTTAGTTACGTCGTCCACTTGTGCTTTTCAACAGTATCAAGTTACTAGAGTAGATGAGGCCTGTGAAGGTTCATGCCTAAGTTGTACAAAGTGCAGCATATGTGTTCATACATTTCAATGCACCTGTATTGACAACATGATAAAGCTTAACATTTGCAAACACATACATGCTTGCGCGATACAGTTTTACAAATCGAATCTTGACACCTTTGCATATTAGTAACGTTAATGAACTTTTCAGCAGTAATATTTCACATGAAGCAAAATCTTTAAAAAATGATATTATTAAAAAAAAGAGCCGGGCTAATAATAGGCCTATGTGAGAATGCTTCGTTAACTGACGACGTACATCTGGCTATAATGAGGCAATTTGATAAAATCATTGACACATTAAATAAAGCAAAATCTATTGATCTAAAAACTACAGAGGAGATTAATATTAATAAAAAAGTTGAACATCAGGTGCGGCTTTTTTCAATAAAGAAGAAATCAACAAGGAATAATGATCTTAAAAAGCCTACCCTAACAGAAGAAATTTTTATTAGGGATGGTTTGGTTAATAACTCAAATCTTAATGTTAATGTTCATACAAAATCTGATCATACATCACCTGATTTTATGTTAAGATAAGACAGTGTATTATCTCAGTAGAAAGTAGATTTAATTAACACTGCTTTCTCTTGTTTGGGAATAAAATCCGATGGGGAAACCACTCGCAGAAATACATGTACAAATTACTGGAAATTATTACAATCCCAGCGATTTTGATGGGAAACCTATAAGTGCGCGAATAATCTAATTTAATCCTAAGTTCTCACTTTGTTTTATCAGTGTTACAAGCGCTGGTAAGTTATTGTAATTTCGTCAAATCTGTCGGATTGAGTGTTGTTATATTAACAGTACAGTATTTTAGTTTTACTTTTAGTCGGAGTACCAAAATAATCTTAATTTTCTATCTTGTTTTTTTACATATTTTAGTCGACTGACAGTGCAAACAAAATTCTTGACAAAATAAAATTAGTTTCTTTCTTAATTAATTTAGGTATTTATTGAGAATGTATATGGGTACATAACGTGTTTACTTTTTAAAAAATAAAAATACAATTATTGAAACCTCAAGCCTCTATTACTATTATTAAACACATTTCTCACTCAAGTAATTAATAATTTACAAATCAAATTAAAGAAATCCCAGCAAAGTACCTTTAAACTGCATATTGACACAAGTACGAAAGATACCTAGAATAGCAACAAGTTAGTACAAAATACTAAGTTGATTACATACAAGGGCTAACATATATAGATAACATTCGTGTAAAGTTAATTTCCTTCATTGCACTAAATTTAACTTCTTTTTTATCCAAAGTTGGTTGCTTATAGAAACTGGTCTCTTATATTCAAATCATGAAATTTTCTTAAGTGGCCCCATACAAAGTTTTATTTTACGTAAATTCAGAACCACAATTTAGGCAAATATTCATTTTTTACTTCTATATAAATAAGGAGATAAACAATCAATTTAACATTAACACACACCTCATCCAATTCATGTAAACAAAAAAAATTACGTAACCTCAATCTATTTACAACTGTCATTACAGCCGCGTTATTTCTACCGCGAGACGCTTCGTGTTTTTAAGGTCATTGTTTTAGTGATACGCGTTGCTTTACTAATTGTGCTTTTTTGTTGATTTGTCTTTTTATACTTAAACTGTGTGTGCGATCTAGTCTAGTGTCCCTTTGTCTTATCAGATTAGAGCATACTTTGGATTATTTAAATACAGTGGATACTGGAGTTTCTGCATTTTTTTTCTAGCACCAAAGAATCTAAAATAGATCCTCGCTTGCGCGAATTTCGTTATTTGCGAAATATAACAGATTACCGGTTTACAAAGGTATTGGTTGAAGTTTCTCACTGCTTTTTGGAGGTTTATGAAAATAATATACATTTGATCCCAGTTGAAATTAAACTAGTGTTACAAAAGATTTCGAAATTATTGTCTCAGGAAATAGACTTAACAAGAAATTTATCAATGCTACATAGTTCCATCAGCATGATAATGCCTGCTGCTAACCCCAGTGAAATGCGTAGGTGTGATTAGTGTAAAGTGTAAGCAATTCCATCCACACCCTCACAGTCAAGGGTGCAGTGCTTCGTTAGTGTAGGACATCGTGAATCCCCCACTCCAATTACAAGGACGCGTTACTGAAGGACTTTCTGTAAGTTGAACTATTTCCTACTTAGTATTACTTTAAATATCTACCCGTTGTTTTTGCCATATCTTCGTCGTTCTGAGACCTTTTGCAATAGAACTGCATGCTTTTAAGAAAAAAAAAAAAGAGAGAAAAAAAACCCAATACTACTAGAATTACTCATATCAATTGTGTCTTATCTTTTTATCTTTTATTAACATGTTGTCTGATTGATGTTTAATTGGTGTGTGAGGAAACGTTTCTGCTACTCCCCAATATTACCTCACTTTGTACTAAACATTTTTCTGTATTGCTTTTACTGTTGTTATATTATATAGTTTATCTAAACAGTTTCTTTTATTTACATGCTACAAAGTACTGAATAACTGAGACTTTCCATTACTGCTATGCTTTTTCTTTATTTCAGGTTGGCAGGACTAATTTTTTTTTCTTCTTGCAGGTATTATCACTAACTCCTTACAGCCACGTACATTGTATGTTGGTCTGCTTTCTACGACCCCCCCCCACTCTCCGATTGAGCCCGGTCATTTTTTTTCTTTGATTTTCTTTTTGTTACGCACGGCTACGAGCCAACGTAACATAACTTTGGCGCCCAACGTGGCTGCCACGAAAAAAAAAACGCAACAAATTTTTGGCGCCCAACGCGCCTGCCCCAAAAAACGTAACAGCATAATTTGTTGGTACCATTTAGAAATTATATTCCTGTAAATATTCCCTGTATGTTTGTTGTGGTTTGTTTAGTATTTTTCTTAATCTTCTTTGGGAAGTAAACCACTCATAGTTTTTAAAATCATCGTTATTTACGTTTCGATCCATGACCTTGAAGTTTTTATTATTTTAACAACAATCTTAGGTCATGGATCGAAACGTAAATAAAGATGATTTTAAAAACTACGAGTGGTTTAATTCCCAAAGAAGATTAAGAAAAATTATATTCCTGTAATGTACTTTGATAACACGTTTCGACTATAAACCTCAACACTATTTTCGCACATGTACCCAACTGATTATTTTGTCTTAGTTGTAAAACATTTCTACAACTAACATAAGTTGAAACCTCAACACAATTTGTGCCTCAGCACAATATATGCCTCACCATTATTTCTGCACCTATAGTTAGATTATTTTTGTCTTAGTAGTAAAACATTTCGAGTACTAACCTAAGTTGAAACCTCAACCTATTTTTGCCTCAACCCTATTTTTGCACTTTTGCCCAATCGATTAATTTGTCTTAGTTGTAAAACATTTTTACTAATCTAGTTGTAACCTCAACACTATTTTCGCCTCAGCACTATTAATGTCTTAACACTATTTCTGCATATGTAACCATTTGATTATTTTTGTCTTAGTAGTAAAGCATTTCGATTACCTAAGTTGATGCAATTTTTGCCCCACACTATTTTCGCACATGTACCGATCAATTATTTTGTCCTAGTAGTAAAACATTTCGACCACTAACCTAACTTGAAACCTCAACACTATTTTCATGTCAACACTATTTTCGCATATGTACCGATCGAATATTATGTCTTAGTAGTAAAACATTTCGGCTACGTACCTAAGTTGAAACCTCAATACTATTTTCACCTCAACATTATTTTCACACATGTGCCTACTGATTCGTTATTTTGTCATGGTAATAAAACGTTTCGAGTATTAACTTAACTAGGGACCTCAACACTACTTTTGCCTAAATAATGTTAGTGTAGTAATATTTAACAATGTTATGCCTAATCATTGCACATCCGTAACTGGTATTCTTGTGTTCTGACGTCTCACAATCATACAATAATATAAATATACAATACGCTTTGTCCTTCATAAAATAAAAATAGGAGTTATTTCTTATAAAATTAGTGGTAACCAAAAACATAAGTATTTAATAGTTAATATATATTAATGACAAAACATAGAAACAGAAACCCAAGTATTTTTTATCAGGGGTAACTCAGTGGTGTGTAGTTGTGCAAAAGCAAAACAATAAAAATAACTATTATGTTATATTCCTAGCACACTAGACAAAGCAAGCAAAAATTGTTTGTCAATACATATTCCAACCTTATGTTAGTTGAACTCAAAGCAGATTATCAGAAATAACTGTATAAATGTGTTTCATCTTTTTATTATATCGCAATGAATGTCCTAAACATAATTGGAGCAAAATTAAAATAACACGTAATTGGGTTACTTAAACTCCAAATTGGGTACAATAATCTCGTTTTTTACGCATAGATCGATAAAAACCTGCACTTATTTCTGTTAATTTGTTATTTTAGACCTATTAGAAAGTATTTGCCTCAAGGTAGTAGTCTCTGGCTGAGGTCACGTATTGTACACCATCACCATTTGTAAAAACTCATATTACTACTTTTAAATAAAGCAAACATTCCTTCCAGAAAGCAAAAATTGTTGATAACCAAATACAATTGCTGTGTTATATCAAACAATAAGGATAGGTTGAGGTACTTTGACTTAAACTAGATACACGAATAACATTCTATAGGGTGTTGAACAAGCACTTATTTCAAATGTATTAGAACGAGTTTTATAGGAACAAGTCAAGTTATTACATTATAATGCGTGATCGGGGGCATCTCCTATAACAAGCAATTATACAAAATATCGAAGCGGAGGTGTAGAAATATTTGAGAACATCGTAAATGGAACAAAAATATTTAGGAATGAAAATTTGAACGAAACAAACTATAAGAAAGTTGAAGAAGGTCAATTATAATTGTTCCTTCGCTACATCACATAAGTTATTGAAAGTGGTTTAGATTATTATTTCTAAAATATAGTATTAAAATAATGTAATTTAAGATTAAGCCATTGTTTAAAAATCCTATTTGCAACCTGTCTTACATTGTTGTAATAAGAAAAAAATAGGTGTATCAGAATGTAGCAAAACCCAAAGTGTCATCTATAAGAAATAAGAAAGTCGAAAATGTCAGGTAAAGACGAAACGCTTTTAACAAATCGAATCGTGCCATTCTATAGTGGGTAAAAAGTGGTCACGAGAAAGTGTTTTTCATCATCATCATTAGGTCTTCAGTCCTAGAACTGGTTAGACGCGTACCATCATTGTTCCCTATTCTGAACTAACCTACAGATTTCTCTGAAATATGCACAGTTTGCATCTATAACGGTCTGATCTAGGTCTACATCTACCTCTTTTTTCCTATCTCTGCTTGTAATATATCACATACTATTCCCCAAAAATGCCTTAGAACGTATTCCGCCCTACTATTTCTCTTTTTCCCCAGATATCCTTGTTCCCCTACTATTTCTGTAACTTATTTGTTATTATCTTTGTCTGTCCATGCTATCGTCCTCATACATCTGAAGCACATCATTTCAAAAGGCTGCTACCGTTTTTCTGTCTGCGTTTCAGACTGCCCGTATTTCATAGGCATACTGTGCTGTGCTCCACACATATGCTTTCAACAATTTTCTTCTTATTCTATGTTTGTTGTCTTTCCTCGTAGGCGATGTTCTTTCTTGTTAGATGCAGTTCGCTCACTTTCTATTGTTTTACAGTTACATGCCCTATTTCTCCGACCTTCAATGGTTGTGAAGGGAGGTAAGCAGCCTGTGGCTGCCAAGTTCCCCCAACACTTAACCATTTGGCGATTTAATATATTTTCCAATTTATCTGTTCGCAGAGTCAACATTAGTTGCAGATATTTCACAACCGACAACTAGTTGTTTATACTAATCATCAGATTTATCTGCGCTTATTTTTTCGTCATTAGGTTTTCCATCTCAAAACTGGTTGGACACGTACCTGCACTTATTTATATTCTGAGCTAGCCTACATAGTTCCCTGAAATTCTCACACAGCATGTGTATTCAGCTCGTTCCCTTTCTATTGTTTTCTAATTTTATACCCTATTTTACCGAGATTCAGTGAAGGAGGTTAAGCACCCTGTGGCTACCAAGATCCCCCAACACTTAGACATTTGCCGAAATAATGGTTTTCCAGTAAATCCTTTCACACACTTAACATTATTCGAGAATATTGCCCAACAAATTCTTGTAGTTACTTATAATAATCATCATGTTTAAGCACAGTTATCTTTTCGTCATTAGTTTATCCATCTTGGGATTGGTTGGATGCGTACCTCCATTGATTTCTATTCTGGGCTAGCCTACACATCTCCCTGAAACCTCTACAGCCTACATCTTTTACTATCTGTGTGCAGTAGTCTAATCTAGGTCTGCCTCTTCTTCTCTTTTTTCCTATCTCTGCTTCTAATATATTCCGCACTATTCCCTCATGCCGTAGTATGTGGCCTTGTTACGTGCCATTGCACTTCAACATGTTTTTATGTTAAGTTTTTTGATATACGGAAGTTTCCCGCCATAATTTTCAAATACGCGAGACGCGGGAATTTTTAAATGGACTAGGCGGACTTCCGTACGTCAGAGTAGTGAGTTGCGCAGTGTGCTTATCCCTAGAGGGTTAGGGCAATACTAGACAAAGAGTGGGGTCGAGTTGGCGTGACGCCCTGAATCATGGCTGTTCTCTTATGATCTTCAAGTGAAATAGTCGTGCCGGGCATCATATCTTATCTTACTATGTAGATTCCTTTGCCTTGATTATCTTTGTTGTCTTTACCTAATTAACCTCTTCCTTATCGTTCCACTACATTTAGGATGGATCCGACCCCTGGAGCAGCCCACGACCCGATGTTCATGCTCAACCAACACCACTGGGACCCGGAGCAATATCTTCACTATCGACCCGGAAGGATGATAGGCGTACCTGGGAAAAGCCGAATATCTTACGTGAGTAAATTCTATAATTTTCATTGCCTTAATTTTGTGTTAATTTTACGTCGTATTACGTAATATTGATGACATCATCAGTAGTTGTACGCGCCTAAATCCGTATAAGATTAGTGCTGCCAACTGTGATAGTGTCTCTTACACCACGCTACCGGTGTTGTAATTATCGAACTTTTAATTTTAACTACCGTTTTTAAATATAACAGCCTATCATCCTATCTCTCCTATTTTTTACCGTTTTCCACATATTTCTTTCTTCCCCTACCATTTTTAGTACCTCTTTGTTCTTAACTTTGTCTGTCCATGATATTTTCATCATACGCCTGTAGCACCACATTTCAAAGGCTTCTACCTTTTTCTTGTCCGCTTCTCCTACTGTCCAGGCTTCACAGCCGTACAGTGCTGTGCTCCACACATATGTTTTAAGCAATCTTTTCCTTGTTTCTATGTTTGTGGTCTTTGAGCACAGTAGTTGCTTTTTCTTGTTAAATGTAGCACGACCTTGTGCTAATCTTTGTTTTATATCTTTTGTGCTTTTCCCATCTTGCGTTATTTGGCTTCCTAGGTAGTAGAAATCCTTAACCTCTTGTAAGTTCGTGTTAGATACTTGTATTCTTGTTTTGATTTATTTTCCCACCTTTGCAAACTAGAACTTTAGTTTTAGTTTTGTTAATTTTCATACCGTATCTCTGTCAGAACCGTTTCCATTTCATTAAGAGCAGCTTCTAACTCTTCCTTGCTAGACGCTAATACCGCTATATCATCTGCAAATCTAAGCATATCAATTTTTGTCCCTGCATAGTAATTCCAAATGTCTTCCTGCATTTGACAGTATTCATTGCCTCTTCTATGTACAAGTTAAAATCAATGGGGATAGGGCACATCCCTGTCTCACCCTTTCCTAATGTTTACTTCTCTACGTTCCTGCTCTAATTCTATTACTGCTGTTTGCTCTTTGTATAAGCTATGTACTATTCGTCTATCCTATAACTCATTCCAATCTTTTGAGTATTTCAAACATTTTTTCCAATTTACATTGTCGAATGCTTTTTCCAGATCTACAAACCCTATATACATGCTTTCCCTTTTCTATTGTTTTCTCCATTATCACTCTCAGAGCTAAAATAGCCTCCCGTGTTCCTCTGTTTCGCCTAAACCCAAATTGGTCTTCTCCTAGTATTTCTTCAGCTCGTTTTTCCATTCGTCTTTGCACAATTCTAGTTAATATTTTTGACACGTGTGCTGTCAAACTTATTGTTCGAAAATTTTCACATCTATCCGCGCATTTCTTTTTTGGTATAGTTACTATGATGCTACGTTTGAAATCTTTGGGTATGTCTCATACATATAGCTTACAAGTTGGAAGAGATGTTCTGTTACTGCTTGTCCAGCGGCCTTTAGAGTTTCTGCTTGCACCTTATCTGTACCGCGCCTTACCATTTTCAGACTCTTTAATGCTAATTCAAACTCGTCTCAAGTATAGGATATCCCAAGTCATCATTTTCAATGTCTGATTCCTGTTCTAATGCAGTTAGTTCCTCTCCTGCATATAAATTCCCTATATATTCTTGCCATCTACTCACTTTCTCTACGTTTTCTATAATGACGTTTCCTTGTGCGTCCCTTATATTTTTACTATACGGTTTTATATCCCTAAAATTCATTCTAATTAATTTGTATGCTTCGTCTGTCTTTCCTATTTCCATCTTAGTTTGTACCTCTTTGCACTTTTCATCAATCCATTGTTCTTTAGCTTTCCTGCATTTTGAATAATTTCCCATTTTATGGCTTTGTATCTCTGTTTTCCTGTTTCGTCTGATTTATTTTTGTATTTGCGTCTTTCTTCTATTAAATTCACGATATCCTTTGTTATCCATGGTTTCTTATTTTCTTTTTGTGTATACCCCAGAATATCTCTGGCCGCCATGTCTAGGCTGGATTTAATGTTATTTCATTCTGTTTCTACTTCCTTAGTTTCAGATATTTTCCGATATCATTCAGCAATTCATTTGACTTTTTTCGAATCTTACTTGAATATCTTTATCTTTTAGTTTCTCTAAGTCCAAGTGCCTTTTTCCGTTCCTTTTTTTCAGATTTTTAAATTTAAGTGCGGCCTTCATAATTACGATGTTGTGGTCAGTATCTATATCTGCTTCTGGGTAGCTTCTACAGTCTTTTACTTGATTCCTAAACCGTTGTCTAACAAGAATGTAATCTATTTGATATCTTCCTATATCTCCTGGCATCTTCCACGTATATCGTCTTCTAGCATGATGTTGAAATAATGTGTTTGTGATGATTAAATTGTTCTTGTCGCAAAATTCTACCAGCCTATTTCCCTGTCGTTTCGTGCCTAAACCAAATAAACCTACTACCGCTCCTTCCCTACCCTCACCTACCACGGCATTAAAATCCCCGTAATTATTAAATTTTCATGTCCTTTACGTATCTTAATATGTCTTCGATATCTTTGTAGATGGCTTCTACCTCTTCGTCACTGTAGCTAGAGGTGGGCATGTATACTTGTATTATTACTGTGTTTACCGGTTTAGATTCTAATCTAACCATGAGTACTCTTCGTTCTTGTGTAAGTAATTTTCACACAGTATCCTATCTTTTCTGCATAACTATCCCCACACCCAAATTTCCTTCCTCTGCACCTGTATGAATTACCCTGAAGTCTCCACTCCAAAATCCCCGCCTCTGGCCACCGAACTTCGCTGATCCCTACTATGTCTAGTGATAACCTGTTCATTTCGATTTTTAGGTTCTCTAGCTTACCTACTTGCTTCATACTTCTAACATTCCACGCTCCGACTCGCAGAATGTTCCCTACTCTTATTTTTAACTTTCCGATCGTATCCTCCGAAGTAGTCCCCTCCCGGAGATCCGAATGGGGGACTATTTTAACTCCAGAATCTTTTACCCCAGAGAATGCCATCATGTTTGTAACAATTTAAGTACGCTATGTACTTGGGAGATAATGTGGTGGTTTCCCGTTGCCTTCCACATCGCGGTAGTGTGTCTTAAACTGCCATACCGAACCCTATGGTCTTTGCCAATCTAAGTACCGAAAGAGCCGCTGCCCTCTTTCGGTGTGTTTTTATATTTCAAATATTATATGAAATAAGAGTAATAAAAATAAGAAATTGAAATGCAATTTTTACATTTCTGACAATATTTAGGATTCCAAATGAGATAAGACAAACTGTTTCACAGATTATTCATAGTGTAAAATTTAACAATTTTGCCAAATTTAAACATACCCTCTTATCTCCAGTAATATGCATAATCCCCATGGTGACGGTCAAATTTGAATCAGCATATGTTGTCCCTCCTAGCACACTGGAATTATTGGTTAATTTACAGGAGAACAGATACTTAGGCACAATTGATTGTATAAAATCGTTTTAGCTGGTGGAAATAAAGAAGGATCCCTACATGTATGTGCAATTTGTATTCAATGGTAAAATTTATCAGTGTAAGATCGAACCTTTTGGGTTAGCTAGAGCTACTGCTGGTTTGATTAGTTTTCGTCGATTACTTATTAAAATACTAATTAAAATATCATCAACAGAAATATGTTGATGATATTTTAATTTATTCTGGGTCTGCATAAGAACAGTTATCACGTTTGAATTAGTTGCTAGACAGGATGAAGGTAGGTGTGGTCGATAAACTTTGTGCGTGTTTATTTGCTGTTAAAAAAACTGAGACACAATTTCAGCCCACAGATTAGAGACTGTTCTATAACAGATTGAGGTTATTCAAAAATACCCTTGTCTGAAAAATATTAAGGAGTTACAAGCCTTTTTCGTTCTAATAAACCTTGAAGGAAAAGTTCTTTGAGAATCAAGCTAAATATACTATTTCATTACTTTGTATAAAGAAAGGGTGCTGTGGTCTGTAAATGGCCAGCATGTCTGTACCAGCTGAATGTGGAAGGATGATAAGTTATGGCTTACACTAGTAGGACATTGAAAAAAGGCGAAGTGTGTTAAATCACTTAAAGAGGGGCGTTGGCTGTCACGTGTACTATCATATTACGATGTAGCTTAATCTTAGTTATGAATCATAGGACTCAAAAATCTGCTAGATTATCTAGATAGGGATTGCTAATTCAAGGATTTAAAGAGGTAAAAGAAAAGTTGCAAATGATTAAAGATGATCATAATAGAAGAAAGTGGATTATGAATAAATTTTCATATTTTAAAATAATATAAAGTGCCAAAAGTATATATACTTTATAAGAGGATTCTGTTTAGAAAGGCGGATAAAAATTCAACAAGTTTTAAAATTTTGAACTTAGAAATCAATCTAATATGGAACTTGTACAATGAAAGCATGCTTATATAGGCACTTTGAGTGAGCTAAATATTATGAGCACATCAAAGGGTGGCTTTATTGCCCAAAAATGAATCACCTTTGCACAGCATCGAATGTCAGTGAAAGAGGGTATATTTTTAGAAAATAATAGAAAAAGAAGAAAGCACGTATATAGGGTTTGTCGATCTGGAAAAAGCATTCAACAATGTAAAATGAGAAAAATGTTCAAAATACTAAAAAAAAATTGGAATGAGTAATAGGAGTAGACGGATAGCACGAAGTTTATACGAAAAGCAATAGTAGTAATTAAATTAGGACAGGGATGTAGAGAAGTAAATACTAGGGATGTGCGCTATTGCCCATTAATTTTACACATGTATATCGAAGAGGCAATGAACACTGTTAAATGCAGCAAGTCATTTGAAATTATTATGCAGGGACAAAAGATTGATATGCTTAGATTTGTATATGATATACTGGTGTAAGCATCTAGGCAAAAAAGAGCTAGAAGCAGATCTTGATTAAATGGAAACAATAATAAGAGAAAGATACGATAAGAAAATCAACAAAAATAAAACTAAAGTACTATCATGTAAAGGAGGTGAAAAATAAGTAAAAACCATAATAAAAAATAGGAAACGAGAATTTATAAAAAGTTAAAAGATATCTGCTACCTAGGAAACCAAATAACGCAAGATGGGAAAAGTGCAAAAGATATAAGAAGATTAGCACAAGCTGTGCTGCATTTAATAAGAAAAATCAACTGCTATGTTCGAAGGCAAGAAAAATAAAAACAAGGAAAAATTGTTAAAAGCATATGTGTGGAGCTTTACAGCTGTGAAACAGAGACAGTAGGAGAAGCGGACAAGAAAAAGATAGAAGCTCTTGAATGTTGTTCTACAGACATATGATGAAGATATTATGGACAGACAAAAAGAAGAAAGAGGTTCTAGAAATAGTACGAGAAAAAAGAAATATTTGAAAAACAGTAAAACAAAATAGGCGAGATAGGATGATATGACCCGTCACAAGACAAAAAAGTAAAAAAAAAGAAGAGATAAATGTATATCTAGATTAAACAATAGGCTGTGGAAGTTTCAGGGAAATGTGTAGGTTAGCTCAGAATAGGAAACGTGTCAAACCAATTCCAGGACCGAAGATAAAATGATAATGATGCTGGGTGAAGTGGTGGAAAAACAGTAGGATTTTTCCGTATTGTTGAACTTCGCCCAACGAGTGTGTAGATTCTCTGTTCTGTTCCTGCACAATAAATATTATTATTATAACATATCCAGTAATACCAAAAAAAGTATTATATAACAAATAAGATAGTTTACAAGTAAAGTATTGGGGTTTGGTTTTACACAAATTGATATAACATTCAATCTTACTCTGGAATTAACAGACATACAGCTTCTGTACCTAAGTACTATGTAAAATAATACTACGTTCACAATAATTTCCAGACACACATGCAATAACATGTCCGTCTACTCTATCCTGCTCTTTATAGAAGCAATGTCGTTGTCAATACATAAATAACAGCAGTTTTTGAATGTCCTGAGCAAAAATCATCTTTCAAGGGCACAACCACTTGTTGAACAATCAATTCACAATAGTTAATAAACATGTTATTAAATTCGATAATTTTTGGAAACTAAATACTGTAAATAACTACTTTAAAATAACTCAAACTTCTATTGTGAGGTAAGTTGTAATATACAAAGACAAAACACTAGTGTACAATGCAATAATGACACTTAGCTTAAAAAGCATATAGTCTATTCATTTTAACTTTAGGATGACGTCACAATTGGATAAAATGCTACATTGCTGATGTTAGTTTAAATTCAAATATATTTAATGAAGATATATGAATATTCACATTGGAAAAAGTAATTGGTGGCAACACCGTACAGAGCTGCCAACCTCTATTGTGTTAAATAACAGTACTCTTAAAGCGCAATCCTAGATATTCATTTGCATACAGTTGCCAACACTTTATTACTACATTTGACGTCATCCTAAAGTTAATGCGAATAGACTATACTAGATAGATTCAATATAAGGCGAATATCGTCATACTGTTAATACATAAGTCTACAACTTTATTAATCCCAAAGAAAATTCTTGCCAAAAACTACTTGTCTTTACCAAAATTACATTTATTTATACTATTGGAATTATTCAAAAGGTATATTCTTTTTATATTAGAATATATTAGAAATGACAGGAGTATGTAAAGTGAAGAATTATATCTACATATAAATTATATAGAAGATTGTAAATTATTTTAATTGTAAGAATTACACATATTAGGTTATCATAAAAGTTCTCAGAGTTTTAATCGGTAAACTTTAAACGGTCATAACTTTCATAATATTGACCGGATTTAGTCGAAATAAGCACCATTCGATACTAGTCGATTTATGCCGTTTTTGCCTGCTCCTGATTGGCAAAGGTTCTACTGGCGAGAAAGTTATAGAAGTACTTGAAAAGGTGTTAGTCGGTTGGCGCAAGGTCTACGGAGTATGGTGGGTGAGGTAGAACTTAGACGCTCAACTCGTTCAATTTTTGGACGGTGATTTGTGAAAAGTGTTGGCTGGCGTTGTCATGCAGCAGGATTGAACCTCTTCTGTTGACCAGGGTGGCTGCTGCTAACGCAATTTTGTTACATTTCGTCGATTTCCCCACAGTACGACATTGTTGTTATGGTTTGGCCTGGTTCCAAAAAGTTGTAGTGGATGACACTGGCCGCTGACCATCATACTGTAACCATAGTCTTTCTTTGGTGGGTTTTCGCCTTTGGGAAGTGCCAGGGTGGCTCGTCGGCATCCAACCACTGTCCCGAATGTCTCCAGTTATCATACAGAGTTCACTTTTCGTCACACGTGACAATTCGATCCAAAAATGGGTTGTTTTTGTTGCGCAAAAGCAAAGATGAACAAACCTCAAAACGATCATTCAATCATGAACAAACCTCAAAACGATCATTCAATCATGGTGCACCCATTTTTCGAGCTTTTTAACTTTTCCAATGCGTTTTAAACCATCTGCAACAGCATTGTGACTGATGCCCATTTCTTCCGCAATCTTATGAACTGTTTGTGATGGGTCAGTTTCCCCCACAACCTTCAAAATGTCGTTCTGGATTACTGTAGGTCGACCGCTACGGGGTGCATCTTCAAGACTGAAATCTCCCAAACAACATTTCTGGAACTATTGTCGCATGGGGCTTTCTCCAACACTATTATGCCTCCACGCTTGGTTAATTTGTCAAGCTGTCTCGACTGCGGATTACCCCAATTTAAAGTTCAAATAAAATATCATTCGAAATTACTCCTTCGACATGCTTAAATAGGTCTACAAAAATATACAACTACTAAACACAGGTAAAAAACAACTCATACCATCAGATACAGCGAAAAATTCTCTACATGATGCGGTATTAATAAGCAAAGTACGTTGTATATTTATTCAGTAATAGACGCACGAAAAACAGTATCACAAAACACTGAAAACTTTCACGACAACCTAATACAAAACTCAAGAATTCATCACGTATGTATTGAAATTAACAAGGATAAAAATAATGCATAATAATTTCAAATACAAAACATTCCAAACATCGCTCACTGCAAGTCATAACATGTGGTTTGACAAAAAATGGTTTCCAGTCCCTATAGGAGAGGATTTTTCGCACGTGGAGCTGTTTTGTCTGCATCTCTTGCGAGATTAACTGCTTTTGCATGGGTACATTTGTTTTGTAAGGACCACAGATTTGAATCCTCTTGATTTCTCTACTTGGGGCCATTTACAGAGTTTAGTTTATCCTACTCCTGTTTGCGATGTAGAGGACTTAAGAAACCGCATCATCAATGCGTGCAGGGTAATTAGAGAGACTCCAGGAATATTTGAGCGAATACATGGCTCAATGCGCCGACGTCTAGATGCATGTGTAATGACTGAAGGTGAACATATTGAAATTGACTATCTTTTCTACATGTTGTATGCTTTGTTATTAATAAATTAGTTTTGTTTATTCATCTTTAATCATACTTTGATGCAGGTAGTAACTACAAAATAACAATAATAATCCAGTTCGCATTTATGACGATGTATCTCTGTAGTTGTTTGTAAAACAATTTTTTTCTGTGAACTGGTTAATTTTGGAGAAAAAATTCAAGAGACATTTCAGGGATTGTGTTTTCCACCCCTTGCAACCATGGGGTAAACCAAATAAATTACTGAGTAAGTGTATTTTTGATAGTAAAAAATGTCACTTAATTTCAATTTTGTATCCGTATCTTAACAAGGGATGCTCCAATGAAGTTTTCCTATCTCTTTTACGATGAGGAATCACCCCTTGAAATGTTTTACACTTATTTTGTTACACCCTGTATATAAGATAATCCCAACATGTAAACGGGATCGTTATTCTGGCACTTCAATGTTACTACTGATTTCTTTCAAACTTCATTTTGAGTTAATTTCAAGTATTCAAGGTGGGTTTGAAACAACAGGTCGATGCACATGATAAATTTGGTGTTAGTCTGCATGAAAAATATATGTAAGATTTTCCCAATTTTATGTGATGCCAATTCTAAATACTGGTTAGGTTACTTATCTCAGTAACGCGATTAGCAATATAACTATTTCATTGGGTATATTTTGTTACACCCTGTATATAAGATAATCCCAACATGTAAACGGGATCGTTATTCTGGCACTTCAATGTTACTACTGATTTCTTTCAAACTTCATTTTGAGTTAATTTCAAGTATTCAAGGTGGGTTTGAAACAACAGGTCGATGCACATTATAAATTTAGTGTTAGTCTGCATGAAAAATATCTGTAAGATTTTCCCAATTTTATGTGATGCCAATTCTAAATACTGGTTAGGTTACTTATCTCAGTAACGCGATTAGAAATATAACTATTTCATTGGGTACTAAACTCCTTTTAACCAATCCAATGTAATGATAGAATCTGTCCAAAAGTATTTAGCATTGAAGCCGATTTCTAAAGCATCTTCAGCCCTTTTTACAATATTCGCCAATAAAACAGCACCAAGTAGCTGATGTGGAATCGTAATTTGTTTTATAGATGAAATTCGAGATTTAAAAATAAATCCGAAGTTATCACTTCCATCAAATTAATACATCTAGTATAAAGGCATGCTTTATAAGCACTTTCAGAAATGTCCGAAAACTGCGAAATTTAATAGTTAGGTAGTTTGACAAAACCGCATGCCAGGGAATTTTTATGTTGTCGAAATAACTTTAACTCATTTTAAAAAATTAAACAATTTCAAATATATATATATATATATATATATATATATATATATATACCAAGAGATTTATTGTTGTTATTGCGAACATTTAAAAAACTAGTGTCTACTTCTGGATGAACTGGACTGCTATTTAAAATACTGAGTTAGTTACAAAGCTACTTTCTTAGTTCAAATACTAATGCTGATAAAGTATTGGTTGTATCTTTCTGTACTGCTACTAATTCTATCATCAAGTCCAATTCCGTTAATAAATCATCAATATAAAAACTGATTGCTATAACTTTACTGACAGCGGGATATTACTTACGATTTTCCTTAGGTAACTGCATAATACACTTCATTGCAAGATAGGATGTGGAGGCAGTGTCGTACATTATTTTATTTAATTGATTTGATCTTAAAATTTCATTAAGGGTCTTTCACAAGAAATTTTTTTGATAATGTCTCTGGAATTTTTCTATTAAAATTTACCTGTACATTTTTGATATATCTGCAGTGACATGATATAGTTAAATTTCTAGAATCGCAATAGAATAGAGAAGATTTTATGTTGTAAAGAAAGCCGTACATTTTGTTGTAAAACTAGGTTTCATTACCACGCGATGTGATAAAAAATATTCTTTGTTGCACCTGATTTCATTTTGACATCTCTAGCCAACGTACCCCACAGTTTTGTTCCATAAAAGTTACATATGCATTACATAAATTAGTTATTCATTAGCTTTTTCAATTCAATAAAATTTCTTCAATGCCATATACGTATACAATAACTTTGCCTGAGATCCTGTATGATAGTATTATGAAAATTTTTTTCTCAAAACCTTTTAGGCATAGTTCTATGTTTATTTGATACCTTTTCAACTTATATTATAAAATGACTTGAAGATTTTTAACCTTTATTGAACAATGGATTACCTGCCTCATTCCATCCCAGAGTAATATTTTGCAGTATAGGCATGTTTGGGCTCAATTTTAATTGACCGAAATAATAATTGACATGAACATGTGTGATCCAAGCACTATATCCACATTATTAGTGACATTAAATAGAGGATCTGCCAATTCTATGTTCAAAAATATAAATTAATTTTTATCATAACGATATTCTGGGCAGTAATTTTTGGAATTACTAAACAATTTGCTGCAAAAGAAGTATTGCCCGATTTAATAGAAATATTAACTTGACTATCTAGTTATAAAATAGTTTCACCAACTCCCATGACTGTCTAAGAGTGCACGTGGTATAAATAATTCGTTTTCTACTACGTTTACCAAAGCTGTTTACAACAATACTTGTTCCTTTGCTGTTCCTGCAGTAAGATGCCCAACAAGCAGGAAATATTTGCTAAATTATATATTGTCCAACATAAAGGACAGCAGGGTAGAGTTATTAGATGTTAGAACTGATGTTAGTGTACTGTTTGAATAACTTGGTGAATTTACAACAATGCTTTCTTCTCAGAATTTGTTTTAGAGGTAACATTGAGAATATCATTTAAATTTACTAATTTCACATTATCAATATGTAATAAAGAATTATGTAGTTTATTACATTTTAAACACATTTTTGCTTTACAGCTCCAACACGAACGTGAACTCTTTAAACAATTAAGACAATTTTTTGTTTTAATTCAGAGTCGTGGTTTTCAATTTGTAACACCAGAAATGTTTCACAACTATAAATAGCATGTTCTTGGTTACAAAAATTACCATGCAAGTTATTCCTATTATTTGTGACAAAACAATGACTGGATTTTTAATTAAAAACGAGGTTTGTTTTTCAGTACTACCACCTAGCAATGAAATTGAGTAATTATGAATTAAGTGAATAATTGGAAATACAAGTGTAGCAATGTGAGTAGTTTACAACTCTCACAAAAAATGTTATACAATTTTTCTTGAATCACTACAAACCTCACTTGCAGATATCATAACTCAGGATGATTCTGTATTTTGTTTGGGTGATATTAATAGAATTTGCTTCAACTATGGACCTCTCTATTTAGGACATTAATCTCGGCCAGAAGCCTGTGCATATTTTGGCGCTGTATTCGTAGTTCACGACTTGCCGCTAGGGAAATGGAGGGCGATTTTTACATGCAGTCTTATAGAACATCCGTTATTTTTCTCATAAATAATTATAAATTCGGACTTTATTCAAAATTCCAGTCATTGGAAGTTGAAATATACACAAATTCTTAACAATTACCAATTTAATACTCCCGTATTCCTATAAGAATTTCAAATTATTAAAGAATCAAAATAGCATGCTGGACAATGTAACCATACATAAATAATATTTATTCAACGCACTTTTAAAGCATTTTATGATACAAATACAAGTGACTATAAAATAATAGGGGATGTCGTTCATATGGAGAAAGAATGTTTTATCTCTGGTAACACTAGTTTTCAGGAGATCAATTTAAAGTTATTGTTAATTTATACAGTTAAGTCTTATACTATAAAAACTAGAAATTTTAAGAGTTTTAGAATCTTTGATGGTCCAGAAGGATGAAGTACATGTATCATTGAGCACACAAAAATCTGACCATCCTTTTGAAGATAAAATAATGATTTTATTGAAGCAAAAAAGTATTATATTAAACAAAATAAAACAACAGTATATCTAACTTTTTTTTATACACACTTTTAATTAGAAATAAAAATGTACTATTATAACAAGAATCGTATTAGAAACATATACGCTCAGGTAGATAACTTACAATTCTTACCATCCAATGTACATAAAAATAAATTTCATTATACATTAATATACAGTGTGTCCAAATTTCGAGTCTCTACATTGTGATTTCAGTTATTATACGAGATAGAAATTGGGTTAAATGGGGAAAGATTTGGAGGAATCCAGGCCAATTTTGTATCCGTCTACAAAATTAGTGTAAGTTGTCTGGTTTTGGAGATATTAGAAGAAAACTAAAAATGGCGGATTTTGTTTTTTGATAATAAAACATGAATCATAAGTCGCACCATCACAAGACTTGCACATTATTAAGACACTTTTCTAAAATGAGTATTTTAGCATAAACAGAATCATTCGACTGTCTTTTGTTTTCGAGGAAACGCCCACAACTTTTGTTTTTCTTATGGCCGCCATTTTGAATATTAGGTGAATGTTATGCGCCTTAACATTACCTTTTCAACGATATGCCACATGTCTATAAAAAATGCAAAAACTATCCTAAATTTTAAAAATAACTAAATTTGTATGTTCTATAACGTTTGGTAATCCCAACAGGGAAAAATTTGATTTCTACTTTCCAAACAGTAGTAGTAGTAGTAGTACACATACATTTTGTTAAGTAGAACTCGTAAAGTATTGGATATAAATCTTAAAATTAACTTAAACATAAAACTGTAGCCTATCTTATCTAATTTAGGGAACAAAATTAAATGTGACCGAAACAGCAAACTATCATCTAAATTCCTTCCGTAGATGCTGAAAATGCTGTCCGTTTGCATCACGGCACATTCGACAATTAATTAAAACTTTCCGTACAACTCTGCTTAACGTGCGCCTATTTATAGAGTTAAGAATGTCACGGACTCCTTCCTGCAGTTCGTTTATATTATGAGGCGGTTCAAACTCATATACCTCATTTTTAGCAAAACCCCATAAATAAAAATCAAGTGGTGTAAGATCTGGTGATCTTGCCGCCACATAATTAGTCCACTATTGCATATAATATTTTGGCCAAAATGTTCAGCTAAAGGGCGCTAACTTCTCGGGAATTGTGAGCTGGACAACCATCTTGCTGAAACCATAGTTTTCGAAAATCATCATCATTTGGTACAAGTCCTCTAATAGCCGGAATTATTTGGTCTCTTAACAATTCCGTATATCTGGCGCCATTGAGATTATTGACAAAATAAAAGGGTCCAATCAAATTATTACCTATAAAGTACAGTATTGCCGAAAAACAGTACTGAAACTAAGTTGGCGGTGTTTTTATGCGCGCTGTCACACTCAAGTTAGCTAGTATAGACCTGTCAAGTAAACCTCAAACAAGTAATTAGTAGGGCCTAATTGTTAAAAATGGTGTTAAGTACAGAGGAGAAAGTGTTTCTGGTAGAGCATTATTTTCGTTCATACGGAATCGGCCGACGTAATGGTGCAAGTTTGCTATACGTGTCTGATCAATTCACACAAAGGTTTAGTAAACGCTTCTCCAAGTAATGCTGTAATTTTGAAGGTTATTGAAAAGTTTAGAAATACAGGTAGTGTATTGTGCCAACGAAAAGGAAACTCGGGGCATCCCAGGACAGTTAACAACAACAATAACCATGAACTTGTTTTTGAGCAAATCTTAGAAAATCCGAAAGTCAGCCAGGCAAGGACAGCGTTACAACTTGATTTAAAAGAACTTCCTTTCAAAGAATCCTGAAGGAGCTGGGTACATTTTCGTATGTGATTCAGGTACATCAACAACTACATCCTTGGGATTATCGCAGTAGAGTGGAATATTGCGCCAGAATTCTCGCGTTACAGTATGAAAATCCTGAATTTTTGAAAAATGTTTGGTTTTCAGGCGAAGCACATTTTCACTTGTCAGGCTATGTGAATCGTCGCACAAATCGATTTCTGGGCTTTGCCAGACCCGATGAGGTTCAAGAGGTTCCTTTACATAGTGAAAAAGTGAGTGTCTGGTGTGCTGTTTCGGGACACGGAATCATTGGTCCGCACTTTTATCGAAGAGAATGGTAGGCAAGTCACACTTAATCAACAGAGGTACAGACAAATTTTAACACGATTTATCCCTGATCTACGTCAATTCTGTCGTGCACGTAACTTGGCATTTCAAACCAATTTTTTCAGCAGGACGGGCAACTTGCCATACTGCTGCCGCAATTCGTCAATTTCTTCAAGAACATTTTCCAAGCAAATTCATATCACGATTTACTGACTTCCCTTATCCTTCACATTCTCCAGACCTCACACCTCCAGACGCATACATTTGGGGCATGGCTAAAAATGCCGTTTTCAAACGGGCACCACAAACCGAATTAAAGGATGCCGTTAGAGTCTTCTTCGCAGCCCTAAGACAACCCTTATTCAATAACATGACCAGAAACTTAGAACATCGTTATGAAGTCTGTCTCGAACGAGGAGGTGCACATTTAGAACATATAATAAAGTGTCAATAATATGTATTTTTTAAATATACAAAACAATTACAATTTCAGTACTGTTTATTTCGGGCAATACTGTATTAATTACATTGGTTAATTTACTAAAATATTTATATCATAATTAACTACCTAAGATACCACACCAAAAGTTAAATCCATATCTCGTTTGAAATTTGCGTTGCGCTGTCAGATGATGATTTTCAGTGCTCCAGTAATGTGTGTTATGTTTATTGAACACCCGCAATTGGTAAACCGGGTTTCGTCTGTCCATATTATCAATTCTGAAAGTGGTTCTTCCTCGCATTTTGGATGTACCAATTACAAAAACGCATTCGCCTGGTGAAATCTTCTCTTTGAGGCCTTGGACAATAGTAGGTTTATAAGGATGAAACTTTTCCTTTTTAAAATATTATGAACAGTTGATTTTGGAATATTAAGTTCACGGCTTACAGATCTTACGGATGTGGATGGATTTCGTGTTACCGCATCAGTAATGCTTAGAACACGTTCCCTATTGTTTAAGTCGTATTGTTCCCTAGCCTGTTCAAAAGCACCATAATTCAGTAAATTCATTACAATTTTTCTGAAGTATGTTTTATGCGGTTGTCGCCTTTCTGGATACAATTCCAAATATCTGACGGATGCCGTATCAGGTTCAAACGATTGTAAATAAATATTTAGCATATCAAACTTTTCCTCATTCGAAAACTTGTAGACTTGTGCCATTTTTAAATTAAAATGGAGCACCACCGCACCAAAACTTACAACACACACAAGTTTATCTAAATTTTAGAATTTGTTTGACATATAACTGTAATTCAATTGTTTGGTTTTGTCACATACCATCGCCTACTATTATAAAACGATATCATTTTAACTCTAGTACCACCATAATTAATAATTTGTGACAAATGCTGTTTGTGTACATTATAAAATGTGTATTGTACTTTTCATAAAGTAGAAATCAAATTTTGCCCTGTTGGGATTACCAAACGTTAAAGAACATACAAATTTAGTTATTTTTAAAATTTAGGATAGTTTTGCATTTTTTATAGACATGTGGCATATCTTTGAAAAGGTAATTTTAAGGCGCATAATATTCACTTAATATTCAAAATGGCGGCCATAAGAAAACAAAAGTTGTGGGCGTTTCCTCGAAAACAAAAGACAGTCGAATGATTCTGTTCATGCTAAAATACTCCTTTTAGAAAAGTGTCTTAATAATGTGCAAGTCTTGTGATGGTGCGACTTATGATTCATGTTTTATTATCAAAAACAAAATCCGCCATTTTTAGTTTTCTTCGAATATCTCCAAAACCAGACAACTTACACCAATTTTGTAAACGGATACAAAACTGGCCTCGATTCCTCCAAATCTTTCCCCATTTAACCCAATTTCTATCTCTTATAATAACTGAAATCACAATGTAGAGACTCGAAATTTGGACACACTGTATACATAAATAAGAAAGAACTTTGTCACTTCGAGGAATAGCTTGTCTCCACTTTTCTAATGTTTCCACATTCTACAAAGACATGTATTTGGAAACTTAATAGTATCACTAAACACCAAAAATACCTTGGGAGCACAATACATACTTCCTATGTGTTTGAATGATTTACATCCGGATTTGCACCCAGGGACAAAACAACACTTCATATTTGATATCTATAGATAAATTATAGGCCACAAGTTTTACACATAATTGACTATCACAGCTATAAAGTACCAAATATAATGATCTTAGTCTAATTAGACCTCACAATTTTATAAAAATGTGATTTTAATATTAATACGCCATAAGACAATAGAAAATTGACCCTCCTTTTCCCTAGCGGCAACATTATTAACTAGAGATTATTTGTCACAGTTTATAGTATTGCAAGGATAGGAAGATTAATGTCCTAAGTAGAGGAGTTCATAGCTTCAACTAGATAATCTGGAAAGTAATTATTTTTTACAAACGTTAGACAGTGTCCGTTTTACTCAAATTGTAGAACAGCCCACTCGAATTAAGGATATGACTGCAACAGTGATTGATCACATACTAAGCAATAAAAGAGATCAAGTTGAGAATGTAAATGTAATACATTGTTCTTCGTATGATCATCATCTAGTTAGCTGTTCTCTTACATTTTCTATAATCCCTAAACAAGTAACTTTTAAAACATAGAGACCTCTTGCTTTGACTATTGGGTTTTTAATGACCACTTAAGAGCATTGGAAGACTATTTGATTTAACCCTCTCAATGCTCATGACGCCTAAGAAAGTCATAGTCCTACTATAACTAGATGCGCATGACGTTTTTAGATGTCGCACGTTAACTTTGTTTCGGTAGGTTAGTATTCAGTAAGCACGCAGTGGAAGTGAATGTTTTTTATCTCAGCACTTACTAGTAGTATAACAGTTTGTATTTATTAAGCAAATACAGTTTCAAATGATGGATTCCTGTGTACTTGGGCCATCAGGTGTCCGCTCTTCTAAGAGAGCTAAAATATGCAATTACCGTGATCTGCTAACGGATGAAGACTTGTTAGAAATGTTATATAATTCAGATGATAATATAAACGATTCCACATATGTCTTAGAAGATGAATCACTCAAAGCAGGTTGGCTGGATTCTGAAGACGAGGATGAAGAGGTCGAACAAGAAGATGAGGATAATACAGAGAATATTATACCTTCACGACTTTCGCCTGACTGGTTTTGTATTGTGTCTCAGCCCCAAACAAGTTGAAATCCACCTAAATCTGGCCCACCGAGGGATAACAACCCTATTGTTACATGGACGAATGACCCTCCGGCAACAGTTTTACAGCTAGATTTTACAAAAATGCAGAAACTGCTTATTTTACCAAATGGAGATGCTCCAATCGACTTTTTTAGTCTTTTATTTATTTATTTATTTTTATTTATGCTTAGTAGTTCCTTATATAACTATAAAACTAAATTAATTTACATTAAATTTGATTAATATTCTTATATTCAGAATAACAATAACAGTAGTGTCGCTACTAAGCAATCTAATTATCGCTAAAAGTTGTAGAGCAACTTTCGTGCGACATTCAGTTTGACACAAGGTTCAATCTTTGGAATGTTCTACAATCACATTATATGTTTATCTGAATCTGTAGTCTATATTATAAGGTTCATAGGTTTATATTTGGCTACATTTATTTTTATATGGGTATGCTATAAATTATTCAGTAAATCATGATAAAACTTACGAGGTTAGGATGATATCCATTTATACAGATAGTACTTAAAATGTTTATAATTTAGTTCCTTTATAGTTCTCGGTAGAGTATTAAATAAACGAGTAGCGGAGTATGAGGTTGAGGTTTTAGTTAATTGTTTAGAAACCTTATTGGTTTTTTCATTTAAGTTTAGTTTTTGTCTAGTATTATGTAGATGATCGATTAGGTTTGTACTGCAGTACTTCTTATAGTACAATACACTTTTAATATAAAGATTTGCCTTACATCCAACGGGTCAGCTTCTGTATATAAATGATGTAAATTATACATTCTCGGTTTTCTATACATTATTTTTATAAAAGACTTTTGAATTACTAAAAGTTTATTCATAATGGTTTTATAACATTTTCCCCAGGCTAAAATTCCATAACTAATGATTGAAAGGACAAGGCCATTGTATACTATTCAAAAATTTTTGATCGAGAGTATATCTCGTAGTAATATAAAGAGTGTCATTAGGAGTCTTAGTTTTCCACAGAGATATTTTATATGTGCATTCCATTTTAGGTGGGCATCCACAATAACTCTTAAGTATTTAATTTGTAGTGTTTGTGCAATTTTATTTTTACAACTACATTGACCCTTACAAGCATCAGCATGTAGAATTATATCTGGCAATACTGGAATATTTTTTCTCTACGACTATCGAATAATATATCCATTCTAGCTTGATATTTAATTGACGAATGATATTGATTCTTCACCCCGTGAATTCCAAACTAGAATTCACGGCCTGTCGGCCAATTAACTCGTTGTATTTTCATTATTCACGGGTACTTCAACAAATCATATAGCCTTGTAATATACGCGTTGCATAGCAACCGTCTAACAAATTTGAAGTTTCAAAATTCTAAATATCAAAATTAATGTTTTTGCGTAAGTTTTGTTAAAATGAACTTTGATAACAGTGAAAGCGATAATAATGAGATATGTACGCCTCCAGAACTTCTTGCCAAAGCGGTAATGATTAATCTATTGCCCGAAAAGTCAAAAAAACAATACCATCAAATATACACGGCTTTTATGGATTGGAGAAATCTTAATGGTGCAAGTTCATTTTCCGAGAATGTTCTCTTGGTATATTTTACAAATCAGTACACCGGACATAGCTTTCGTAGGTTCTCTGCCACTCTGTTAGTTGATGCAGGCGGAGATATTACAGGTCTCAAACGACACGGGCGCTGGAAAAGTATGTCTGTAGCTGAAGGCTACGTGGATGATTCCATGACCAATAAAATAAACACTGCGAACAAATTACTACAGTCTGTCCAACAAAATATATAACAAACATCAAATACTAATACTTTAAGTGAAGTCAAGATCAAAACTCAACACCAGCTGTATTAAATATTAGTAATTGCCGTAATTTCACCATAAATTTTAATAACAAGTAAATTTAAACTAGAACTACTACTCTGAATTGTTACATGTGTTATTTAAGTTATTGTTTTTTTTTACTAATGAAATATAAATAATTAAAAATTGAAATTAAAAACAAAGATGTATAATTTCTTCTTCTCTAAAAAGTTGTATTATAGTCGTAGAGAAAGTATAGTTTTCTACTCGTGCATAATAGCCATTATTCACTCGAATGACCACGTCACGAGCCGCGCAGCGGCGAGTGACGTGAACTTCATTCTCGTGAATAATGGCTATCATTATACGCTCTTCGAAGAATATACTATTAAATATGATGTGAATGGAATGTATTTAGCTTTTTCAGGATTTAGTGTCAATTTATTCTCATTTAACCAAAGTATAATCTTTTTTAGGCATATGTCACTTTTAGTGGTCACTTCCGACCATGTTTCTCCCTGCACTATGATGACTGTATCGTCCGCAAACGAAAACATATGCCCTCCTTCGTTTTGCAAAACATTAAGAAAGTCATTAATACAAATCAAAAAAGCATTGGACCGAGCACTGTACCCTGAGGTATTTCACACTTTACAGGTAGATAATCGCTGAATTCATTTCCAATCTTGACACACTGCTGTCTGCCTCTCAGATAGTTTGTCAGTATCTTGAGAACAATCCCACGCAGACCTATATTTTCTAATTTAGCCAGCAGAATATCATGCGATACTGCATCAAAGGCTTTTTGCAGATCTAAGAAAATACCAATAAAAGGTTTAGATTTATCAACAGCATTATAGATGGCTCCGGTTACCGCAGTCAATGCATTATTAGTTCCTAGATTTGTTCTAAATCCAATTGGTTTTCTGACAAAAGTTTGTTTTGTCTACAAATTTCATTATTCGTGATCGCAAAGCTTTTTCGAAAATTTTAGATAAATTAGATATTAAAGATATTGGTCTATAGTTATTAATTAAATCTTTAGCACCTTGTTTATGTATGGGTTTGATACTGGCAGTTTTAAACTGTTTAAGGCATTCACCTTCCTGAAAGATTCTATTTATTAATATGTTTAGAGGATGCGAAATAGTGTTAGCTATAATTTTGATTATATTTGAGCGTATATAGTCTTCCCCGGGTGATTTGTTATTCTCGAGTTTATCGATAATTTATTTAATTTCAGTAACTGGTTCTAAAAACATTGATTTGCCATTTCTGTATGATTTAAGGTTATAGTTTTGGCTGGACAAAGGGGTGCGTATTTTTTGGCTAAGTTTTCACCTACTGTAGCAAAAAAACTGTTAAACAGATTAGCAATTTCTGCGCTATTTGTAATGTCATCTTTTTCATTTTCAACTTTAATACTACTTATCTGTATTTTCTGTTTATTTCGATGTAAAATGCTATTCGTAGTTTCCCATATTACTTTAGAGCTAAAATTACCTCTTTCTATTTTCTCATCATAGTATTGACGTTAACTTTTCTTATTAACGGGATTATTCTATTCCGATAAGTTTTTAGGTTGACATTAGATGGATCTTTTTGCAATTGTTTATATAAAGAGTCACGCACATTTATTGAAGTGAGAATGCCATTTATCAGCCATGTTTTCTGCTTCAAATTTATTGTTTTTATTATAATGGTGTTGCATTCAATATTGGTAAATATTTTATTTATGATAAACTGGCATGCATCATCAACTGTCCCTTCCTGAACTTCATTCCAGCTCTCCTTCTCCATATTTAGTTATAGTTGGGTGTAGAGCATAATTTTTTTGATTTTATTGGTATTGTTTTGGCCTTTTAGTAAATAATATTTTCTATGAACAAATCGTACTGGAAACTAATAATTATGCCAGTGAAGTGTTTCTATGTGACAGAAGCGCGAAACATTCACGAGTTAGTCGGTAGAAAGCATAACACCAGAAGAATTAAAAACATTCTTTGGGTTACTATTACACATGGGAACTATTCAACTTAGTCGTATACAAGATTATTGGAAAAAGGATCCCCTGTTTGATATTCCAATTTTTTCTGCAATAGAATTTTACTGATTTTTTGTCGTTTACATTTTACGAAAAATCCTGTCTAAAGTGAATCTGCTTCAGCAGATAGGCTCTATAAGATATGTCCACTTATTAATTATTTTAATAATAGAATGGAAGAGATATATTAACCAAGTACGTGTTCATCTTTGGACAAATCAATGCTACTTTGGCGAGGTAGACTTGTTTTTTGCCAATATATAAAAAATAAGAAACAAATATGAGATCAAATTGTATGCTGTGACCGAACCTGACGAGACTGTACTCAAATTTTCTGTGTACACAGGTGCACTTGATGATCAAGGCGGGAAGGAACACTCTTACATTTAAAACGGTAATTACATTTAAAAGTTCGATAAATACAACACCGGAAGCAGGGTTTACTAGACACCATCGGTCGTTGGTAGCGCTAATCTTATACAGATTTTGGGCGCGCTCATCTACCAATGACGTCACCAATGCACAATTTATATTGCGCAATAATCGGGAATTTATATAAATTTAAACAATATATTCTAATGCAATTACTCACATGAATATGCCTCTGGGTTAAAGTTGGCTTCTATTCCAAGTCCATCAGGCTACGGAGGCCCTGTCGAGGTAGTTAAAGGTGATACGCCAACGCTCTTCCAACGCGTTCGGACCAGCAATCAGGGCTCCGCTCCCGGGGTGGTTAAAGATGGTGCTTGCTCCGGTGCTGTCTCCGGCTCATTCTCGGGTCGTGCAGTACGGTTCGCCCTAGGTGGCTTCAAATTTCATCTACCTATGTAGGGAATGAGCAGGAATACCAGGTATAAGGCAACAAACAAGACAATTAGGCAAAGGAAATCTACATAGATAAGATAAGCACGATACGATACCTCAAAGCGTCCACTCTACTCGAAGGTTCGGGCAAAAAAGCCACGTTATAGAGAGAACAGGAAACTTGTCCCCACTCCCCGACTTTTACACGTCGGCGCGAGGTTATTCGTCCAACCCTCTCGCGTCGCACAATCTGGCGCAGACGCACTGTGACGTAGCGGAAATACACGCCCCGAGTCTTTAGAAATTGTGGCGCGAAACCTCCGCACATCAAAATTAAACTAATCACAATGTTTAAGGGCCAATTTGATTGGCACGTAACAATCGCGACAAAGCCACAAAAGAAAAAACTTAAAAAAAGAAAAAGTCTGTTAGCACAGTAACAGCTTAAAATCTAAGTCCTAACTATCCTATATAAAACCTAACTTAAAACCTACGAAATGTTTATATAAGGCGCCACCTGGTTTTTTGACCGATAACACGTCTACCGAAGTACCAGGAAACGGTATAGGTAGCCACATTGTTTTTGACAACACTAATCATCGACAGCACAAATTTGTCGGAGCATGAAACACTACTTAAATTAAAGCAAATGCGACAAGTCGCCTAAACTATCTAAACTAAAGCTAACATTAAAGTTCTTACGTGCAAACACACATAAGCGTTGCATCAAAACTGTTCTTAGTTGGCAAGAAGTGCCCAAATTTAAAAATGTTCATAGAGTGCATCACTCTACACTCTAGCAAATTTTGTTACTGGTACTTTGGTTTTCTAACGATGCACATTTAAAACTTGTCCATGACATAGTTGTGAATCAACAAATTTACCAAAAGTACCACCCTACTAAATCCTTATATGGCTAACCTAACAAATTACATTTCTATATCAGGCTAGCTTTTTCACTTAAATTTCAAGAAAAATAATTACCACGTCTGGTCATAGATACCACACGTTATGAAGATAAAAGATAAGACAAGATCTCAAATTGTTGTTAAAGATAAGAGATAAGATAATGATATTAAGCTTAAATTGTTATCCTCAAAGGTAATGGATAAGATAACGGTATTAAGCTTTAGTTATTATTTGAGATACTAGATAAGATAACGCGATATTAAGCTAAAGTTATTATTAGAGATAGTAGGTAAGGTAACACGAAATTAAACAAAAGTTATTACTAAAGATAATAGGTAAGATAACGTGAAATTATCTCGAAGTTATTACTAACGGTAGTCGGTAAGATAACGAGAAATTAAACCAAAATTATTACTAACGGTAGTCGGTAAGATAACGAGACTAAACTAAAGTTATTATTATAGGTAATCGGTAAGATAACGATATTAAAACTAAGGGTATTATCAAAGATAATAAACAAGACAAAGGTATTGGCCTAGTTATTACCAAAGACAATGAATAAGGTAAAGTTAGAGTGACTCCGTGGAGTCGTTAAATGGGCATTTCTCGTACCCTCTGAAAAGAGAAACCTGTGAAGCAGGTCCGTTTACAAGAAACGGCACGAGGGACCGGCAAAGACATTTGGGTGCATTCCTGCACCCGGCGATAATTGATATCAGTGATACAATCACCCGATACCCACACGGTATATAACGATATACACATCCACTCACACATTCACACACTCATACATACCTTCACTGCCAGTGCCCATGCACTGACAGCGGCACCACTTGACCTCACGAAAGATTCCCAGAGACGGGGTCCAGGTGTCTGTGAAAACCTCCCGCGCAACCACACGGTGACTAACAGAAATGAAAAAGGCAGTAGAAATAGGAACGGTAAAAAGAGGGAGGTTGGTTATTTGGAATGCATAAGTAAGTAAATTCACTTTATTGTAGGAAGAAATCCTAATTTTCAGTAATACAAATAAACAATAATTTTCATTACATATCATACACATTAATTAAATAATACTAAAACTATTGCTAGCCCATATAACAATTTTGAAATTTAATGTATAATAATAACTTTCTTTTGAATAAATGTATGTTATTGACATTTTTTAATTCACTAGGTAATTTATTGTATTTATCTAACCCTTTAAAGAACAATGAGTTCATAGTACTCTTATAATTTGTTTTCTTTATATAAAAGTTTTCTGTAGATCTTGTATTTTAAGAGTGAATTTCGTTGTTACAAATAACATATTTATAAAGGTATGTGGGATGTAAACCCTTCACTGTTTTAAAAATAAATATCATAGCTAAATAATACAATCTATCTTTAACTGACAACCACTGCAGGATACTTAGCATGTGTGCAATTGATGTATATCGATTACATCTCAAAATAATCCTCATTGATCTATTTTGTAATTTTGTAATCTATGTATTTGAGTTTGGTTAAAAGATAATTTATTGTTGCACAGTAATCAAAGTGTGGTTTTATAATACTGTTATATACCAAAATTCTACTATATTTAGATAGTGATTTGGATATTCGTGAAAAAAGAACAATTTTCTTGATATCTTTTAACCATGTAATCTAACTGTTTGCCAAATATTAGATGATTATCAATTATAAAACCCAAGTATTTAATATCAGTCACTATTTCTATTCTACTATTATTCATTTCAAGATTAAGTAAACTTGTGTTAAGTCGTTCATATTTTTTGTTTGTTGTTACAATCATAGCCTTGGTTTTTAGTACATTTAGTTTAAGTTTATTGACCTTTAAAAAACATTCAATATTTTTTAATGCTATATTAATTTTTTGTACATCACAATCTAAATGGTAGTCCGAGACATAAACAAGTGTATCATCAGCAAAAAGATTTATAGAGTGTGGTCCATGAACATAATTAATGTCATTTATATAAATAATAAATAATAAAGGTCCTAATACACTTCCTTGTGGAATTCCTATGTTATTAATGATATTATTCGATATTATATCACATATTTTAGTTCTTTGACTTCTGTTTGTAAGATAGCTTTTAAACGATTGCAGTACTTTCCCACCTATCCCATAATATTGTAGTTTTTGTATTAATGTTTCTCTATTAATAGTTTCAAATGCTCGTTGAAAATCAAGAAAAAATGCCACAATATATTCACTATTATCCACAGCATTTTTCCATTCTGTTATTATTAGCTGTAATGCAGTTTCACACGAATGATTTTTTCTGAATCCAGATTGACATCCCAAAACAAATTATTGTGATTAAAATACTTCATAAGTTGTTCATAAACTACCATTTCAAGAACTTTCTCTAATGCAGGAAGAGTATTTATTGGACGAAAGTTTATTGCTTCATTGGTATTAGATACTTTTGGTATTGGTATTATTGTACTGATTTTAAAAAGTTCAGGAAAAACGGCCTTTGTTAAAGACATATTAACGAGGTTTAATATAAAATGCCCTAATGCTTCAAAGGTTTGTTTTAAAAATTTACTGTTTAGTACATCATGTTTATTCACCTTTTTTAATGAAAAAATTATTTTACGTAACTGTGTCATACTTATTTCTTCAAATTTCTCCATTTTACTAGTTATTAATGGATATTCTACAGAAGACCATTTTCCTGCTATACCTATGCTGTTTGCTATTTCAGATATACTATTCACAAAATAATTATTAAAACTGTCTGCGATATCAACATAGTTGTTGCAAACTTTAGTTTGATCTTGCACATAGAAAATAATTTTATTGAAATTTGTATTTTTTGAAGGTTTTAAAAGTTGCTTCAAATATTTCCACATCATATTTGAATTACAATGATTATCATCAATTTTCTTTTCATAATATATTCTTTTCTTTGCTTTTAACATATTAACATACTTATTTCGTGCTATTTTATACAGACTCCATTTTGCTCTCGTGTATAAGTAACACTGTTTTTAAAATTTTTATATGCTAGGTCTTTTCTTTAGATAGGTTCTTTAATTGATCATCATAATATGGAACTTGGTTTGATTTAATGGTTATAGTTTTAAATGGCACAATATTATTTACCACTGAAGTACAATTATTAACGATTTCTTGCAATATTATATTTACATTATCTGTATTTAGGTGTTTTAAGTTCTCCATTGCTATTAAAAGTTGCTCATTTATCTTTTCGTATATATCATCATTAAAAATTTGAGTTCTTATACATTTTGCAGTAGGTTGCTTATTATTACATTTGAAAATGTTTATTGATATTATAGAATGGTCAGTAATTTTGGTGTATCATTCACACTAACACTAACACCTTCATAATTAGTAATAACGTAATCAATTATTGTTTTGCTACTATTAGTGATTCTAGTAAAATCATTTACAAGTTGATCTACTCCAAAAATATTAAACAAATTTTGTATCTTCTTTGTATAGTAGTAATTTAAGTTTGTGTAATCAATATTAAAATCTCCTATTATAATACACTTTCTTTTAGAAAATATTTTCAACAACATCTTCCAGAAAATCTAAAATACTGAATGATTTGTATTTAGTGAATGATATAGACCACCTATTAGCCACTTATTGCTACCCATCTTTACTTCAACAAATTGCAACCAATAATTCAACTCTAAAACAAAAGAATTCTTGATTTTGTAATCAGTATTGTTTTTGATATAAATTAAGACACCACCAGTATGCCGGCTACTGCTATCTGTGAATTACATTATAATTGTCTATTATTATTTCACTATCTTCGACATCTTTGGTTACCCTAGCTTCACTAAAATGATTACAACAGGATTGTAACTTACTATATTCATTAAAACATCGTCCTTGTGAGCTAGATAACTTGTAATGTTTACATACATAATGTCTTGATTAAATGCAGGCCTAGAAATCGAAGGAATTGATGCACTTACCGTAGTTGATTCTTGCCATGTTAGTTTTTTAAATGTTGAAATTTCATTTTATCGACAATGGTAGGTTTGTTGTTGATATATTTAATTGTTTTTGTCTGAATGCCTTGATCTTGTAATTCCTGTAGTCTCTTTTTTATATTTACATAGTATTCGTATTGTTTCTTTGTTTGGTCACCAAATACGCGGATATTATGGGCTGATAAATTTGTTTTATTTTTAAGTACAGTTACAGCATCTTCCTTCGAGTTCAAAATAACTTTTAATGGCCTTTTCTTTCTTCAGAAAATTTTCCCAACCTAAAGGTTTTAATGTTGTTCAAATCCAAGTTAAGGTTCTTCAAAAGTTGCTTAACTGCATCCTTATCGTGTTCATTTCTCTCAACAAACATTTTAGATTGAGATTCTTTAATATCTAACATAATAATGTTAGATGCACGAGCTTGTCTATCCATTATTTCGCTATAATATCTTCAGCATTTTCTGGTAGTTTCTCAGAACATATAGCTTGAATGGTTTCATCTTTATTACCACCACTGAATTTACTAACTTTTCTTCCAATATCGTAATCTTATTTATTAACTCTGGTACACGAAACATACCATTTTCACAACTTTCACAAAGGAACAACAGTTTTCTTTTACTTAATTTTAAGCATCTTACTTCAGTTTCTGAAATATCACCACATTTTTTACACAACTCCTTTTTACAGCTGTCACAACTGAAAAGTTGATCTTCTTCCTTTTTGCACTTATAACAAAACATTCTATTTTTGTAAAGTAATTCAAATTTTCCTTAATTTATCCTTTATGAATGTTTGTTTATATTATTATTAGAAATATAAGTAATTATCACTTCTGCCACATAAGGTACTGATAAAAATGTAGTTTTAAAAACAATGTTATCTACTTGAAATTATTTAACATATTATTGCAATTTATAAATGCTTTTTAATTGGTAATTTATTACTTATTCACCTAAGCAGTAGCACTATTATTTAGATAATCTTTAGCTCTTCAAAATGATATCAAGCACCTTATTTATTTCACAATAATTACACTAATAAATTTTAATATTAAACAGAGCACATGTAACAGCATGCATATGACATATAACCTCACTAAATAATAAGAGGCACTTCCAGGTAGAAGAAAGTAGAGGAAGGGCTCGCATTGAGCAAAAGAGACAGAGAAAGGTGGATAGCAAAGCGCCACTCAACCAGCCAATGTGGTCAGTAGCTCGGAGTGAGGGAATATCACTCTTATGTGGCACACGGGTGTTCCGGGACAAGAACAGGTCCACCGAAAGAAGAATAAGGCATAGCGGAGACAGCGGGATAAGAAAAAGTATAGTTTTTGGACAAGCGTCCGAGAGAAGGTAGAGAGTTGTCCCTGTTAAACACAGCGCAGTCTGAAGGACCACCTGCGATATTAATCCGACAAGATAAGGTATATCATATGTTGACATTCACTAGGCTCCTAAGAGAACTAGTACGAACTTTTTCCTAACGAGTGCATCGACTACGATAAGAAAATCAGACAAAAGTAGACACGACAACTTAAAAGTATTATTACAGATACATTCACACAAAAACAAACTGTTTTAAGGTAGTTTTTCAAAACAGTAGCACCCTAAACACACAAAAATGCCCAATTATAAGCAGTTAAATACAGATGCACTATCCCAATATGCTAAAACAACCGAGAATTTAATAAGATAACAATAAGAAGCAACAGCATCTCACCACAAAGTTCAATAAAAAACAATGAAAAAAAATGTTTATAAGTTATGTTGATTTAATAGAAAAAGAAGGAAATAATGATGTAGTATAATGTGGGCGACTGCAATAATTCAGAAGGAAAACACATGGAATAGATAATCCTAGTTTTTTGCAACTGCGAATATGAACTATTTCTTACAATGGCATAGGTCATGACTCCTATGTTGGCCCAAAGAAAAAATCATCCACTCAACATCAGCTAAAACCAATCATAAAAATTCAATGAGTTATTACAACCAAAGTTACAACAATTACCACACAAAATTAAATGACGTAAGAAAAAATACTAAAAACCGAATAATATGCAGTAGGAAAAGTTCGAGGGTTGATTAAGTGAAACAACAGAGTTATATTGGGGGGTGTAGAGAATGAAGTGATATATAACAGTATGGTCAAGGAAAAGTCAACCAAAAGAAAAAGATAGCTAATTTAAGGGAAGTAAAGTTAAACGTGCAAGAGATTATATACTGTATGAGAGAGGGAATAAGTAATTAAAGTAAACTAATTGATGGTGAGAACAGAAAAATATTAGGTAAATCGTGAGGAGCATGGAACATGAAAAACTTAAGTAGCATTTGGGTCAGCAGAGAATGGCTTAAGGTCTTTAATATGCCACCTGCCTTGGCGTTTTCCTTCAGCATCCTGAAGTTCGTAGATGAGGGGACTAATAACACAAGTGACTTTACAAAGAATGAATTAAAGGGCTAATTTTGAAGAGAATTTCTTAGATGCATCCGATAAGACATAATTCTTTTTCCAAACTTGTTCGCCCAAGGCGAAAGAAATATTTCGTTTACGTAAGTTATAGTGGTCCTTACTCTTTTCGTAAGCTTTTAACAAATTTTTTCTAACGTCGTTAAAGATAGAAGGTAATGACTGTTGGTCTTTGTCCCAGCGTACTTTATCGTCAAACGTCAACGTTAGTATCGTCAGGCACTAAACCATAGTAACTCCCATCGCTTGGGGTATATCTTCCAAAAACAAGAAATGACGGAGTGAATTGGGTTGCTTCATGTTTCGATGTACGCAAAGCTTGAGCAATTTTAAAAATATGTTCATCCCATGTAGTATGGTCTGAATCAATATAGGAAGAGATAGCGATAATTAAGACTCTATTTACTCTTTCGGTAGGGTTTACTTGGGGATGGTATTTTGCGTTAAACCAAATTTTTTGTACTTTGTAACTTTTAACGAAATTCTGAAAATCTTTAGAGATAAATTGTGCCCCATTGTCGCAAAGGATAATCTGAGGGACACCAAAGATAAGAAAGACATTTTGTTCTAGGAATTTAATTATAGCAGCGGATGTAGCTTTACGTAAGGGTTGCACCATAACAAATTTAGAAAACCAATCGGTGACAACTAAAAGATATTGGTTACCTCTTTTCGATCGGGGGAGAGGTCCTAATAAGTCAAGCGAAATTAATTGAAAGGGATAAGATACACGTTTAAAGTTACCCCATTAAACCAGGGCGAGCGTCTTGCGAACTCTTATGAGAACCACAAATTTTACAGTTCTTAATATAGCGACAAACAGATTGCTTTAGTGTGGGCCAGTAATATAATTCAGATATTTTAGCGAGAGTTTTTGTAACACCAAGGTGTGCAGCTATGGGGTCATCGTGACATAATTTAAGCACCTCACTGCGGTTAGCAGTAGGCATGACCAGTTTCCATTCAGGGATATTCGATATTTTATGCGGAGAAGAAGATACAAATTTATATAGTCTATTATTAGTTACACGAAAGGTAGGGAATTTATCAGGATTATCGGAAACTTTTTTAATCATATTGAGGTATCAGGTATCAGGAATTAAATTTGGAAGTTTAAGAGAAACAACATCACGAGATAAGGCATCAGGTACGATATTTAATTTGCCAGGCCTATGCCTAACGTCAAAAGTGAATTAAGATATACGCAAGTTCCATCTTGCCAAACGACCTGCGGGCTGTTTCAATTTACTAAGCCAAGTGAAAGCTGCACAATCAGTGATTACGGTAAAGTCTGTGCCTTCAACAAATCCTCTAAATTTCTCGATGCCAAAGATAACGCCCAATAATTCTCGTTCGGTAGCAGAATATTTTTGTTCAGCAGAAGTTAAGGCACGACTTGCATAAGCGATTGGATGTTCTAAACCATTGCTTACCTGGAACAACATTGCACCTAAACCAGTAAGCGAGGCATCGGTTTGTATATAAAACTTTTCATCGAAATTGGGTGAAATTAAGATAGGTGCTGAAGTGATTAATGTTTTAATTTGTTCGAAAGCCTGTTGAGATTCTGAATTCCACTCGATAGTTTGGGATTTCTTTTTATTTTTAATTAAAGCGGTAATGGGTGCAGATATAGTTGAAAGATTAGGTAGAAAGATGCGATAATAGCTAATCATTCCGATTAAACGTTTGATTTCGGTAACAGTTTTAGGTGTTTTGAATTTAGTAATAGCATCGACTTTAGCAGGATCTGCTCGTAGGCCAGTTCCATCGATAATAAAACCAAGAAATGTAAGGGACGAACAACAAAATTGACACTTTTCCCAGTTTATCTTAAAACCTGCTGCATTTAAGCGATCTGCAACCTCATTTAATGTAGCGATATGTTCATCAAAAGAACTTGAGATAACTAAAATATCATCCAAAAATACAAAGGCACGTTCCTGGTGTAAGATAGGACCTAACGTTTGATCCATAGTACGTTGTAGGGTTTGTGGTGCGTTACAGAGACCAAATGGCAAAAAGTTATATTCGAAAAGACCTCGGCCTGGAACACAAAAAGCAGTTTTTTGACGAGAAGATAGGACGAGAGGTATCTGATAAAAAGCTTGTCTAAGGTCGATAGATGAGATAAATTTTGCGTTTCGAAGTAGGCTTAAAATAGAGTCAGTTCTAGGTAAAGGGTAGGCATCAGAAACAGTCACGGAATTCAACTTTCTGCCATCGAAACAGACACGCCATACGTCATTCTTCTTCCGAACTAATAATACGGGAGACGTCCAGGGTGAATTTGAGGGAGATATAACACCAGATTCTAACATTTTATCTATTTCAGCATGTAAATGCTTTTGTAATGCAGGCGATAAGAGATATTGACGTTGCTTAAAAGGAAGGGCATCACCTGTAGAGATAATGTGTGTTGCAGTCGTAACGCAACAAGTTCGGAGGTATTAAGTTTACGAAATTTGTCAATTGTAGCGTTAAGGGTCACATTTTGGGAATCAGTAAGAGAAATTTTGTTAGATATTCCTGTAGATGCACAGGAATTTGTTTTAAGAGAGGTTTGCCATGAAAAATCCTGGAAATAAAGTGACAGATTAAAAAGTTTACAGAAATCCACACCTAGTAGAAAAGGATAAGCTAATGCAGGGACAATCAAAAATGAAACATCACGTTCAAGTGATTCTACTCGAATTTTTAACTTAAGGGAACCCGTTACATATATTTGATTATCGTCAGCTAAATTTATGGAAGTTTTTTCGGGAATAATTTGAATTTTAATATTTTGTTTAGATAATTGATGTAAACCTTTGTTATTTATAAGGGAGCAAGAGGAACCTGTATCCAATAAAGCAATTACGTTTAAGGAACCAATCGAAATGGGCAAGTGTGGACGGTTATCAAAGGGTTTCTTAACCACTTGTAAAGCGGCAGACTTTTTATGATAAAAGGAATTGACGGTTTGTAACCACTTAGGCCACTCGGATGGAGTAGTATAACATAATTCTTCTAATGAAGGTAAGGCATTTTGTACATTAACAGTAGCGGTATTATTGTTAGATAAATTTAATGACGGTACGGTATTGGAAGTAGTTTTATGATTTAAATTTATTGACGTCTGGGTCCGTTGAATGATTGGTGTTGAAGACGATTTTGATTCCTTGAGATATTCACGCCCTGATTTGAAATATCTCGACGGGAGTTTCCCGAAACATTAGGATTACATTTTGTGCAGTTAGATTTGTAGATATTTGAGCGACCACAACCATAACAAAAAATATTTCGAGGGTATGTGCAGACATTATAGTTATGTCCACTTCTCTTACAGTTCCAACAGGTAAGCGAGTTATTAGTTACGGTAGCAGGAACATTAAGAGTAGAAACTTTATGGGAAGCTCGAACTTGGCAAGCTAAA
The DNA here is from genome assembly GCA_036346225.1 of Platerodrilus igneus. Lineage (NCBI taxonomy): Eukaryota > Metazoa > Arthropoda > Insecta > Coleoptera > Lycidae > Platerodrilus > Platerodrilus igneus. Next base: position 3,418,107 of record JARFIW010001237.1, read on the forward strand.
TCGGGTTCTAAAAGACTAGATTGTTTTTCTGGGGGTGGACGGTATTTATCAATTCTTAACTTCACTTCCTGAAGAGAACGACATAGATCTTTAAAGTGCGCTAAAGAAGAGATGTGTTGTAAGGCCAGACGTTCAGAGAAATACGGGTTTAAATTTCTAAGTAACTGATCGATAATTTCAGATTCTGAAGGTTTTTTATCGAGTCTACTATATAAGGCTTCTAATGAGGTAATGAAGGAAACAACATTTTCGTCAGGACCTTGGGTTCGATTTCGTATCTCGTTCCAAAGGTCGGTAATATAACCATGAGGTAGGAAGTCTCGTTTTAGGCACGCAACTAACTCCTCCCAGGTAGAAATTTGGTCTCGGATGTTCCTGTACCAGATTAACGCGGAGTCTGAAAATAAGTCACCTGCTGAAACGAATAAATCTTGATCTGTACACTGGCGAGAGAATTTGAAATCATTAATACGGTCAAGAAAGGACGATAGAGAGACTTGCGGGTCAAACCCTTGAAAAGTGAGACCCCATTTGTATACAGGTATGGATTTTCCTACTGGTTGAGGTGAAGTAAGTACGAGATTTGAAAAGGGTAACGATATATCTACGTTTTTTTTTAAAAAAACAAGGGTTATATTTAAATTTAATATAAATAGATAATTTTTGTGATAAACGGTGTTTAAAGGCATGCAAATTAGTTAAGTGATTATGTATTTGTATTCATTCCTATATACATGATGCACTCGCCTGTATAATTTAAAAGCAGGGTGGAGGGATAAATCCTAAAAGCTTGCAGGTCTGTTTAGAACAACCAAACACATATTTCAGATAATTTCAGTTATCACTTCATTTAAAGTTACAGTAAAGTAATTAGATTAGCATTTGTAAGACAAAAGGTATATATCACAATAACCTCAAAATGATGGTTTTCATTACAACCGCTGACCTGTCAATTCAGGAAAATCTCTGGGGAATTTTACAAGATACCAACCTGAAATTTAAAATCCACAGATATCTTAGTGAACATAGATAATGGCGTTTATTAATTTAATTTAGATGAAAAAGCTATTTAAAACATTAATTAATACATTCCATAGGCATACAGGAATTATACCCCCTAAAAAAACAACACGTTGGGCGGCAAATTCTTACATTTAAACGGTAGTTACATTTCAAAGTTCGATAAATACAACACCGGAAGCGGGGTTTACTAGACACCATCGGTCGTTGGTAGCGCTAATCTTATACAGATTTTGGGCGCGCTCATCTACCAATGACGTCACCAATGCACAATTTATATTGCGCAATAATCGGGAATTTATATAAATTTAAACAATATATTCTAATGCAATTACTCACATGAATATGCCTCTGGGTTAAAGTTGGCTTCTATTCCAAGTCCATCAGGCTACAGAGGCCCTGTCGAGGTAGTTAAAGGTGATACGCCGACGCTCTTCCAACGCGTTCGGACCAGCAATCAGGGTTCCGCTCCCGTGGTGGTTAAAGATGGTGCTTGCTCCGGTGCTCTCTCCGGCTCATTCTCGGGTCGTGCAGTACGGTTCGCCATAGGTGGCTTCAAATTTCATCTACCTATGTAGGGAATGGGCAGGAATACCAGGTATAAGGCAACAAACAAGACGATTAGGCAAAGGAAATCTACATAGATAAGATAAGCACGATATGATACCTCAAAGCGTCCACTCTACTCGAAGGTTCGGGCAAAAAAGCCACGTTATAGAGAGAACAGGAAACTTGTCCCCACTCCCCGTCTTTTACACTTTGGCGCGAAGTTATTCGTCCAATCCTCTCGCGTCGCGCAATCTGGCGCAGACGCACTGTGACGTAGCAGAAATACACGCCCCGAGTCTTTTGAAATTGTGGCGTGGAACCTCCGCACATCAAAATTAAACTAATCACAATGTTTAAGGGCCAATTTGATTGGCACGTAACAACACATGCTACCAAAGTTATATTGCATTTGATGAATGAGAAGCTAGATGTGGGGCACGCTTTGTTTATGGACAACTATTATAATAGTTACAATTTGGCCGTCCAGCTACTAGAAAGAAAAACTGTTTGTTCAGGAACTCTTCTATGCAATAGGAAAAACACACCATTGGAAGTAAAGAATGCCAAACTCAAAACAGGAGAAACCATAGTTCGATATGCAAATGGCATTATAAGCGAGAAGTGGCATACATATCCACTCAATATAATAACGAAATGGTGGAATTTAAAAATCGGCAACACGTAGTTCAACAGAAACCCGAGGCTGTGTTCGAATACAATAAATACATGGACGAAATAGATCAAAAGGATCAAATGATGGCATACTACCCTTTTGAAAGGAAGTGTATTAAGTCGTATAAAAAATTAGGCATGCATATCTTTCATATGCTATTATTAAATTCCTACCATATTTTTAAAAAATATGGGCTGCAGCCACGTATGCCTCTATATGATTTTCATCTGCATATTATAAGACAAATGCTTACATTATCAAATGTTGTTCGAGAACAAGCACCAGGAAAATGTGTGAAATGCATTTTAGAAAAGAATCTGGCGACTGCAACAAAGAAGGTGTCGCACCGGTGCTGTGTGGTATGCTACAAAAACAAAATCCGTAAAGAAACTGCCTACTGTTGTTCTACGTGCCCAACAAGACTCGCATTGTGTGCTAGTGGAAAATGTTTTTCTGAGTACCACAAAAGTGTATAAATTCAAAATTTTGTAATTTGCTTTGTTCTTTTGTTTTATTTTTTATATATGGTGTATAGTGTATACTTTCCATTGATTTTGGAGTTTTAATTGGAACTCGTGTTTACTACAGTGATTGCATTCAAAGACTTATTTTTTGAAAAATCGGTATTTGTAAGCAACATTTGATTTATTTTTATATTTTTCTATTTATGTTTTATCCGAGTGTATATATTTAAATTTGTTATTAGTAATATGAATGTGGATTGCAGTATTTTTCTCTTTACCCTGCCATTATTTTGTCCAAAATCAAATGCAAAAACTCATGACGTTTATTGGCGGCCTGAGCTCCAAAGTGTAACATTAAATAGATGTCTAAAAACGTATGCTGATTTTGTTGAGCATTCATTTTTTTAAGCAATTGTATATATATATATATATATATATATATCTGAAGCCAAATATACCAAAAATACTTAATATTTCTAAATAAACCCTTTCACTCTTAGGAATAGTTATATATTTTATATCAGCAGTGAAAGGGTGTAAGGATTTGATGATAAAGTACATTTCGTGGTAACTAGTATACTTATCTTATTGGATATGTTTGCACCAATTGCCATATGTAGATTTACTAAGGAAAATGCTCCATGGTTAAATGATAACTTACGTAGCATTATGAAAAATGTGTGATATGGTATTGGCTAAATTTAAAAAAACTATATGTAAAAATGACTGGGAGCAATTCAAACAATTTAGTAATCTCTCTACTAGTGTCATTAGACATCAAAACAAATCTTATTTTGATCATAAATTGCTTGATGTGTCGAAAGCAAATCTGGTCAGTACTCAAGCTCAATTTGCTGTCTAAAAATTCTAACAGCCCAAGCAATTTAAAGTAAACGAAATAAATAATAATTTCATCGATTACATCAAGCATAGTAATCCTAATACTGATACACTGCAATTTTATCAATCAAATTTACTATTTAGTATTGGTAACTTATTTGGTTTTAAAGTACATTTAGAAACAAGTTTTAGATATAATTGAATCTATTAAAAACTCTTCTTGCGGAACTGATGGTATTAACATTTTGACGATAAAATTGTATATCCCCTATCTGTTGCCAATATTACAAATATTATACATCATTGTGTTATAATACGTTTATCCAACCACCTGGAAGTTGATACTCATTACACCTATACTCAAATGTTCTCACCCACAAACTTTAAATGAAATTAGACCTATAAGTACAGTATTGCCCGAAATAAACAGTACTGAAATTGTAATTGTTTTGTATATTTAAAAAATACATATTATTGACACTTTATTATATGTTCTAAATGTGCACCTCCTCGTTCGAGACAGACTTCATAACGATGTTCTAAGTTTCTGGTCATGTTATTGAATAAGGGTTGTCTCAGGGCTGCGAAGAAGACTCTAACGGCATCCTTTAATTCGGTTTGTGGTGCCCGTTTGAAAACGGCATTTTTAGCCATGCCCCAAATGTATGCGTCTGGAGGTGTGAGGTCTGGAGAATGTGAAGGATAAGGAAGTCAGTAAATCGTGATATGAATTTGCTTGGAAAATGTTCTTGAAGAAATTGACGATTGCGGCAGCAGTATGGCAAGTTGCCCGTCCTGCTGAAAAAATTGGTTTCAAATGCCAAGTTACGTGCACGACAGAATTGACGTAGATCAGGGATAAATCGTGTTAAAATTTGTCTGTACCTCTGTTGATTAAGTGTGACTTGCCTACCATTCTCTTCGATAAAGTCGGACCAATGATTCCGTGTCCGGAAACAGCACACCAGACACTCACTTTTTCACTATGTAAAGGAACCTCTTGAACCTCATCGGGTCTGGCAAAGCCCAGAAATCGATTTGTGCGACGATTCACATAGCCTGACAAGTGAAAATGTGCTTCGTCTGAAAACCAAACATTTTCAAAAATTCAGGATTTTCATACTGTAACGCGAGAATTCTGGCGCAATATTCCACTCTACTGCGATAATCCCGAGGATGTAGTTGTTGATGTACCTGAATCACATACGAAAATGTACCCAGCTCCTTCAGGATTCTTTGAAAGGAAGTTCTTTTAAATCAAGTTGTAACGCTGTCCTTGCCTGGCTGACTTTCGGATTTTCTAAGATTTTCTCAAAAACAAGTTCATGGTTATTGTTGTTGTTAACTGTCCTGGGATGCCCCGAGTTTCCTTTTCGTTGGCACAATACACTACCTGTATTTCTAAACTTTTCAATAACCTTCAAAATTACAGCATTACTTGGAGAACGTTTATTAAACCTTTGTGTGAATTGATCAGACACGTATAGCAAACTTGCACCATTACGTCGGCCGATTCCGTATGAACGAAAATAATGCTCTACCAGAAACACTTTCTCCTCTGTACTTAACACCATTTTTAACAATTAGGCCCTACTAATTACTTGTTTGAGGTTTACTTGACAGGTCTATACTAGCTAACTTGAGTGTGGCAGCGCACGCATAAAAACACCGCCAACTTAGTTTCAGTACTGTTTATTTCGGGCAATACTGTATTTTGTCCATAGTATTGGCAATTCTATTCTCTTAAACATGTTTAGATTCATAAGTTCAATTGGGTGCACTTTTAATTTAATTTTAAATTAATTTTACTTATACCATTGCCATATATACTAATTATGTATTAATTGAATGACTTTACAAACATTAAACATGTAGATTTTCAGGGATAAGAGGAAGAGCAGCAAGTGGTCTTTTACCTCCATGCTGAACTTCACTTCTTGGTAGAATTTTTTCTCTCTCTAGTTATTATACTTGTATTGAATGCCTTAATTAATTATTTACCAAAAAAGACAATTATTATTATTCTCTCTGGAGTACTGACTACTTAAAACTTGCCTTCAAATGATGATGAAACATAAGACTTTTGTTTTCAAACCTTTCTTCAAACAGGTTCATTGCTTATGACCTCAATCGAATTAATTACTTCACTTACATTTTTTAATAAACAAGACCGTAGATAATAAAACCGCTGTACATCATTTAGCACAAGATACTTTCTACTAGTGCATTCGACGTCATCTTATGCATCCATCATAGCTGGGGAGAAGAATCGATACGAATTTAAAATTTTGATTTGCATCAGTATTATTAGTATTACTGGTTTAACTTTCAATTTGGTAAAAAAGTTTAACACAAAAATGCAAGAATACTTACTCATCTTTAAGTCAAATGCCGTAGATGCTTCTTCAAGTGATTTGTTGTAACTAATATCAATTCTAGATTTTCCTGTAGTGCTATGCTTTCTATCTTCATCTTGAAATGGAAAAACCTTACCTCGACTTATCCAGTTATAATTATAAGTTCCAAAAAATTTTACAACAAACTCTCCCTTATTGTGAGAAATTTTCTCGATATTTTCAGGTACTTCAGAAGGAAACAAAATTGTCGCAGGCCACCAACGAAACACTCCTAGTTTGGCCCATACAACTTCATCATATAATGGAAGGCGTCCAGTCTCACAATCATCACAAATAAATGTACCATCCTCCATGTAGTTCGCTTTTATACACTCTGAATGCACACTTGTGGGGCAGGTTTGACAATAAATTAAATTTCCTCCAACTAAGCAAATAAAACACCATGATGCATTAATAACGCTATTTGATTTCTTTCCACTTCTTCTTTTTATCGGTGATTCAAAGTGCCTTGGACAAATAATTTGAGAATTTGTTAAAATGTAGGTTCCCGCAGGAACACAGTAGTTGGTAGAATGGTATATGGCTGGACAGCGTAAGCATCTTACAACTTGACTACCACGACACATAGCAGCACGTGCACGTGGATTGTCCGATGAACATGAATGACAAACATGTGATGGGCAAAATAATTTATCTAAATCTTTGTCATTAAGCCTTATTGTTTGAATAAGTGACCACTGTGTTTGAGGCCATAAGTTTAAGCACTGTGGGTGATAAAATCTCCCACATTTGTTTATTGAACATTTTTGACGTAATGTACCATCTTTAGCTGATACCTAAAAATATTATTAAATTAGTAATAAAAAGAAATGGAAAAAATTACATAAAATTAAAAACCCACATTTATTATAAATTAACTTATGTGGTGTTAATCTGAAAAACAGTTATATTTTAAGCTTACATTTTATTCCCTAATTAATGAAGAAAGTCAATGGTTAATTCTAATTAACTCTTTAGAAAATCAGAATTGGAAGTGTTTACTCCAAGGTGCTGCATGTTCATGCATTATTATTATGAGATGCATGCAACTGAGTATGTAGTACAATAATTAAATAATAATTTTACTTTCCAAGACACAAAATCACATTTGTTAAAATAGTCTAATTTCAATTGGCACTATCAGTGTTGGGAAATTCTAAATATTAATTTATTGTTACTTATTTTGTTCGGGCTCCTGTCCCTCTCTTCTTGATCCTTGTTAACCCCTTCCTTTAGCAATCATAAAGAGACTTAAAACCAGCAGCCGACGAGGGTGTGGGGTTGTCATGTTTGAACCACCGGAAGTGTCAAACTAGTTTCATGTTGTGAGTGCTCATTGACAATAAAATAGTGCCGTTAAGCTTGATATACAGTTAACAAATTACAGTCCACATCATCATTAGAGGAGTTCAAAGTAAGTGTTTATGTTAAGTAATGCATGATACATACTTTGATCCAACATTTTGAGCCTTCGACCGGATTGAATTCCTTTTGTTAAATTGAATTTCACGCCCCAATTCCTTGATTTTGTTTGTTTTTTGATTGGGAGGGTGCTATAAATTCATTATTGCTTTAAACTGTATAGACATTTGCTTAGAAGTTTAGAACAATTTGTTTGATTTGTTTTGCAATCTAAGTAAATTTTCGTTTTGAATACTATTTATTTTATGTTCAAGTTCTATTCGAGAATTTAATTAAGATAAATAGTAAAGGTACTAAATAGCATTCTTGAGAGCTTGGGGAACAAGTATACATAGGGTTGGGATAGCAAATTCTTAAACGTTTCGAGTTAAAGACAGGTGGTTTATGGTTGCAGCGTAGTTATTCTTTTGTTATCTTTGCTGTGCGGTATTTTTACAAGCCTTGTGTTGTTATTCCCTTTAGAAGATTTAGGCATTTTTCAATTTCAATTTTGTGCACCTGCATTTTACAGTGGTATTGTATTGTTTATAGAAACAATACTTGTCATTTATTGCTCAAACATCACTTCCTTGGGTGGTCGTAAAAACAACCTTTTCCTATAGAATTTTAAGGCTTGTAGTTGCCGCTTTGTTGCTTTAGGTGGTATTGAACCCCTTCACAATGGTAGTTACCACAGAAAGGTTGATTTTTCAAGGTAAATCGGCATTAAGTAGATTGATAGCATTGCAAAGCACATTGTCTAATTTAGATGGAACCGGTGATACTTTTTGGGCAAATTGAAGCCAGTATGCAATTAACTTCGTAGATTATATCAGATTTTGACAAATTGTATACAGAATGCATCTTAGATGATGAATGTATTGAAGAAATTTCGGATATTCGAATTAGTTTAGATAAATATTTCTTGCAGATTAGAGCACGGTTCACTGAATGTCAAAGGCAGTTTGAAACTAAAGTGCCTCTAGCATCATTGGTGGACAATTCACAGTCAGACACAAACAACATACGCTTGCCGACAATTCCATTAATAAATTTTAATGGGAAAATTGAAGATTTTAAATCATATTACAATGCATTTCATACTTTGATCCATTCAAATCAAAATCTTTCTCCTATTGAAAAGTTCTATTTTTTGTTAAACAGTTTAGATGGCAAATCTAAACAACTCGTTAAACATTTATCGGTCTGTGACGCAAATTACGATATTGCCCTAAAAATTACTATAGATCGCTATGAAAATGAAAGATTAATTGTTACAAATTATTTAAATTGCATGGAAAAGGCTCCCAAATTGAATTGTGCTACATCAGATAGTTTAAGGTCCTTATTAAACATATTCGTTGAAAGCTCCAGTTCTTTAAAAACTTTTGAAAATGTCCATCTGTTTGATTTTGTTCTTTTCAATTGGCTATTACAAAGGTTAGATTCAGACACTGCCAAACGTTTCGAAACGCAGAATACTACGGAAATACCACGTTTTGAAGAATTAAGAGCGTTCTTAGATCAATCATGTAAGGCTTTAGAGATAAATGATTTGATGTCTCAAAAAGCACCGAAAACCGTCAACTTTGCGACTAACAGGTACAAGAAAGTGCAGAAAACATATTGTGTGAAATGACGTTAGTCGAAACTTATTCTAGAAACGATGCAGGTCGGTTGATGGTTTCATTGCCTTTTAAAGGACCAGAACCAATCTTTACTGATTCTCGTGCAATCGCTTTATGTCACTTTTTGGGGTTGGAAAGACGTTTGCAGAATGACTCGCATTTACGAGCGTCATACAATCTTTTCATGCAAGATTACATAAACACAGGGCACATGAGTCCTGTACCTCTTCTTTCGTTGGGTAGTAGTCCTGTTTATTACATTCCGCATCATGCGGTAATAAAGCCAGAGAGCACAACAACTAAATTAAGAGTTGTGTTCGATGCAAGTGCAAAAACCTCAGACGGTATTTCACTAAATGACACGTTGTTACAGGGAAAATCACTACAAAAGAATATTTTTGAACTTCTATTACAGTTTCGGTTTCACAACATTGCTTTCACGGCGGATATCAAACAAATGTATCGCCAGATCGAGATTATACCAGAACATCAAGATTTCCAACGTATTTTGTGGAGATTTGATTCATCTGATCCTCTTGTTGATTACCGATTGAACACCGTTACTTATGAGATAAAAGCTTCTCCTTTTCTTGCTCTTCGTACGATCCAAGAATTAGCAAGATTGGAAGCGGTTCGTTACCACCACGCTTCACTTGTTTTATCGTCCAACTCATATGTAGATGACATCATCAGTGGTTGTGAAACTGTTGAAGAAGAACAACTTGCTGGTTCAAGAACTGACTGAATTATGTAAGCTTGGTGGTTTTGAATTTAGAAAATGGAATAGTAATTCCACTCTTGTCTTGTCAAATATACCCAGTTCACAAATCGAACAACCACTGCTGACGTTTAGTCAAGAACAAATTCCGCTAGTAAAGCTGTTAGGGCTCAAATGGTGTTCCGATTCAGACGTTTTTTCATACGATATACGAATTAGTGAGCGTCCTTGTACAAAAAGGAACGTTCTCTCGACATTAGCGAGAATTTCCGATCCCCTAGGTTTCTTAACTCCTGTTACATTTTTTATTAAACATTTCGTTCAGCGTTTATGAACTTTAAGAATCAATTGGGACGTCCAGCCTCCCGAAAAACTTATTCGTCAATGGGACAAGTATTTGTTGCAACTTCCATTCTTATCCAAGTTGAAAATTTCTCGTCCGTTGATTTGTAAAGACTTAAAGAGCATCGAGTTACACGCCTTTTGCAATGCCTCAGAAGCAGGTTATGCATATGTTGTTTATTTTTGTTGTTTTGACAAAAATGATAATATTTTCGTGTATTTTGTTTGTGCAAAAAGTAAAGTTGCACCCATAAACAAGGTTTCGTTGCCACGTTTAGAGTTGTGCGCAGCAGTTCTACTCGCAAATCTCGTAGAGTATGTGAAGAAAACATATTTCAAGTTAGAATTTACCAGCATCTTTGCTTGGTCGGATTCTACAATAACACTTTCATGGTTAAAATCGCCATCTAATAAATGGAAAACTTTTGTGGCAAATAGAATTGCACATGTTCAATCGCTGGTTGCACCCTCTAATCGGAAGCATGTCAAATCACAAGACAATCCTGCCGATTGTGCCTCTAGAGGCCTTTCTCCAACTGAACTTATCAATCACCCGCTATGGTGGGCGGGTCCTGTGTGGTTAAAATTACCTTTGGAAGAATGGCCTAAACAACCATTTGTTGATAATTCAGCATCAGAATTGTCACAAAGTTCTGCCGAAGCAAAAGTCGTGTTGATTGCCATTCGAACCCTCGGATCACGTTTTGTCTTCTTTGTTAGATACATTCTCCGATTTGCAAGATTTTAAAAATAATTATTCACTGCCGCCGTTTTGTGTTCAACCTCAAATTACCTAATGGAAAATTAACTGGTGCGATTACACTTCGAGAAAGAACATCAGCGTTAGAATTATTAGTTAAACATGTTCAAAACGGTGCATTTGCGGAAGCTTTGGAAAAATTGAACAAGGGACATTTAGTTAGCAAACAACTCCGTTCTCTTACTCCATTCGTAAATTACCGGGGACTCCTCAGGGTGGGCAGTCGGTTAAAACATTCGGGCATCTCACATGAAGCAAAATATCCTTTACTTTTCCCTCGACTCCAACGTCTAACAACTCTTATTATACAGGATTGCCATATTAAAAATTTACATTGTGGTAATCGTACAACCCAGTCATTATTGCAACAGCATTTTTGGATTTTGTCTGCTAGGAGAGCCATAAGACAGTGTCAAAACCTTAAAGGCATATATTTGTCTCTTTGTTTGTTTCAGCACTAAGAAAGTGCATTTAGAATTGGTTTCAGATTTGTCGTCACAAGCATTTTTAGCCGCTTTCCGTCGATTTATTTCTAGATGCGGAAGGTGTATCCACATGTACAGCGACTGTGGTACCAACTTTGTAGGTGCTGAAGCCAAAATACGCGAACTGTTAGAACAATCCGCACACGCACAAACATTGAGTGATCGTTCAACCCCCCCTTCTGCTCCGCACTTCGGTGGGCTATGGGAGGCGGAAATTAAATCTGTTAAAACTCACCTATTTCGGGTAGTTGGTGAGCAAAAATTGACTTATGAAGAATTTAATACTGTTATAGTGCAAATTGAAGCACTGTTGAACTCCCGTCCATTAGGTCCGCTTAATTTGGATCCTAACAACTTATCTTGTTTGACCCCCAAGTCAGTTTTTAACCATCGAACCTATTTCTGTCATTCCAGATACGGACGTTACTGAGGTACCGATTAATCGTTGGCAACTAGTTCAGCGGTTACAGCAAAGTTTCTGGAAGCAATGGCAATCAGAGTACCTTCATACACTTCAGCAAAAATCTAAATGGTTTGCTTCAGAGGAATCGCTAAAGCTTAATACCTTAGTGTTGATTCAAGAACCCAATTCCCCGCCTCTTCAATGGAGATTGGGTAGAATCATTCAACTGCATACCGACAAAGATAACGTTGTTCGCGTTGCAACTGTGAGAACGGCGCATGGGACTCTTAAAAGACCTGTGCTAAAGCTTTGCCCTTTGGCCTTAGAACAATAATTGTTCGTGTAATAATTGTTGGTGTATTTGTGCAACAAGCTCATAGGGTTAGATATTATATAGCTATTTAGTCTAGTTCCGTATAAGTTAGTTAGTATCGTTCATATTAGTTGTTTACTTTGTTTAGAAATAAATTTGTATTTATTTTGGTGGGCGGGATGTTCGGGCTCCTGTCCCTCTCTTCTTGATCCTTGTTAACCCCTTCCTTTAACAATCATGAAAGGACTTAAAACCAGCAGCCGACGAGGGTGTGGGGTTGTCATGTTTGAACCACCGGAAGTGACAACCTAGTTTCGTGTCGCGAGTGCTCATTGACAATAAAATAGTGCCGTTAAGCTCGCTATACCGTTAACAAATTACAGTCCACATCATCATTAGAGGAGTTCAAAGTAAGTGTTTATGTTAAGTAATGCATGATACATCCTTTGATCCAACATATTTTATAAAAAATATTCATTGCTAAAGTCAGTTTCTAACATACGAGTTTTTGGCATTACAATTTACTAAAACAAATTATTTTAAACTTCAAATTTAATTTCAATTAATAGTTCCCGGTATATAAGAATTTTGATAAGCATTTGCTTTAAAGAATATCGTATTCCTTATTCAATATACAAGAGTTTCTGCAATATGTTTCAATTCAGTAAATAAAAGTTTGTAGATTCGTTCATCTCCAAATTTAGATAAATGTTTGTTCCCCAAGTACATATTCCATTAATCAATTATTTGACTGCTTACAAGACTATTATCCAACACCAGTTACGTTATGCAAGGTAGTTCAATCAATAAAGAATAGCTCATAATAGTTTATAGCAATAAAAAATTTTTAATTCCCATAATTTAAAAAAGGGATATCTAAATAACTTGTCAGGCGAAAGGAATAAAATTAAATGAAAGGGGATCTACTTGTTCAGTCCCTTGCTGATGCAGTCTATAGAATGTGATCTACAGATCACTTCCTATGAATGTGTAAACAAGCCTTAAAGTCCACTGTAGGTAAAGCTACAAAAGAGATGCAGAATCAATTAGTTAAAATGCATAAAAGAATAGAAACAAATAGGACCAATGGTGGCTTCTTAAATGGATCCAATTTTATCAGTAGAAAATAGCATCTTGAGGGCCTTATGTCGTTTGGAAATCTTGGACAAATAAAATACTTTCCAATATTCTAAACAGACATTGTAACTGCTGCATAGATATTTAACCATTACATTAATTCATATGAACATATCAATAGATGGTATATGAGATTTTCTTCCTATCGCATGGTGTTTATAAATTGGAAAATTAACCAATTAAATTTTAAAGGTTCTACCCATAGGCTGCTCTAAAATTCCTAGTAGTTTCAATTCTTTTCGTTTAGCTTGAAATATCTATAGGTCAGAAAATATTTTGGAGTAGGCTAAGAGCACAAGTTGAATTATTGATAAATAATCATCGATTTAATGACATAGATATTTTGGTTGAATTTGTATGATTCTGAAATATAGAGATGTAGCAAAGAACAATGTAGTATTTTGATTGATCTATAAATGGTAAGCAAAGCCCCAATTGATAGAAAAGTTTCTTTTTTTTATTTGAGTAATTTACAAGCATATTGGTTGTAATTGCAAGGTACATTCTCAAGTAAATCCTTCAAATTTCAATTGCACAATTTACTTCACTCGCAGTCTTAAGTTTGCATATATTATACCAATTAAGCTACTTTGATTATTTAAACATTCAGAATCAGTTAGTGATTGTCAAAATTACTCTGCAATTAGCAGGGAGTGTAGAAATATCCAATTCAGAAACAAGAATTTCATCAAATATGAAACATTTTTGGTCTTATAATAACAGCATTCATAAAGATAGTGGTATATCAGCTAAAATGCTCAGCAGACATTGGTAATAGATTTATAGAACATTTTCACACACGTTATAACAAATCACACAAACACTCCATTTAATGATGCATTTATATACTGATACGAGTATTGCAAGTTTATTGTTTCATAAATTTATAGAGGTTGAAATACTAAAGATCTTAGAACTAGATGCCAATAAAAAAGCTAGAAATGATGACATTCCTTCATTTTTTAAAAAAAGTATTCGGTTATTTTGTTTTTCACTACTGTTTCAAAAAATATAAAGGAACATGCAATTGTGTTTTCTGCAGTAGAGGGAATTTTGGTGAAAGAATATGCAATCGCAGTTGGTAATCTATTGAACCCTAAAAAAATAATTTTTGCATGACAAATGTCAAACAACAGAATATGTATGTATTTAGCAACTAAGGAAATAATAAAAGACTTGGGTATTTAAACACGCTAGAATTAAAGTCTCAACTATATTTGTTACAATAAGGCAGTTAATTACCCTCCTCAAAAAGAATAGCAATTTCAGATGTGTCACTATATATAACACATGTTGTAATTGAAAACATACTAAAAACTACCACACTGAAATTACCATCAGTCATTATATTCATACATGTAGAAATAGGGCTAAACGAGTACAGCTACGTAATGAGCTTTAGGTGGCAAGGGCATATAGCAGAGTGTGAAAAATAATTAAACTCTAAGATTAGAATTTAAAAATGAAAGCTATCGGATTTTTGTTCATGAGGACGTATAAGTGTTACTTCTCACAAGTAACAAAACTGAAAACAGCAAAGCAAACATCAACGATGAAGATTTTGGGTTTCCCACAAGTTGCAACTTCGACAAAACGTTTGTAAAAAAAGGTAAAAATTAATAATGCAGAGAACCGACTTATAACTATCATAAATGGGAAGAATTATGGCCAAACAAAATACCCAGCCTACATTACATACAGTGTAGTGATTTTCTGCTACAAGTGAAAGAAATTGATATACCTTTGAGAATAGTACTTAAATACACTGACAATATTGATATACTGTTAGAACTAAGGAAGTGGCCAAAACTTTTAAAACTCATAGCATTAAAAGAAATGTGTAAAAGGTTGGCTATTTCATTAAAAAGGGAATATATATATATATATATATATATATATATATATATATATATATATATTAGGTAGTTAATTACACAAGGTAAGTTGATAAATACTATCGTATTATAGTGAATAAGATGAAATAATAACTTAGACTTTTTATGCAAAGCCCAAATGATCATTTCAAATCGAGCTAGTAATTGAAAGATGGAAAATATAAGGTCTTGGACAGGACTTGAACCTGTATCCTGGTTTTGCCAGAACCATGCGTTTACCAATTACGCTACCGAGACCGATGACACAATTGGGAAATTTACAAATTTAAATCGTGTACACGATGATACATCAACCTAACTTTCAATTACGTTCGGCATTTTTGTCAATCAATTGGTAAACGCATGGTTCCGGCAAAACCAGGATACAGGTTCAAGTCCTGTCCAAGACCTTATATTTTCCATCTTTCAATTACTAACTCGATTTGAAATGATCATTTGGGCCCAAATGATCATTTCAATTCGAGCTAGTAATTGAAAGATGGAAAATATAAGGTCTTGGACAGGATATAATGCTATGATAATAGTGTAGTTTAGGGGTAGGTTAAGTCATGAGGTCATAGAATAAATAAAAACAACTTCCACATTAAGAAAGGCACACAATTTCAGAAATTATAAGGGCAAATCGGTCATCCTACATATTGTTAATTGAGAGCACACTGTATATAAAATACATAGGATTAAATGCACTCTTTAGGTCTAAGAGTAATTTACAAGATAAGATTTTAAAATGCAACAAATTGCATCAAAATTAAATCACCTAGATAAGCATTGCAAAGATGTAACAATTGCATCAAAAATATCATTGTACACGCATTCTAAATAATTCATTATTAGAAAATCGTTACGTGATTGGAAGAAATCACATTTGTTCAAAAATCCAATATTCTGTAAAAATAAACAAGCACCAGGTGATTCAATTTAGGCAATACAATTTAACAACCATCCGAATACGTGAGTTAATACAAGGCAAATAATACCATGATATGCGGGAGGCATACGTGACAGTCAAGGCATGCATTGAAAGATTTTGTTTAGAATTAATCTGGTATATATTGTAAATTTGTGGGTGTAAACTTTATTCGCGGATAGACGAGTATTTTAATTTAGTGAAACCACCACTCTCGACCACCTGCTGTGGTTTGTTACCTGATGCATGGAAAACGGACATTCCGGGCTGTTTGCCGCCATCCTTCGAGACGACCAGACGTGGTGTGTTGTGTCGAAAATACAGTTGGAACGGGATGTGTTTTGTTCAGGTGAGTGTGTTGAATTTGCATATAAATTGAAATACTTGTCACGTGTGTGTGTACATATGTATTTATGTACTGGTCCTTCGAAAATTTAGTCTTGATTAATTTAATCAAAGTACATTTGATCCTTCGAGCTGAATTTGAATTAATCTAGTGGATTTATAGTTAATAAAAACACGTAATTTGGCTTTGCGTGTTTTTTTATCCTGTGTTGACGCGTATATACGGCGATCATTAGCGTAAGATATTTGCATAAATATCTGCGTAAATGACGACGAATTTCGTTAGAAATTAGTGAAAAAAAGCTCAATTAGATTTGACATTACCGCTCACATAATAATATGGCTGTAAAAATAGTATTATATATAGCTTAGTGACTTGAAAAATATTTAAGGTATTTTTAGTACAATTACATAAAGGTCAACCCCTGTTGAACTATGGAGTTTTCAGAATAAAGGGTTTGACATTCCTGGCTGTTGCTATCCCTTTAAACATCTTGATACCTGCTTGAGGGTGGCACTGATGTATCTAACTGCATTCCATGGAATTAGGGTTCAGCCTTTAAAATCTTCTTGGTATTTAAGAGGTGAATAACTTGTATGTGACTACCTACATTTGAAAGATTATTATGTTAGGGTGAGCGGTTCCCATTATAGCATTTACAAACAGGTAGAATCGTCATTATGGTGTTTGATAATTTATTCAGAGGATCTATTAAATGTATTTGTTGATAGTATTGTATTCTGAGATTCGCATATTTGATAGCTGTGCAATTTTGTTAGATAAACATTTTTATCAAGTAGATAACTGCTAGTGGGGTTTACATAACTGTGATTTACTTTCTGATTGTTTTCCATTATTTGTGACAATGGAAATTGAAAAATTGTCAAATAAACGTAACATGTTAATGCGCAAGGCGCAAGCCTTATTAAAATGTGCTGAAGCAGCTCAAATGGATCCTGAGAATAATTTTGTTGCCTTTGATGTTCGATTTACCGATTTATCAAACATAGTAGATAAATTTGAACAAGTTCATTACGAAATAGTTGCTTGTGTAGAGGTTGCTCATTTAGATCAACAACAGGTGATCCAAGATAGTTTTGATGAAATTCAATATTCAATCAAAATTGTGCATCGAGAATTAGCAGCTAAAAGGTCGCAGCCTCATACCCGTTCTAGTATTGAAACACAACACTCGGGTGCCCCTAATAAAGTTAAGTTGCCAAGAATTGTAATTCCCACCTACGATGGTAATTATAAAAATTGGAGCTCTTTCTACGATTTGTTCCGTACACTAATTCATGAAAATGAAACCTTATCCAATATTGAACGATTTCAATATTTAACCTCATCATTGGTTAAGGAGCCTTTGGCAATTATTAAAGGGCTTCCATTAACTTCTGATAATTATACGATTGCATATCAACAATTAATAGATAGGTGCGAAAACAAGCGGTTGTTGCTCACTAGCTATTGGCAGGCCATTTGTAATGCCTCGAAAGTTAGTTCAGATTCTGCGTCCTCGTTACGCACATTATTGTCTACATTTTCTGAAAATTCTTCGGCAATTGCACAATTTAATCATGATATGTGGGATTTTACTCGTTTTAATCTATTATTGCAAAAATTGGATAACTCCACTAGGAAACGCTTTGAAATTGAACTTCATGATGTTGAAATTCCTAGCTATGAAAATTTGTACTCGTTTGTTTCTAAACATTGCAAGGCATTGGAGACAAACCAGGTTATTGTAGGACAGCCAGGCCCTGTTAGTGTTCAGAAGCCAACAGTATCACGACAGTATCCTGTTGCGTTCAAGCCGAAAGAATCATTAAGTTTTATTACCACCGCTAAGAAAACCCATAGTACTAGTTGTATTTATTGCAAAGCTAGTCATTCTGTTTTAAAATGTGACAAATTCTTAGTATTAGAACCTTCTGAGCGACATAGAGTTGCAAAAACTTCAAACTGGTGTTATAATTGTTTAGGAACCAACCACTCTGTTGTTAAGTGTCCATCAAAACTTAGTTGCCGTGTTTGTGATAAAAAACATCACACATTGTTGCATTTTCCCACTTCTGCTGTGACGCCAGACAAAGAAGGTGAAGCGTACTTGACAGAAGTGCCCTCAAAACCAGAGTCTTCTAATAAAGTCGCCGTGATGACTAGCACAGTGGCTAGTCAGTCTGTTGTTTTGTTGTCTACTGTCTTGTTACAAGTACAGGATGCACGTGGAAACTATCAAACTTGTCGAGCATTACTTGACAATGGTAGTCAAGCCAGTTTTATGTCCCAATCGTGTATGAAAAGTCTTGGATTAAAATCGTCATCATCGTCCATATCGATTAGCGGTTTAAATCAAATGAGCACCTCTAGCTATGGTCTCATTACATGTTCGTTGCGGCCATATCAAAAGGCCAATCCTACATTCGTTGTAGATACAATTGTTATTCCTGCAATTGCCGGCTCTATGCCGTCGGCTCCCGTTCAAATCGTTATGACTTCCTTGAAGGTCTAACATTAGCAGATCCGTACTTTGGACGCCCTCGCGAGGTCGATTTATTGTTAGGTGCAGATATTTATTCTACTGTGGTTCAGCCTGGCATTAGACGTGGTAAAATTGGAGAGCCTACTGCCCTTAATACAGTGTTTGGTTGGGTACTGGTCGGTAAAACAGACTGTCAGTCAACTAATCGTGTGAGTTCGTTTTGTACATCGGTTATGAATACCCCATTGGACATTGTGTTAAAAAATTCTGGGAGGTTGAACATGTTCCGCAACTCCTACATTTTCGCCTGAAGATGTTCAATGTGAAACTCTCTTTCTAGAAACACATCAAAGAAAGGAGAACGGTAGATATGTTGTTAATTTGCCGTTTAAAGATTCTCGTATAGAACTAGGCGATTCTTATTCCACAGCACTGCGTCGTTTTGAATTATTAGAAAATCGTTTGTTGAAAAATCCTGACCTACATACGGAATATTCAAATTTCATGAAAGACTATTTAGAGTCTGGACATATGTCCACAGTTCATGAACCTCTTACACATTTGTCATCGGGATACTACATTCCTCACCATTGTGTTCAGAAACCAGATAGTAGCACCACTAAATTGAGGGTTGTTTTTGATGCGTCAGCAAAATCATCTAACGGCAAGTCATTAAATGATGGTTTACTGATCGGCCCTAAACTTCAACAGAATTTATCGAGTATTTTGTTAGGGTTTAGACTACACCAATTTGTTGTAACCGCTGATATTAAGCAAATGTACCGGCAAATTGAGGTGACAGATCAGCATCGATCGTACCAACGTATTCTTTGGCGATTTTCAAAAGCTGAACCTATTCAAGAGTATTAATTAAACACCGTAACGTATGGGGTATCTTCGTCTCCATACTTGGCTATTCGCGTTCTTCAACAATTAGCAAGGGATAATCTTCAAAACTATCCATTAGCAGCAAAGGTTCTTATATCTGATACCTATGTTGATGATATAGTAACAGGTTGTGCATCCTTGGAAGAAACCTTAGAAATCCAACGTCAACTTATTTCGTTATTGTCGAGTGCATGTTTTGTCCTTAGGAAATGGGCAAGTAATCGTCCTGAATTATTGTCATTCCCCCCTGAAGAACTTCAGCCATTTTCTTTTAATGACGCTGACTCACTTTCCTTAAAAGTCTTAGGGTTACAGTGGTGTCCCACAAAAGACTGCTTCCAGTTCAAAGTGGATAGTACTGCACGTCCGTGCACAAAACGGGTTATACTCTCAGACATAGCAAAGGTTTTCGACCCGCTTGGTTTGTTGACCCCAGTGACCTTCCTTCTGAAAAATTTAATGCGACGGTTATGGAGTTTAGGGTTGGATTGGGATGAGGTGCCACCTTCAGATATTGTGGATTGTTGGTCCGCATATAAACGGCAGCTATCTTGTTTAGCGACCTTATCCTTGTCACGTTGTGTGTTAGTTGACGATATTGTATCATTGCAACTTCATGGGTTTTGTGACGCCTCTGAAGCTGGATATGCTGCAGCTATCTATATTCGCTATGTTTCGAAAGCGGGAATAATTTCAGTAAATTTAGTGTATGCCAAATCCAAGGTAGCACCTTTAAAACGTATTTCTGTGCCACGTTTAGAATTGTGTGCAGCTGTACTTTTATCTGACTTAATAGAATTTGTAAATAAGGTTTATAAACCGTTCATCACGATTGATGCAATTCATGCCTGGTCTGACTCTACAGTTACTTTATCATGGATCAAATCCTCTCCACACCGATGGAAAACTTTTGTTAGTAACCGTATTACTCACATTCAAGATAGAGTTCCTCTAACTTATGGCATCATGTAAGTGGCAAAGATAATCCTGCTGATTGTGGGTCTAGAGGTTTATTGCCTTCAGATCTTGTATCCCACGCCCATTGGTGGTCAGGTCCAAAGTTTCTTTATTCAACTAACTGTATATATCAACCATTTAATCAATCAGACTCAGATTCCACTGCTGAGTGCGAAGAGCGAAGAGTTGTCTTAGTATATACAGTGCCAGATAATTTGATTAATAGTTTGCTAGCTCGTTTCTCCTCACTTCGTAAACTGCAAGGTGTAGTGGCTTCGTGCTTCCGATTCAATAGAAATACGAAATTGAAAAGGCATGAAAGGCAAGGTGGTTCGTTAACTGCGGATGAGTTGTACAACGCCTTAATTTGTATTGTAAAGGTAGTTCAACATGATGTATTTCCTGACGAACTTGTTTGTATTCAAAGTGGCAAAGTATGCAAAAACCTATCCAAAATTAGCTCCGTTTCTGGATTCCAATAGTGTAATTCGGGTTGGTGGTCGTTCGTCATTCTCAACTATCTTATGATGCAAAGCATCCCATGCTACTTCCCGAAAGCATCGACTAACCGAATTAATAATTGAAAGTATGCATCGTAGCTATTTCACCCTGGACCCCAATCATTAGCCTTCTTCATCGCGCAACAATTTTGGATTCTGGGAGTTAAGCGCGCTATTAACCATGTTGTAGCTAAATGCATTCGTTGTTTTAAAGTTAATCCCCCTTTGGTTGCTCCTTTAATGGGAGATTTGCCCTCTTCCCGAATATCTCAGCTCAAAGCGTTTAGTCATGCTGGAGTGGACTTTGCAGGCCCTTTCACCATCACGTCGGGGCATATTCGAGGTACAAAACGCACCAAAGCCTATGTGTGTTTATTTGTATGTATGTCCAGCAAAGCACTTCATATTGAACTAGTGTCGGATCTCACTGCTGAAGCTTTTCTAGCAGCATTTCGTCGTTTTGTTGCCCGTCGTGGTCGCTGCAGCGACCTCTACAGCGATCAAGGCACCAATTTTGTAGGCGCATCTCGTTTACTTGTATCATATGCGGAACAAGCTGCCGGGTCTTTAGTGGTACGTTGGCATTTTAATCCTCCTTCATCACCTCATTTCGGTGGATTATGGGAGCGAGGAGTTCGTTCTGTGAAGTCTCATTTAAGCAGAGTGATTGGTGAACAAGTGCTTACGTATGAGGAACTTCTAACATTTTTAATTCAAATTGAGGCCATTCTGAATTCCCGCCCCTTGTATAGCATGAGTTCAGATCCTAATGACCTATCGGTTCTTACACCCGGTCACTTCCTGACCTTGGAGCCGTTAACCTCCCCACCAGATCCAGACACCACCTCTCTAAAACTCAATCGCTTAACCAGATGGCAACTTGTCCAAAGATTGCACCAGGACTTTTGGCAGCGTTGGTCCACAGAATATCTCCACTCCCTGCAGCAGCGCAACAAGTGGTCTGTCTCTCCTGCAACTCCTTGTGTAGGTGAACTCGTTCTTATTAAGGATAAGAACCTCCCTCCCTTGCAATGGAAACTTGGCCGCATAATTGCCCAATTTCCTGGTCGTGATGGCATCGCAAGAGTTGCCAGAGTTAAAGCTGGTCATGGAGAATTGGACCGTCCCATGATAAACTTATGTCGCCTTCCAATTGCAGAGTAATTGTACATACTTCACACACTCAAGTCGTTTTCAAGTATAGTTTAATTGTTCAATATATCTGTATATATATAGTAGTTTTTGTTTGTTTGTACCTTTAGTTTTAAATAAGCAGAGCTTATTGGTGAGCGGTATGTTTAGAATTAATCTGGTATATATTGTAAATTTGTGGGTGTAAACTTTGTTCGCGGATAGACGAGTATTTTAATTTAGTGAAACCACCACTCTCGACCACCTGCTGTGGTTTGTTACCTGATGCATGGAAAACGGACATTCCGGGCTGTTTGCCGCCATCCTTCGAGACGACCAGACGTGGTGTGTTGTGTCGAAAATACAGTTGGAACGGGATGTGCTTTGTTCAGGTGAGTGTGTTGAATTTGCATATAAATTGAAATACTTGTCACGTGTGTGTGTACATATGTATTTATGTACTGGTCCTTCGAAAATTTAGTCTTGATTAATTTAATCAAAGTACAGATTTAAATTAAATAATTGGTAAAAATCCCAAGGTATGCGAGATAAGCAGAAGTATCGTCCAGAATGTAAATAAGCCAATGAAATCAGGTGGAGGTAGGCCTTATATATACGATAGTGACGGAGCGACAGTTTAGTCTAAGTTCAAACTGAGCCACGACTATATTCAAAAGTGTTAAGAACTTACGTAACCAGTGAAGCAAAAATCAAAGTAAAACAGAGTTAAAAAGTGCGAGAATTTATGCAACGAAAATAAGCCAATCTAAAAATAGACGTAAGTAAAACGACTTAATTAAAATCCATTTCTAATATCAATAAAACAGGGCTTTCAATCTGAACTTTAATTTTGGCTTTTAATATCGACTTTCAATTGGAGCCATATCTTGATTGAGATGGCTCTAATTTGGGATATTTCACACGAATTTAATTTGGGACTCCGAAATTTGAACATACTCAAATTTTGGAGATTGTTATAAATGAAAGTATTCTAATTTGGACATATTCTGACTTGGTACGATTTTAATTGGAAACAATTTATGGGGCAGCAACATTAATAAGGAAAGCAGACACAGAAAGGGGATGCAGATCATGGACTAGGATGGAACTACAGAACCCATTCCAGGTTTACAATCTTAATACACTTTATTATTGAAAACTGTTTTTAATTTAATATTTATCACATTGTGTATTTGTAAGTCATCAAAAAGGGTCACAATTTATGACAAGGGAATAGGTATCTTGGAACATTCAAAGGTTCCTTAATAAGTAAAAGATATTTTAGCCGACTTTCAGAAAACCATAAATCTGGTATATGTAGATATTCTGTAAAAAGGGAAAATTTTGAAAGTTGTAAATATTATCAATGATTATATTGTGTATTATAGAATTGCTTTATTTGATTCAATAAGATCTATTTAGGATAAAAGCCTAATTTAACATGTCATAACATAAGGGCTTAAAATAATCAAAGGTATCAAGGGGGATAACACAGCAATATATATTGCTATGATACTAACGGATTATCGAGCCCCTACGTTGGGCTGCTATATTTATTTGCTATAATATTAAATTATTGTACCACCATTTTAATATTCACGATTAAATGTAGTTATCTCCTCCTCCAGCTGTTTTCTTAATGTCACTATCAAACTGGACTTTATCTTTAAACAACTCTATCTACCAATGACAAAATTCAATATGTTACCGCCTATGGGTTATCTCTTTCTATTCAACCTGTGGCTCCGCCTTTCTACTATTTAAATCTTTGACCTCGGCTAGCATTTATTTGCAATTATAAAATTCAGTAAATTTAGATTTTATATAATGAAACTAATATGTTATATACAGCTTTTGAAATTATTTGTAATACCTTTCTTATAAATTTCATTTATTAACAACCATCTAATTGGTACTCAAAAACCCCAAAGTCACCAAAGAAAATTTATTACCTTTAGGAACAAAGTGTGGAATATTCCAAACCTGTTTTCTTATTACTCATTCAATAAGTATGCAACCTTTCTTGTTGACTTGTTCACAAACCTATAGTAATTTAGCAAATTCAATATAAAAATAAAATAATACTCCATATAGAAAAACAAATATCTTATGACTAAAAATCTCTGACCTGGTTTTATCTTTTCACATCGACGCTCCCACTAAAATTGATCTTCCCCAATTCTAGATTCCATTCAAATTATTACACTATTGATCAGCACCATTAAATCATAT
Organism: Platerodrilus igneus; assembly: GCA_036346225.1. Lineage (NCBI taxonomy): Eukaryota > Metazoa > Arthropoda > Insecta > Coleoptera > Lycidae > Platerodrilus > Platerodrilus igneus. The sequence goes on from JARFIW010001237.1 coordinate 3,442,577, forward strand.
ACCCCAATTTATTCCAATTCTTAGACTTTCATCATTCTTGCCCCAGACTTAAAATTGCAGCTTGTTTCACCCCTGTATGTATTTTTCTTAACATCAGACCTCTAATTTGTATTACAGTTTCCCCAGACATCTGACCTCGAAATGTAGTTTATTTTCCCCAGACATCAGAACTCAAACATCAGAAATCAGACATCAGAACTCAGAATTTGTATTGCAGTTTCCCCCAGACATCAGAAGTCAAACATCAGAAATTAAATTTGTAGTTTATTTTCCCCCAGACATCAGACATCAGAAGCCCTATTATTTCTATGTCTTAGTTTACAATAAATTCATTAAAGCATACTCACGTTTAAACGGCAATTGTAATCATATTTTCACTTATTTAATTTTCACTCTTATACGTATCGCGTACTACTCTGTTTCATGGCAATGCACTTCGGCCTTCATTGAGTTTAAAACTGACCTTCTCATCACGGTGCTTGCTAATATAATTTCGAATTCCCACTCCATCCGTGGGTGTGATCTAGAACTTGTCGCTGTCCCGGACCAATCAAATAATTCTATTACGAGCCGTTTCTGATGCAATGCTCGACATTTTCCCATAATCACAACCTGCCCGCAACTGTCTTCGATTGTTAACATATTGTATTTTGATAGATTACTTGCTTTTCTATAAACAACTGACGCAACCCGACTTTAAATTTCCATGTTTACATATGTTTCACGCTATTTTTAATCATTTCTCTTATCACATGGTTAGATCTCTGTACGCATTTATATTAACTACCTGAAACTCCATTTCTACATCCGTATTAATTTAATCGTCTGGAACTCTTCTTCTTAATGCGTGTCTAATTACACTTTATCAAATATACGCGTGCTTCCACTGAAAAATATCCTTATTTGTCTTACCTAAATTAACTAAACTTTATTTACAGGGTATTCAATATTTACTATCTACTTAATACATTTATTTCACATTCCTACGCCGACTATGCGTCTTCCCATGTCTACCTGCGTCGCCCAAAATTATCTCTACTCTATATACAGGGTGTTGACTACTTACTATCTACAAACTATGTCTATTTCTTAATTATCTCCTTAAATAAGTGTAGTTTTCTGCTGACTATCTTAATTACTCATTCCCGAACTATCTTTACTATAACGTGCACCCTTAAGCAACCCCTTATCACAGCAATATATATATATATATATATATATTATTTTGCTATGCATAAACAGGAACTGGAATTATCGAGCCCCGACGTTGGGTCATCAAATATTTATGCTATGAACTCCCTCCAGGAACTAACAGGATTTTATCTTGAACCGACCTTGTGTTGACCAATAACAAAACTTGATATGTTATCGCCTTCTTTGATATCAATGGCGTATTCTACTTGACACCTCCTCTCTTTTTAAATTATCAAATTGCAGTCCCACTAATTTTTTTGTTTGACCTCGACTAGCTTTTATTTTGAAAAATGAAGTTAATTCAATTCCATATAATGAAACAAATATTATGTACAGGTTTTTGAAAATTATTAAAATACACTTTTCAATTAATTAATGTTGTAAATCTCATTTATCTCAAAAATCATATACTTTTTAATCAATCTAAAGTCACCAAAAAACCTATTGTTTTTATAAAAAGAAGCCTGGAACGTTCAAAACCCCTTTATCATATAACGCACTTTCAACGTATGCAAGTTCGTTGTTTTGTTGACTCCGTCACATTAATTTATATTAAATAAGCAAATTCAGTATTCAATATTTAAATTCAAATAAAAAAAAATGTCTTAAAACTAAAAATCTAACCTGGTCTATTTTCTTCGCTATTTCCTTCTCACAATCGACGCATCAACTAGTATTTTCCATGCATTATACCATCCATTTAGATCAAAATTATTCTCCCCCAATTCAGAATTATTATATACCTATTCGAAATATTGTCTATCCACACGCTTGAACCATTGCATTTAAATTATTGTCATCACCCTCTGGACTACCATTATTAAACTTAGACTTATGCACCCCAAATTATTGTCGTCTCATTTGGACTTATTACTTCTTCTCACCAGACTCAGAATTTATTCTCATCAATCTCCCCAGACTTAGAATACCATCTATTCTCCCCGGACTCAGAATATCATTTATTCTCCCCGGACTCGGAGATTATTTATTCTCCCTGGACTCAAAGCCATTTAATCGGCAATCGTAATTTTCATCTTCGTCGCACTTAAACAATCTTCACTTTTAAATTATTCTTACGTGTTACACTTAGGTTCAAAGTGGCGCACCTCGGCCTTTGTTGAGTTGAAAACTCAGATCGTTATCACTGTCGCTGTTAATATATGATTGATCTCCTACTCCGTCAGTGGGCATGGCCTACAAGCCCGTCGCTAATTTTAACCAATCAAGTCTTTGCATTTAAAGTAGTTTCTGATGTAACATTCTCTGCCTTCAAGTAATTATTGCTTGCTCGCAGCTGCCTCATTATCAGAGATGCGGTGTTTTGAGAAATATAATCGCTTTTCCATATTGTACACAAACAACTGATGCAATTCGACTTTCAATTTTCATATATGTTTATTATTTACGCAATTTTTAATCACCTTTACTTATCAAAATGGTTATTTGTTTGTACGCATTTACACTATGCTTCTTGAAGCTCTATTTCTTATCTCCGTATTATCATAACTGACTGGAATTCTTTTGAATGCGTGTTTAATTACATTTATTGTGCTTACTTATAAATATGCGTGCTTCCACTGAAAAATATCGTTATTTGCATTACCTAAATTAACTAAAACTGTATCTACAGGGTGGTAAATATTTGTTATCTACTTAATGCATGTATTCCTTATTTCTACGCTAACTATGCGTCTTATTGTCCTAAGATGTGTCTATTTGCGTCGCTTAAAACTACTTATACTTTATATACAGGGTGTTGACTGCTTACTATTTACAAACTATCTCCATTTCTCAATTCTTACTAAATAAATGCAGTTTTCTGCTTCCTATTATGATTTCTAATTCCTGCACGACCTTTGCTATAAAATACACCCTTAAACAACCCCTTATCACAGCATAATTCCCCCAAATTAAAATATAAAATTTTAGAACAATGCCCTTTTTGGCGCCCAACGTGAACTTAACCTCACATTGGTATAAAATTGTTATATTTTTATTTCCTTTTCTAAAAATCTAACTTTTCCTTTATTAATCCCATATTTACATTTATCTGATCTCATACCTATGTCCTATTATACTACCCTATTCATACCTATACCTATTATTATATCCAAATCCTATTCTATTATCCTATGTATACTATAGATGGGTCGTTCATGAACGTTCATGAAGGTTGAAATGAACTATTCCGAATGCTGAACTGAACGAATGAAAGAATTATTCAATACGAACTACAGAATAAAAGAAGCATACTAGTGAACTGATGTCATATTAAAGGTCAGGGGAAACGGACAACATCCCATCCTTTACCTGCAAGAACCGTGAAGGGTGAATCATAGGGGTGAATCTGAATATAAACCATGAAGTGAATAGTTGAATGTGAATACTGAATAGTTTGAGTTAGAAGAAACTATCAATTGTACACTATGTTTCACTTTCAACATAACTAAAATCCCAAGAACTTTATTATGACTTTATGATTTGTCTATTGTTTTCAAATAAATGAAACTATCAATTGTACACTATGTTTCACTTTCAACATAACTAAAATCCCAAGAACTTTATTATGACTTTATGATTTGTCTATTGTTTTCAAATAAATGGAACTACTTATAAAGTGAGTGGTTTTTGTTAGTTGTTATACAAATTATAAATCCTTGAATGGAATAATAGTGTCCTACTATTCAGCAAAAAATATAACGTTTATTTAATAATTAAAGGGTGATTATTTCAATAACTTGATTGTAAATATTAGTACCGCAGTAAAACGGCACACGATGAATAATAATTTTAAGTGTAACAATGTTTTAAAAAATGAAATGCAGTTATGTCTAGAAATAAAATAATTACATATTTACAGTAATGCCATCCTTTCATGCTTATTATAAATTATAATTTAAAAACACAATTTTTGACAAATTTGAAGATGTTAATCGAGTTCTTCTCTCAGATATTAATTGCCCGGCTTTTGAAAATATTCTTTCGCAAGGTACTGATGTTCCCAAGATGCAGAGTCGATTAAGTGCAATTTCAAAAAGTCGCAGATACTCGTTTTTTCTATCGAACCACCATTTTAAAGGGTCTTCCGTTCTGGGCGAAAGCGGCTCGTTTAAGTATTTATATACTTCCACTATTCTTGATGCCTCGTGGTTTTCTGTAGCAGTGAGTTTTTTAATTGACATATCAAAATCTTGCCACAATAAAGAAGACGCCAAAGGGTATGTTTCTGATGCTAGTGGCTGTTGGTGAATAGTAATATTCCCCGTTCCCAATTTGCGTTTTAGATTTGCTACAGCCACATCAAATTTTTTTGGATCTTCAAATCCGAGCTGTTTAAAACGAGGATCTAGAATGGTACACTGAACCATAAGTTCATTATTCTCAATATGCTTAAAACGGGTTATATCGTTCCTTATACATTGTACTACATCCTGTATCTCTTCTGGTAATTCCGTTGCAGAAAGTCGCGAAAAATATAACATGCACGCGTTAATTGATTTAATGAAAACCATGATTTTAGACCCGGTGACTGTTTTTTCGGATGACACCTCTTCAGTTACCAACTTGAATATTTGGAGAACTTCTATTAATTTTTCGATAATTCTCCATTCTGATTGCATCACATTTGCAAGATTGCCATCCAAAAGAGCAATGGTAGAAACTAATGCATCCTTTATTTTTAAACATCTGCACAGCATGTCTATAGTGGAGTTCCACCTAGTAGAGACATCTTGCTTTAATTTTAATTCAGGAAGGCCCATTTGTTTTTGAGTAGCATGCAACTTAGCAAGTGCATGCGGATTTCTTTTAAAATGTTCCACTATAGATTTAAGCTTCAGAATTATTTCTACAACTGCTTTTTCCCGTAAAGCTTTCTGATCTATTAAATTTATTGAATGAGCAAAACAACCCAACTGACGCCACTGACATTTTTGAACTGCGGCGGCGATGTTAGCAGCATTATCACTAACACCCGCGGCAATTTTATATTCCAAACCCCACTTGCCCACAACTCCTTTTAGTCTTTTGGATAACAGAATTGCTGTGTGTCGCTCTTTAAACTTGACACATTCTAATAGTACCGAGATTAATTCAGCATGGGAATTAACAAAATGTGCAGTTATCGCCATGAAATTTTGGTTCTTCACTGAAGTCCAGCAATCTGTAGTAAGACAAACTGCTTTACTGTGTTCTAACTTTTCACGCACATTTCCTTTGCACTTGAGATAAAGATTGGGAATAAGATGGGTCGAAATTGTTTTTCTCGATGGTAGTTTGTAACCAGGATTCAGCATTGATACAAATTTTTTAAATTCTACATCTTCTACTAGTGAAAACTGCAAGTATTCTTTCACAATCGTTGTTATTAATTGATCGTCAATTTGTTTTTGCTTTAAGGCGCTTACCGGTTTTGAAGTTGACTTATAATCAAGAACTATAGTTTGTGCTACTCGTTTTCTTTTAAAAGTTAACGTTGGTTTGGGGTTTTCAAAATTCATATTTGATTGTTCTTGAGAACCACTAACCACTGTCTGTGTTTGCTGAACAATAACTTCAGCTGTTTCAGCATGGGTTTCTTCACCAGAAACTTCCCTCTCAGGAGGATTACATTGGCGAGATGCAGACTCACAATTATTTATTGCAACAGTTGGATGTTTTGATTTAAGATGCCTGGATAAATTATTGAACGAGCCACTTGATATGCTGAGAAGCTGCAAGCAATAGAGGCATTTTGCTTTTTTTTACCAATTTCAATTTCGTGAAAATGGTTCTACATAGCACTATTTCTTCGCCGTGAAGACATCTTTTAATTTTTAGGATGTAGTATTGCAATTATTGATTTAATATAACAATAACACTATATAACAACAATAAATATGAAAATCTATAATACACCGCCAACAAAACAATAACGACAATAAAAATAGAAAACAATGTATCAAAAATCAGAATAAAATCTCAACTAATCCGCAGAAAGAACTTTACTGAATATAGATAACTGAAATAACTCAAACAACTGAAGTGAAAAGTCTAAATGCAGCCTACACAATTAAGTATACAATTGAACATGTTATTCTTAGCATTTCACTATTTACCTTTTAAAAATTTGTGGATATAAATAGAAAAGGAAATAAACCACCCGATGAATAGAATAGAAATCAGCTACCCTTAGGCTACCACTTACTGACTCCAATTATACCCGACCCGTATTACAATTGTGCATTCTTCCGAGAAATTTATTAATTAGTACGTAGGTAACCAAATCGAATGGTTCTTGAGAATTTTACCCATTTATTTGCATTCGCAGTATATTTAACACCCCTACTATACGTCTCTTTTTAAATCTGACTTAAATTATTTAATTGAAATGCTCTTGGATTGCTTATCAAATTGATTTGTATACCAAGTTTATATACTAATAACAGATATAAGGGTTAACTAACTACAGGTTTATTGCAGACATACTGAAAGTGAATACTATAGGTACTATTTATTAAGTATTTACATTTAAAATTCTTATAATTCAGTTTAAAAACTCGTTAAGTTCCCGTACCGAATACCGAATGAATACAAGCATCATCACAAGACCAAAAGTATTTTTATTCTTTTCCGTCTATAGTTCATTTTGAACTATTCACTTGACTGAATAAATTCAGTACGAACTATTCACCCAAGTGAATAACAACGCCCATGACTAATGTATACCTATTCATTAATTTATTTTTTATTTTATTTCATTTATTCATGTTCCTTTGTATGGGTATCTCAACTAAATCAAATTTATTTCTAACTTCCCCCTTATTTTTAAATCTGGATCCTTTTAATTCGTATTTCCTACTTGTACTTTTGAATCGGGGTCCTTTTAATTCATATTTCCTAATTCTACTCTTATTATCTATCAGTAGGATAGCTAAGCCGCTTTGGCAACAGAGATCCACAGCAAGATATGTATACGCCGATTCGAGAACAATATGAACAGCTAAGCCGCTTTGGGAAACAAAACGTGCAGCAAGATATGTATATGCCGCTTTGAGAACAAAATTGTCTTTGTGTGTAAATTTGTTGCGTCGGGGTCGTTAGGTCTTTGGGGTGTGCATTCGGGGTCGTTAGATTTTTGTCGTGGGGTGGTGCGCGTGCGCTGGGGTGGAGATATTTTCTTAAGAATTTTTTAGCAGCGTTCGACGTTAAATATTAAATATTAAATTTTAAAAAATTTTGTGTGTGTAGAAAATGGAGTTCACGTGTTGGTTCGTATTTTTCTGGGTAGGTTAAGCTAAAAATTAAAACGCGCGGTGAAGAATTTTTAATATTAGGCAAACGCGTGCAAGTGGTAAAGAGTGTTTTAGCTCTCCTCATAAGCTGCGTTTTGTGCAGTAGCAAATAAAATTAAGAAAATATACGAAATGTTACATGATGGAGGTCAAATTTTTAAACGTTTGCAGGTAAAATCTTGTAAAAAAGAAGTCGTTCACTTCTCGCAATTTCAATGTCACGATAAAATAACAAGAATTCGCAGTCGAATATAAGCTCGAGTTTGGAATTATAGCTCTCTGGTAATATATATGCAAATCATGCCGACATTCGAATTTTAATATAATGTATTTAATTAACATAAGGTGTGTGTTTGCAAAAACATGTTAAGACTATTTCCTTCTTGATATGCAAATTATACCACCTTTCATCACGATTTATTTGACTCTGAAATAAAAAATTAATTTAATCTTATATCAAGGATCTCTTTTTTACATTTTAGCAATTTGAATATATTTAAATATTTAAATGTAATTATACATTTAATTTATGTGGCAATAAAAATTCTTTTACTTTTAGCGGTTTGGTAATTGTATGTAGATGACGTATTAGACATTGTATATATATAACTCGTTTAATTGCACAAACGTGATAAAAAATTTATAGGTTATGCAAAAACGTGCATGTAGTGAAGAATTTAGCGGTGATCTTTAGAGGTTCGTCATTGTTTTTATTCTTGTTGCTTTAGTTAATTAAAGAAAGATTTTTAGGTTAAGCAAAAATAGGAAATGTGGTGGATGACATAATCACTTTCAAAATGATGAATGGTGGGGGAAGGGAGCTTCTAAACGTGTCCTAAACGGGGCTCTGCCCCATTATTTTTGTATTAAATATCAAAAAGAATAGGAGAAATTATTCGACTCGTATTTTATAATGGTTTTAATTTAAAATATTGGTGTGTGTGCAAAAAAAAACATGTTAAGACAGGTCACTCGTTATTTTATTCATGATTGCACCACCAAAATAATTTATACAACCACACTGAACTCGTGCCGGATCTATATAACCTTTAAATGTATGCAAATAATGTCGTTATTTAAAAGCGTGGTGAAGAATTTGGATGGGGATGTACTCATTCTCAAATGCGGAATGGTACTCCATAAGGCGTTCTGAACGGAGGTTTTGCGCATTAGGTGATTGAATACTTCGGAGATTTTTAGGTTAAGCAAAAACGTGCACGTGCTGAAGAATCCCCCGAGATTTTTAAAAAAATATTTTTGTATTAAATATATAATTTTAAAAAGAAACACACAAAATTTGAATGTTTTATTTATATTAGTTTCACTTACCAGCTTATTTTAATTACATGCTAATGAGTTCATATATTTTCATAGTTTGATTGATTCACTGCGAAACAAAACATTTTTACACAGCTGACAATACTGGGTGTCGTTTTTTCAATACAATATCAGTAACTATTTACAATACAGCTGAATACTGAAATGTAAAGTAACGTTCACACATTTACCTACGTGTACTTAAATTTAATCGAATTCTAAAAAATATATGCATATCTATGGCAGGCAACCCAGCATACACCAATTATATATTCTTAGTGTAAAATTTTATTGTTAGGTGAATAACCAGCAATTTATTATGTAATATTTATTGCTACAAGCATGGTAATAATAATTTGCAATGTGCAAAATACCTCTTTTGTTGTTAAAGACCGATTTAATTAAACACTATAAAAGATTGTGAATTATTTATTCTAGTTAAATTTTACAGTGCTAGAGACACTAATTATTATTAGTACTAGATATAGGTATAACAAAATTTGTATTCCAGATGATAGTATGTTCAAAGGATATTATTATTTAAAAGACTCTGTAAACATGATTAGTGAAATTATTAAAGTTAAGGAATGTAAAGCAAAATTTGTCCATAAAAGCAAATATGTTTTCTAAAAGATATGCATAACTTACGGATCTAAACGTTTCAACATCTCGCAAACTGAGATAAATATTACTTATTTCTTTGCAAAAACGTTCATATAACGCCCTTTAACAACCGCGTTCAGTAAAGTGCATGGTAGTTAATGACCTCGGCGATTGTGCTATTTATAGTATAATTATAACAACATATCCCCATATGTAAATTATATGGTTCTGGTTTATACCTAAAAACAACTATTTTGCATTATATTTTGTTGATCTTGGCAGAATAAATTACAAGTATAGCTACATTGTCAATACATTTTTATTTTCAAACTCGTTTTAATTATTGTAGAATTTAGTGCTTATAAATAACCTACTTTAATTCAATAAGTTATTCTTAAATTAATAATTATTGTCAAGAGAAATATATACACATATGGTAAATAATTGCAAGAATGTCTATAATATATCTGAGTTTTAATTCTATTAAATGGAACATATGGCAACAAGGTAACTTCAAAACATTTTAGCATAATTGTCAATTACCAAAATTCACAATTTTCATCTTATATCAACAAATGTTATTAAATTGATGCTAAACAATAAAAATAATACCGTTATATTTCAAATCATTTTAATAGAATTACGCAATGTTAAGTCGTTATTAAAAATTAATTTAAACAGAGTTTTTATTGTTATCGCCGTCTGTTGAAGAATCGTAGCAGAATCTGAACTATATCGCTTTTACAAAGCATGTATTCAAGATCACATTTACATTACCACCCGAACATGGTTGACAACTTTAAATTTTATTTTCCCTATTACTTTCAAGGTATTAAACATTGGTATATATATATATATATATATATATATATATATATATATATAGATTTAGCGACATCAGGCAACCTTTTTCTTAATCTTCGTTGGGAATTAAACCACTCATAGTTTTTAAAATCATCTTTCTTTACGTTTCGATCCATGACCTAGGATCGTTGTCAAAATTGTCAAAACCACAACAATCATACAGGGAGTATTTATCAGGCAACATATTTCTCGCATGGCTATGACAGCTTTTTGTGCTGTATGTAGAGTAATGCTCTTTTGATTAATTTGCAATTTACCGGGCATGCATCCTTCGTTAAAAGTGAAGGATATTCCCATAGATAATTTGAATAACAATCTATCACCACCAACACACCTCTAATTGGATTTTCCTTAAATATATTGCTCAAATTCAAGAGTCGCCTTGCCAGAGATCATCTCGAAGTTGTTGATTTGTTAATGCTGTTACAAAAACTAGTGGGGGGTTTATCAGACGAATAACTAGGTGATTCTCAGTATCACAACACTTTAGCATTACCTATTTTAATGAATGTGCCATAAAAGCTAGGTACTTGGATAGATCTCGCAGTGAGTGGAACAACAACGATAGTGACGATAGTGGTGCGAAGTTTTCAAGTTAACATGGACAATGTACTGTACGATTTGTTCGAGAGTGAACAACACATTTTACACCAACATCTGAAACATGCCATAGTATTGAATGATGTAGACAAAATCAAACGTATACTGTTCAGAGTAGGTGTTCATGTTCCCTTTAAAGCCTTCAAATGGCTAACGCTGACCAATGATACATCCATTGATGTAATGGACATGCTGTTTAATCAACAGAGTAGGTGCGATCAATTTGTATCAAACTTCATTGATGCTTGCAACGGCAAAACAGAGTTAAAATGTCATCAGGTGCGCGGTGTACTAGACACAATAGAGAGTAATTATAGTTTGAGCGATGTATATTTCCTTGAAGAATTACTAACCAACCGAGCTGTATTGAGTACGAAGGCATATCCTATCATGAATATAAAATGCAACTATAAATCACTGGTCACAGCGATTGACGATATGATTGTAGATGTTGTATATTTCGCACAACCTATGGTATTAGAAAAAGTATTGAAGTTAATTTTAAAGTATAAGGTAAATTATAAGTACCAACCTAATGTAGTTGGCCCTCATAGAACAACATATAACTGGCTCCTCAAGAATTTGGCAATGGAGGGCTCAAAACAGCAACCAGGATGGACGTGTGGTCCGGATTCGGGAAAATGGCCATCAAATAGTATAGATGATTATAAAAAAGTGTATATGCTATTAAAGTTATTGTTTTAGTTTAATACTATTTTTTGTATGTAAATCATGCCATCTTGCTAATCCTACCTGATGCGCTATAGATAGCACTTATTAGATATAATGGAGGATGCTATTGTACGTGTCGCATACCTTTACAATAAATATATATACCTCGAGTGTTGGTCAAGTACGGGAGAAATTGTTAGCTGAGAAGGTAATGTGTTTTACCTGCTTGTTATTTACACATATTCACGGACATCGAAATACTCAAGTTCAACCAAAACAGCGAAAATCAACCTACATCAACGTTTTGCGCTTCAGGGATGAGGAATTATAAACAACTTTCTTGACGTAGAACTAGTGTAGTAATTAGTAGTACATAGATGTAATTTGTGTGCGTGTGTGTGTGTGTCGCTATAATAAATCATATAACAGTAAAAATTTTTATTGATGAATGACATATGATGGTAAACAAACACGTAACAGCAAATCTACAAAATATGATTTTGGATATCCAACTATTATGGCTAGAATCTAAATTTAACCATTTCACATATACTTGATTTTAACTCTCTTCAATACTTTTCCACTAAATATACATCCGGATAGTGTGTTCGTTGAAGTTCTTCTGCATAGAAGCCGCCTAATATTGGTTGTCCTCGACTATCGCGCAATAGGTACGTTAAAGGATTAGTCAAATGCACTTTGTACACCGTAAAATTTCGTTAGACCAATTTGGTGTGTATCCTTGGTAAATTGACCTCTATGTTTACTAATGCGAACATGATCCCCAACAGAAAATTTTTACTCTTTAAGTTAACTGTTTTGATCGTACTGTACACTGTATTGAAAAGTTTGCGTTCATTGCGTTTTGACACATCTACAGGTCGCATGCCGATTGTTCGATGTTTGGTGTTGTTATATGCAGTCACGAGTGAGGATAGTATATTCAGCCATCGATACGAACCATTCAAACTAAATTGTTTCCACATTTTTGACTTTAAGGTACGATTAACGCGTTCTACTACGCAAGCTTTTTATTGCTGTACACACTATAATGTGTAATCTCATATTTTTCCATTAAAGCCTTAAATGTTGAATTATAAAATTCTTTTCCCAAATCCGTTTGAATGTACCGTGGAATACAATGGTCTTTGTTGAAAATTGATTGAAAAGCGTTTGAAACAGCCTTACCCGTCTTGCTTAACCGATCGGCCCATAAGTATTTAGAAAATACATCGATAACAACTAGAATGTATCTAAATCCTTTATTTATCTTTGCATATGGGATCATTTCCACCAAATCGGCTTGAAACAGCTCGTTTAATCCTTTTGTGATTACATGTCTTCTAGGAAAGTTAATGCGAGCAGGCTTATGTAACTCGTGGACGATTTGCTCCTTTACAGACATATTGCTAATATATGTGTGTGTGTATGGTTGACGGCTATATGCGTGCGTTTTAAGTTTCTCTTGCAACTGTTGAATATCTGCTTGAATTCGTGCAATGTCTATTCTAAATTGTGCTTTCACTTGTTGAATAGCAGCGTCTAATGTCTTATATATGCTATTCATAGAATCATCTATCCGTTTGGTTACGATTTGTGCAACATTAGCGTTCACAGTGGCTGGAACAAGGTTACGCATCATCTCTTCAAAATGGTTAAAGTCTGATCTTGCAACATACTCGCTCGAGAATTGTGTTATCATACTGTTTGTTGTCTCCTTCACAAGCGTGTCTATATACTGCTGAATAGTGGAACCACTTCCAAGCGTTGGTTCGCCCTCTTGCTGGTGTAGCGTTGCTAACCGCGATTCTAAATGCGCTTCGTGACTGCATCATCATCTTCTTGTGGTGTAGCGACGCGCGCTAATCTCATGTTGTCAAAATCGTAGTAATCATCATAAGAAATATATGAAGCACAGTCAGACGTATGTCCAAACTTGTCGATAACCATCGTGATAATGAATAACAAGTCGCACAATCTACGCTATTATACGCAATTCGCGTAATTCTTCCATAATCGATGTAATTTCGTTTGTGTGACCGGTGTTACCTGTGTGAATAGTTATTAGCAGAGTCTTTTCTTGTAGAAGTGCTATCAAATAAAAGACGGTCTAGAATTATTATAACTGTTATAATTGACGATAAATATAGCATTATAATTACACACACGTTACCCCGATACGTTATCATCCGCCATGTCAACACCAATTACATATCGATCCCCCTAGCGGTAATACCGGAAAAAACTGACTTATTTAAACTTAGTATGTTACAAATACTTCACAATTTCTCCCCTATTTGGAACATTCTTAAACTTAAAAATATAATCTACGAAATACAACAATTTCGTTCGTAGCAAAGGTTTTGTTAATAAATCTGCTATGTTACATTTTGTGTTGACGTAATCAAGTGTTAAAGAACCATTACACTGTAGCTCTCTAATAGTGTGATATTTAACATCAATGTGCTTGGTACGGTTGTTAACAACAGAACCTTTGGAAAAACAAATAGCTGACTGGTTGTCGCACAACACTAATGGTTTGATGTTAACGAAGAAAACCTTTACATTCAGATAATATCTTTGAAATCCATGAAATTTCAACACATGCAGCATCCAGTGCCACATATTCAGCCTCCATGGCGCTTCTGGATATGCATTTCTGTATACAGCAACGGCATCCTAAAAACACCCCATCTAAAGACCAAATGAACCCACTGATAGATCTTCGTGAATCCAAAGCAGATGCCCAAGAAGCATCAGTATATATTACCAAATTCGAAGAGGTATCACATGACAAATTAATCACATAATGACAGGTAGTGGCAACATACTTAAGTATACGTATTAAGCAATTAAAATGTTCTTTTGTTGCCTTTGACGAAAATTGAGACAGATAAATTACAGAGAACATAATATCTGGTCGGGTTCGATTCGCTAAAAACAATAATGAGCCGAGTAATTCTCTAAACGGCACCTCTTCAGGTTCTAAACAACCAACTTTCGTTATAAAACCTATATCCATAGGAGTGTAAACTGGAATTAATATATTTATTTGAAAATGTTTTATCAGGGTCGAGATATATTTCCTTTGATGTATACAATAACCGTTCTCTCCGTGTTCAAACTCAACTCCAAGAAATGTTCTGATAGGTCCTAGATCTACAATTTCACAGTGTTTGTTTAAATAATTAAAAATGCTATTTAACAAGAGCTCATTGGGACAAAAGATAGCAATGTCGTCGACATATAATAGTATCACACATTCATTATTCAAACGAAAAATACATGGACAATACTGTGAGACAAGAAAACCTTTTTGTTTCAAAATATCAGAAATATGGTAATACCAATTTCTTCCCGATTGCTTCAGCCCATATAGCGATTTTCTAAGTCGAAGAACATACGGTGATTGATTAAAATTTTTATACCCCATAGGCATCTCCATATAAATTTCCTCATCCAAATTGCTATAAAGGAATGCTCGTTTCACATCCCAATGTGCATGTATCCAATCTTCTTGAACTACAAGTAGAACAAAAAATAATTTTACTAAATTAAATTCAATGACCGGTGCAAACGTAGTAAAGTAGTCAACTCCACAGGTTTGCTTGAAGCCATGAGCTACTAGGCGAGCTTTAAATTGTTGGACTGTGCCATCAATATTTGTTTTTACACTGTAAACCCATCTACACGTAATTACCTTTTGGTTTTGTGGTCTTGGGACAACTTCCCATACACCTCGTTCTTCATTGGTTACAATTTCGTCTTTCATCGCCTTTTCCCACTCGTTTTTATAATCTGACTTTAATGCATCATCATAAGAATTCGGTACTTGTACAAAACAGGCTAACATTGGTTCTGAATCACTACATTCCATAATTTTAGCTACCCCTTTTTTAGAGGGATCGCGAAAATCAAAATCTTCAGGACTGTATTCCAAACCATGTCCTGAACAAAGTCTTTGTACATCATTCTTAGAGCGGCATTTTTCTTCACCATACCAGTAATAAACGTCAACTCGATTTCCGTCTTTTCTTGGAACTTCTTGTCGAATCCATGTTAACAAATCTTTTGCATCAGTATCAGGTGCATTATCATTCTTTAACCCTGCATCCTGATTTGATGAAATACCAGAATTATCCTCATCATCATCATCATTCTTTGCAATTGAATCGCTTGAATTTGTATCAATATCATTTATATCGCCTGATTCAATAAGTGGAGTTATAATCTTACCTGACTTACTAAATCCCATTACTGATTCGTCTACCTTAATATGTTTAAGCTCTATCACCTTATTGCGAATTGGATCAAAACCCTATAGCCATGAGTAAACGTGGCATAACCTATGAATATACACTTTCTTGATTTGGGTTCAAGTTTGCTCCTATAACGCTTAGGAATATGTATAAAAGCCAGTGATCCAAAAATTTTGAAATACGAAATATTAGCCTTTCTCCCAGTCCACAATTCATACGGCGTTGTATGTAAATTGGTAGCGTGTGGAACACGATTTTTGGTGTGTGTATAATACTGGAGGGCCTCGCCCCAAAATTTCGCATGCAAGTTAGATGAGATTAGCAATGTTCGAACTGCATCTACTGCATCATAATTAACTTTTTCTGCTACTCCGTTTTGTTGTGGTGAATATACACTCGTTAATTGATGATTTATTCCAACAGTTTCAAAGTATTCATCCATTTCTTGTGAGCAAAACTCCATACCATTGTCGGAGCGAACCGCAACTACTTTCAGATTTAACATTCGCTCTGCTCGAGCAATAAAATTCTTTATTTGGCCAAATGCATTATTTTTACTTTTGACAGGATAAACTGCAATCCAGCGTGAATAGTCATCAACTATGCATAAAAAATATTCAGCACCACCTGCACTAACGGTGGGAGCTTTTCCCCATAGATCAACATGTAAAAGTTCAAGTGCCCTTTTAGATTGAACACCACTTAAACGCTTAAACGGCTGACGTTTAAGCTTTCCCTCAATGCATGGGTGACATATCACCTCTTCATTGCGAATCTTTTTGACACCTAACACGATCCCATTTTTAATTGCCTTAAAAATGCCATCAGAACCTAAGTGTGCACAGCGTCTGTGCCACAGTGAAAGAGAATTAATGTCTGATGAAGCGGTATTAATGCTTGGCTTAGAATTTCTGACAAAAATTGTTTTCTTACCCCTTACAGTATACAATCGCTTATTTTTGTTAATTCGAATGAATAAAGTATTATTAGGAGCATAAACATCAAGATATTTATCCTTACCAATGAAATAAAATCCATTATCAACAACAGAACCAAGACTGATCAAGTTTTTTGACAACTCTGGAACAAAAAACACTTCTTTTAGTTCAACACATGCTTCAGTTCCTTTATCATTAATTAAGCTAACATGTACTTTACCTACACCTTTAGATTCTAAGACACCTTTGCCCTGCTTGACTTGTTTATTTATCTCCTTAAATTCGACAAACAATTCTTTACTATTACAAAAATGGTGTGTCGCACCTGTATCTAAAATAAACTCATAATCTAAACTTTTACCTTCTTCAGTACTATGTAATTCTAAAAACCATGACCCTTCTACACAGGTATCTTGTTGCGCCACTGAAGATGTATACATTGCTTTGCGATTACTATTACTAACAGTAACATTATTTGAATGAGACTGTTTGGAATTGTCCCTATTTAATTTCGGACAGTTTCTTGAAATGTGCCCAAATTCCCTGCACCTATAACACCTAACCTTAGGTTTACGGTTCCATTCTGTGGCACCCTTCTTAACTCCAGTCGTAAACGCACCTGAAACATTATCAGTGGATAATTTTGCTACAGTATTTACCAAGCGGCCTTCTTCAGACAATAACGCCTTCGCCACTGCATCCGAGGT
This sequence comes from Platerodrilus igneus, assembly GCA_036346225.1. Lineage (NCBI taxonomy): Eukaryota > Metazoa > Arthropoda > Insecta > Coleoptera > Lycidae > Platerodrilus > Platerodrilus igneus. The sequence continues at coordinate 3,460,003 of JARFIW010001237.1, forward strand.
AAACTGATCATCAGGTAGCTGGTACAATTGCTGAACAATTACGTTGTATCGCTCGGGTAGCCCATTAATCATTTTATACGCGATGTATAGATCCTTTATATCACACTTCGCATTATTCAACCTTCGTTGTAGGTCCCTCAACTTCGCTAAATATAGAGATATCGATTCATCTTCTAACATCATAGCTAGGAAAAATTCAGCCAACAACCTTCCGATTAATGCCTTTGAGGAAGGTTCGAAATTTGCCTCCAATGCGGACCAAACACTTTTTGGGTCAATCAGACCGTTAACAATGGGTTTTACTTGGGCACTCAAAGATAAATAAATAGTTGACAATGCCTTGTCCCGTCTTCGCATATAATCATTTTTATCTTTAGTTGTTGCACTTTCGGGCGGTGGCACTTCCTTATCATCTTCAACGTTAGTAATAAACCCATAAAGGCCATTGGCACGTAATAACATTTCCACGTCAATTTTCCATTCGCGATAATTTGACGCGCCATTCAATTTATCAAATTCCAGTGCATGTTTATTTTCATGGTATCGTCGCCATTTCTAACCAAATAAACAATCTCACTACCCAAGAATTTAGTTTTACTTCTAATAATCACGCTAATTAACACACGAGTAGCACGAGGTGAATGACATAACCTCTTCGCCAGTATATGGGGAGAATGACATAACCTCTTCGCCACTGAAAAATTGGTCGTTGCTAAAGTGCCGAAAGATCCAAAACTACATATAATGTATGAAAATTCAATTATTATTAGAAATACAATACTAAATTCTTTTTGATATTCACTATTACACGTTTCAAAAATATTTCAGATAACATCTATTCCGAAATTTGTCCATTATTATAACATTACCGCACTCTACGGCCACGTTTTTACAACACGTATATACTCAAAAAAAAAACTATCATACTATGCACAATAGAACCGACCTGGGCCCATAACCTTGTGAATAGTTATTAGCAGAGTCTTTTCTTGTAGAAGTGCTATCAAATAAAAGACGGTCTAGAATTATTATAACTGTTATAATTGACGATAAATATAGCATTATAATTACACACACGTTACCCCGATACGTTATCAGCCGCCATGTCAACACCAATTACATATCGATCCCCCTAGCGGTAATACCGGAAAAAACTGACTTATTTAAACTTAGTATGTTACAAATACTTCACAACCTGCATCTTGCGAGGCAACCAGAAGCTTGAGCCGTTCGCACAGTTCGTTGGGATCATCAAAGTATACATACTCTAGTGGCTTCTCGTTATAATTCATGAGTAGACCACGACCACTCGGGTTTATAGTTTGCTGTCGTAAGCTATACATTGCATTACTTCTTTTTTTAATGTCCGCATAATCGTTAATTTCTTTAAGTGAGAATTTACCCAAAGGATTGAGAAGGAACAGTTGCTCGTACAACCCTTTGCTACCGTTGTAGCAAAATCGTTCTACACACCTTTTCACCAATCCGAAGATAATGTCCAAATCACCAATCATTAATTTTCCTGTCTCCGGATTAAAACGTACTTTATCCCTGCGCAAGTGCTCCGTGTCATTGTTATAAATACCAGTAAAGTTGGAAAACAGATTATCGACATAGTATCTTACCGATGGTAAGAATCGTTGTAAGTAGGTCTGATGTTCTTCGCTGTTTAGGTACCGTTCGTACTCTGTATGGGTCTCTGGAGTGTTGCCGCTACTCTCCGATTCTTCGAAGGTGGACTCCACAGACTGGACTGGGCTATGAGGATTGTGTTCCCATGCCTCCTCTATTGGTGGTGCTGCGATTGGTGTGGAACTGCGCACCTGATCGAGAAATTTAGGGCGTCTTTAGGAGTAGATTGTACGTCATGTTGTTGTGGTAACCAGTGCTGGCTTTCGATCTTGGACTCCTGTTTAATATCTTTCAGCAGACCGGTCTGAAGTGTTTGTAAATGTTTTGTAATAGGTGCATAGAACTTTACTTAATGCAAGCTCCTTTTCAACCACACCTGCTTTTAGCGCTTGTAATTTCCTCTTGACTGCCTTTCGTACTTTTATGAGTTCTTGTTTGGTTTTCACGTCGTCTGCCATCGTCTAGAAACGGGTAGGAAGTGATATGCTATTTATGTGCTTTATAAGTATATATAGGTGTCAAAACCTTTTCGGTAGCGACCGTTCTGCAAAACGCCATCTTTATTGATCACCAGGAACCCATACCGATCTCGCCAGCATACGCTGCACAATTCTTTAAACCGGTTAAACGACATATCCGTGTTTACATGGTCAGCGTATACGTGTTTTAAATTGAGTTCATCTTGTTTGAATAGCACTAGGACATTAGCATTGTCTCTAATCAATTGTTTAGGTATTTTGGAATAGGTCTGACATAGGTAAAAACAATCAATGGCCTTATGTCGACCTAAAGAAAAATATTCTCGCATTACATTTTGTTTATCGCACGACACGTCATCGAAAATAAATATCGAATTAGGTTTTGCATCCGCTGGAGTAACAATTGCATCCCATTTGTTAAACGCAAAATATCCTATTTCTTTTATTGGTTGTAATAACCTCTCTAGGTACTGATACTTTGGTTGATACAAGAATTTTGAGTAGCGATAAACGTTTTCAAAGCGTACACCATTCGGATGTTTCAAGAGACCGATGACTACATTAGTTTTACCACAATTGGATGGACCTGTAATGATACACCGTATTGTTGATGGTAATAGTAGTCCATGCTTTTGCACGTTAGTGTTGTTGCTGCAGTTGTGGTCCGTAATTGGCAACGCCAATTGTTGCTTTACCAGACGCATTCTATCCATATACTAAAACGTAATTGCAGTATGGTAAGCATTTAGCGAGTAATTCTACACGCATGACCAGTCTCCTTTAAACCTTTCGACTGACAAGATTAATGAAATCCTATCGTGGCTACGGGTTACTCAATAGTGCTATCAATCGTTTACCGGTAGAATTACATTTACCAGGCTATCGCTTCTGTGGACCGGGTACTAAGCTTCAGAAACGCCTCGAGCGTGGTGATATAGGTCGTAATCCCTTAGACGAAGCCTGCAAACTACACGACATCGCCTACGATCTTTCTACAGACTTAACAACCCGACACCAAGCTGATCGACGTCTTGCCGAAACAGCACAAAAACGTCGTACTGCACCCGACGCTTCGTTAGGTGAAAAACTTGCTGCGTTTGCTGTTGGTTCTGCAATGAATGCCAAAGTTAAATTTGGTATGGGTTGTCGCAAAAAAACGATAAGGTGTAAAGGAAAACGACGTGGTCAGCGTCTACGTACAGGAAGTGGTATACCATTCAAGCGTTTAATTCGCACCATTTGGGAACGCATTAAAACGTTCGTCCGACCGATCTTATTAAAACTGCTAAACTTGCAGTGGCACCGATTAAAGATATAACAGATGAAATTCGTGGCATCCCACGTGTAATCCCAGTACCCAAAACTGGTGGTTTCCTACCTTTGATACCTATTTTGCAGCCCTTTCCGCAATTGGAGCGTTGTCGGGTGGAGCAGCTGGGATTGCAAAAGCTGTCAACGATGCTAAACTTGGACAACAACAATTAGATGAAGCGAAACGACATAATATGGCACAAGAGGCAGTGACACTTGGAAAGGGTCTCTATTTGAAACCTTATCGCCGTGGACATGGACTGTACCTAAAGCCTTTTCTTACACACGGGCAAGGTTTGCGTAAACAAAGACAACGAAAAAAAAAAACTCAACGCATTCGTTAAACCTACCTATGCAAGCGTTGACCAATGTTGACTTGAACAAATACATAAAACGTTTACCAATATCCTACTTTCGTGGAATATTCATGCGCAATTCACTTCCAAACACAATTCGTTGGCGAGAATGTGGTATTCTTAATCATGATACTACACGTGGTGTGGGAACTCATTGGACCGCGTACAAAAAGATGGTTCAAGGGCAGTCTATTATGATAGCATTGGTAATCTCGACCTCCGAGGAACTTGTCAAATACTTAACCTCATCAGGACCATGCACTCTCTATTATAATTATGAACAATTTCAACCGCTTAACACTGTTACCTGTGGACACTTCGTATTGAAATTTTACTGCAAAATAGTCCTCCGTTAAGTTTCTAACAACGTTATATATTGATTGATTTTAGTGTATTTTTAACTGTTTTGTATAAAAGTGTTTAATTAAAAACCATATATTGCAAGTGTTTCAGGAATTTGCTTTTATTACCCCATCCCAACTACGAATACGACTAGTTGTTAGTTTATCGTCAACCACCGAACATGTACACATTTACTTTAACTGGAACTGAATCTCGCTCACCGCAATCATCAACCCACCAATTGTTCTCGATGATGACCATGAATACGTTATTGGTCTTATAAACTTTGATACATATTTTCAATTCCCAATGTAAGCGGAAGCGAACAATAAATTTTACATTGATGACATCGTGCTTACTTTACCAGAAAGAACTTATGAAGTGGCAGATATTAATAAGTTAATCGACGTAATCTGAACGATCCCGTGAACGCACTTCATCCAAACGTTATCTTATTGATATTCGAGCCAATAATAACAGTTTACATACAGAAATCAAAGCATCAGGTATAGTGGATTTTACACAACCAAATTCACTTGCTTCGTTGCTGGGTTTTGAGAAACGTAAACTACCAGCTCTCACTACTGCTATTTCGGACCATCCGGCACAAGTCTTTCCAATCAATTCAATATGTATTGAATGTAATCTTGTGGTCGGATCGTATCGAATAGCAAACCTGTACACATTTTGCATCAATTCTTTCCTGCAGTTGCTGCAGGGTACAAGATTATTGAAAACCCGTGAACGTCACCTATATGCCACTTAATACACGAATCATCGATCGCATCATTGTTAAAATAGTTGATCAAAACGGTAATCTCATCACTTTTCGTCGGAAACCATCACGATTAGACTTTATCTAAAGCGTCTTTAAACAATGGTTTTGCGCTAAGAGCATAAACCACCAAAACCTATTAATAGACGCATTGTCAGCACCTTTACCAGTTACAAGACACCAGTGCACCGATTAACACCGGAAAACGTTAAATTTCTGCAAACATTAGGACTCAAAGTGCTACATAGCTAAAATGGATAGTAATATTTTAAATGTTACGCATAGCGTGCTATATTTGATACAACCATCGTCAATGCCGACAAACATATGCATACTCCGTACTCCAATACCACGTATGAGAAGAACGATGTTATACGGATTCCAATAGAAAACGAAGATGTCTATACACTACCATGGGACAGCGTAATTTATATTGAGGGTACAATGAATAAGTCAGATGGTGGCGTTTGGCCTACAGCCGATTTTGTCAACAACGGAGTTTTATTTTATTTGATGAAATTCGTTATGAACTTGGTGGAAAGACTATTGACCGCGTTCGTAATCCAGGTATAACTACGACTATTAAAAATTTCCTATCCTACGATTATAGCGAAAGTCGTCGCTTTAGAAACGCCGGTTGGTCCCCATCGATAAGCTTGATCTCGTTGATGCTAATGGTCATTTCAACGTATGCATTCCCTTGCGCATGGTTTTAGGATTTGCGGAGGACTACCGAAAAATTCTTTTGAATATCAAACAGGAGCTTATTCTTATTAGAAGTAGTGCTGACGATGCAGCTATATCGAATTCTGATACCAAAGAGTCAATAAAAATTACTATTACACATATATCATGGCGGATTCCACATATAACCGTTGCAGATACAGAGCGCTTAAAACTACTCAAACATATTCAACGCAATGCCACCATGGACATAAGCTTTCGCAGTTGGGAACTACACGAATATCCAGAATTACATACAACACACACGCATACGTGGGCCGTGAAGACGGCTTCTCAAGTGGAGAAACCACGTTTTGTTATTGTCTGCTTTCAAACCGATACATCGCGCAAAAAAGGGCGCAGTCAGTTCGACCACTGTAAGTTGACCAATATGAAATTACATCTGGGTTCATCTATGTATCCTTACGATAATCTTAACATTGATTTCGATACCAATCGCTATTCTATACTATACGAGATGTATGCACAATTTCAACAATCGTACTACGGGGGTATCAGCGAGCCGATATTAACACCCAATGAATTTCAAACGCACGCTCCACTTGTAGTCATCGATTGTTCCCATCAAAACGAAATAGTGAAAGTGGGAGCGGTTGACGTACGATTAGAATTTCAAATGAAAGAAGCGCTTAAAGCTCACACTACAGCGTACTGCCTCATTCTACACGATCGTTTGGTCCGCTACAATCGTGCAACCAGTATTGTGAGTGAGATCTAAAATTAATAGTCCATTAGTTGTCGACGTTCAAAGGTTTAAAATTGCACATAATAACTTTGTGTTTAAAGAAATGGCTGTTTTACAATTATCCCTATCGAATGGAGTTGCAATAACATATGTGCTGAAACCACCATATTCTTGGAACTGTCTATCAGCTCGCTTCAAATACCAAAAGATATGGTTAAGCAGAAACTTTCATGGTATATCTTGAGATGATGGCAATTTACAATGAATTTCCACACCTAAATGTTATTAACCTAGAAGATTTAGGGTGTACTCCTCTACATAAATTAAAGTATTACACCAATTCACACAAGTGTTTCTAGCATACCACACGACATTCGTCATTCAATTGCGCAACCACAGATGTAATTGTACTCAAAAACTGGTTTGTACATATAACCAATTATTCATTTTTAATAAAGAATAATGTTTACATTAAGTAGTGTTTTATTTGTATATTTTATACCTACATACATACATATTCCTTGAGACTAGTAAGATGTGTTTCAAAAAATGTCTTGAAATAAGTTTAATTGTAAAACTTACTAACGAATCTGTAAGTATCATATTGAAAAATTCCTCTTAACGGATATGTATTTTGCATTTTTTATGCAAACTTTATGTTACAATAATACAATTAAAAAATTATATTCTACTACCGAGGTATTAAATTTTAAAGTATGTTATAGTTGTGTAAACATAAAATGCATTGCATAGGTTTTTATCATCAAAGTAGTACATTTTTATTTAATCCCACCTGTAAAATGATTAATTTCTTAAACCTAAGTTTCATAAAATTTATTCTCCAAAGATCAACCAACTATAAACCAGAACTATTAAATTTACATAAAATTCGGTGTTATTTTAATTTAAACTATGCTCATAAAAAGTCGTTTATATATATAGCACCAACATTGTTACTACCTATGAATATCAAATCTTTAAAGGAATTTACAGTCATGATTAATAAGTGGTCTTTTCATTTGTACACATTTTGTATATGTTGTTTTAGTTCCATTGACGACCTATTATTAGTAATCTGTTTATTATTTTATTGACGATATAAATTTTAAGATTGGAAGGAACGATAAGAAATCTTCCTCTGACATTTATATGCACTCCATAGTTGTTTAAGGTAGCAAATATAAATAAGCTGTTTAATGTGTTGTAGAAGAATTTTTACCATTGTATTATCGGTATGTATAAACTTACTTACTTAATGTGTTTTTAACGGAAGTAGAAATTATGAATTTTGGTAATTAACAAATATGCTAAAATGATTTGAAGTTATGCAGTTTCCATATATAATTTACATATATCGGTATGTTGTTATAAATATCACAACCTCGAGGTCATTAACTACCATGCACTTTACTAAACTATAATTAATAAAATCCCGTACATTTAACTAAGATACATTTTTCTTAATGTGGAAGTCTTATCTATATTTTATTCAAATAAGAATCTGCTACCGCCACCTACAAAAGATAGGGACAATTAAAGAATGTAAGTTTTGTAAATAAAACATTAAAATATTGTGTGTTTCTTTTAATATTATATATTTAATACAAAAATAATTTTTGAAATTCTCGGAGATTCTTCAACACGTGCATGTTTTTGCTTAACCTAAAAATCTCCAGTATTCAATCACCTAATGCGTGCAAAGCCTCCGTTCAGAACGCCTTATGGAGTACCATTCCGCATTTGAGAATGAGTACATCCCCATCCAAATTCTTCACCACGTTTTAAATAACGACATTATTTGCATACATTTAAAGGTTATATAGATCCGGTACGAGTTTAGTGTGGTTGTATAAATTATTTTGGTGATGCAATCATGAATAAAATAACGAGTGACCTGTCTTAACATGTTTTTTACATATACACTCACATATTAAATATATATTGAAATTGCTAAATTTAAGCAAGAACACCTTGATATAAAATCAAATTAATTTTTTTATTTGAGAGTCAAATAAATCGTGATGAAAGGTGGTATAATTTGCATACCAAGAAGGAAATAGTCTTAACATGTTTTTGCAAACACACCTTATGTTAATTAAATCCATTATATTAAAAGTTGAATGATTTGCATATATATTACCAGAGAGCTATAATTTCAATAAAAAAACACGAGGTTATATTCGACTGCGAATTCTTGTTATTTTATCTTAGTAATGAAATCGTGAACAACATGTTTTTACAAGATTTTACATGCAGACTTTATAATTAGATCCATTATATCACATTTCGTATATTTTCTAAATGTTATTCGCTACTTCATACAAAATACAGCTTTTGAGGAAAGCTAAAAATTCTTTACCACCTGCACGTTTTACTTAACATAACAAAATTCTTCATATAGGTAAAATCACCACTTCGCTATGCTCTCGGCTACCTAGTTTCGCTACTTTTCCAAGGTCGTTGTGACGTCATAGCCTTTTATAAATAAAGAACAATGTAATACTATTCTAAAATTTTTATTCTGGCATTATACATAACAAAATTTAAAAATATTTAATGCCAAGCATGGAGCCATTTAAACTTAATTTTAATATAAATTCGATTGTTTAACATGGCTAACAACCAATGCAAGAATTAAGATATACAACAAATTTGTGTGTCAGATAACAAATCCTGGTGTTAATAAACAACTTGGAAATTATATACTAGATTTTTACGTTGTCCAGATGCACATTTAAGAGCAACATTCGCGTCTACTTTGACCAAAGAACACGGTATTACGCAATTGGAAGCGACAATATAAAACTGTACAATTGGAGGCTATGTCAGTGCGGAACGGGTGTATAATCCCTTAAAAGACTGTTTAACCTTATTGGAAGATAGTAAGTTATACTTCCTAAAGGTGCCAATGTACTCGGTATCGCTAAAATGTGGAGTAAGTTATCGGACAAGCTTCAAAATAGCTGCTGTTTAGTGTATAATAACCTGCTACAGTACATGTATTGGGGAACGGCAATACAAAGATATTGACGGCTTGCAAATTAAGTTGTCAGAAAAACCAGAGAAAAGGAAAAATTGATAAAGTATGTGCTTTCAGCTTTTAGTTTTAACTATTTACCTGTAAATTATTTGGAGATAGTAGAGTAGGAAGACAGCCAAGATAAAATAAAATCTTACACAAGTGCTACATTAAAGCAGGTAACATATTTTACACAATCTGTAACACCATATTCTACAATTCCAAAAGAAATAATCATTTCGGTATCGGGGTTGATAAGTACGCCTAACATTCGCCCAGAGGTTGTACGACAACGCGTAAATATTGACAGTAAACTCTCTCCGTTGACGCTGCAGGAAATTGCCCAATTATGCACGCCATACGCTGTAAGTGGAAGAAAAGACAGCTGGAATTAGAGGAAATGCATGCAAAAGGCGAAAGTTGGACTAAATAGAAGACACTGCGACAATACGCGAACAATACAAAGATGTGTTAGACAAAGAACATCTTATTAGAGAAAGAGGAAAGGATTAAAAGATTATTTTATGTGCCGATGGACTAACTTGGATACATCCGCGTTCTACAAGTTGTATGCATTTGTGGTTAGTAAGAAAGACTCATTTTAGAATTTTAGAATAGTATTACATTGCTCTATATTTATAAAAGGCTATGACGTCACAACGACCTTAGAAAAGTAGCCGGAACTAGGTAGCCGAGAGCATAGCAAAGTGGTGATTTTACCTATATGAAAATGAAAATAAAGAACTTTTAAATTTTTTGAATAAATTTTGGTAGGAAATATTTAATAAATAAGTATATGTTAATGAAACACATATTTTCTAAATGATATTGGTGCTAAGGAAAGCTATTTTTATTAAGTTCTATAGTTTGAGAGTGACGTAAAAACCTTGATGCTACACCTTGAGTTGTAAAAGTTAATACATAAGCCTTGATATAAGATCAAATCAAATAATTTGAGAGTCAAATAAATCGTGATGAAAGGTGGTATAATTTGCATATATTTTAAATTCATACGGGTATAATTAAAAGATTATATGTTAGATCCGACTGCAAGTTCAGTGTACTTGTATAAATTATTTTGGGATGATGTAACCAAAAGGAAATATACGACATACCTGTCTTGAAATGTTTTTGCAACACACCTTATGTTAATTAAATACATTATATTAAAAGTCGAATGTCGACGTGATTTACATATATATTACCAAATAAAAAACACGAGGTTATATTCGACTGCATGCAAATTCTTAGTAATTTTATCGTGACATTGAAATTGCGAGAAGTGAACGACTTCTTTTTTACAAGATTTTACCTGCAAACGTTTAAAAATTTGACCTCCATCATATAACATTTCGTATATTTTCTTAATTTTATTTTGTACTTCGTACAAAACGCAGCTTATGAGGAGAGCTAAAACACTCTTTACCACTTGCACGCGTTTGCCTAATATTAAAAAATTCTTCACCGCGGCGTTTTAATTTTTAGCTTAACCTACCCAGAAAAATACGAACCAACACGTGAACTCCATTTTCTACACACACAACATTTTTTAAAATTTAATATTTAATATTTAACGTCGGGAACGCTGCTAAAAATTTCTTAAGAAAATATCTCCACCCCAGCGCACGCGCACCACCCACGACAAAAATCTAACGACCCGCCTGAACGCACACCCCAAAGACCTAACGACCCCCCGACGCAACAAATTTACACACAAAGACAATTTTGTTCTCAAAGCGGCGTATACATATCTTGCTGCACGTTTTGTTTCCCAAAGCGGCTTAGCTGTTCATATTGTTCTCGAATCGAAGTATATATATCTTGCTGTGGATCTCTGTTGCCAAAGCGGCTTAGCTACCCTACTTCTATCCTATATCCTAAAAATCTAACTTTACTTTGAAAAAATTCACACTTTCCTAAATTCAAAATTAAACCAGCTGTATTCAGCTCTAATAATGTCCTATCTAAATGTTCAAAGTGTTTCTCTACACTATCACTAAATATTAATATTTCATCCACGTAGTGGATACAAAATTCCTAATACGGTCCCAAAAATATTCTGCATCGCATTCTCTAATGCATCTGTACTCGAAGACAAACCAACCGGGACCACCCTAAATTAATATATTTTTCCTTCTACTGAAAAACATGCATACTTCCTTGATTCTCGCGCTAATGGAATCAACCAAAATGAACTCTTTAAATTTAATTTGCTAGAAATCTTCCTATTACCTATTCTCCCTAATATTCTATCTATCGTTGGTGGACAATTGTATTGCGGCTTCGTTCGCTTATTAATTTCACTTGTATTTATACACAACTTAATGCTATTATCACTTTTCTTCAAAACGACTACTAATCGATTCACAAAATGTGTACTGGAGCTTTCTTAAATACCTTCACGTAACATTTCTTCAATTTCTTCCTTCACTCTATTCCTATATGCTACTGGAATAGGATATATTTTAGTGTTAAACGGTTCTGTATTTACTACTTCCAGCTTGTGCACATAACCCGTGGCAATTCTCGACTTCGACCCAATTAATTCTGAATGCTTATTCAATAATATATTCACCCTATTTCTTAAATCATCTGGACACTTAATCTCTTCATTTTCATTACCCTCATTATCTATTTCATCACTAAACTGATTAATATTCATGCAGCCATCCTCTATTTCAATATTCCCCTCTTCATACCATTTAATATATTTACCATTACAGTCAATCGCTTTGCATTCCGCATTTATCTTCAACCCCAACTTATCTGTAATATTTATCCCAAATATAACATCAATCTTTAGTCCAGGTACTACCATAAAATCATTATCCCATTTCATATCTCCCATTTCACATCTCAGAATTACCATTTCATTTATCACACTAAATCTCTTATTATTTGGTGCCCCAAATTACACCTCGTTATAGTTATCGCTTTATCCTCCAATTTCTCTCGTTTAACAAATTCTTCCGTAACAAGTGATGCCTCTGCCCCAGTATCAATTAACACTCTGGCTATTTTATCTTCCACCTTTAAATTAATTATTGGCAATAAGTTCCTTTCAAATCTTCCTAATTCATTATCCATCTCATGTTTAATAAACTCGCGCTGGTGTTCATATCCGTTAATTCGTAGAATTTTCCTTGGTTCATCCGTACTCAAAAATCCTGATTTCGCGTTGAAGGTCCTGCCTGACTCATTATCCCTGTGTCTGTGCAATTCGTATTCCTTATTTGCGTGCTATTAATATTTCTTGCTTGTGTCCGTTGATCAACATTTTCCTGCCTATTTATTCCTCTATTAATATTTCCATCATGATCTGTTCTCTCTATTTGTCGCCTTGGTATCTGACCCGTGTTACTGTTTTGCCTAAAATCATTACTAAAATTGCTATAGTTCCCCCTATTAAAATTTCTTCCACGATCATAATTATAATTGTTCCGTTGATAATTATTTCGAGTCTCCGTATTCCTTATAACATTCGTGCGTCGATCCCTAACACAATTTTCCATTTTATAATCAGATTCTAAATCGTCATATCTCTGCAAATATTCAATAAACGTATCCCTATCTACTATATTCTGCGTCGTTATGTATCGCTTTATTTCAGCGTTAAAATGACCTGCTAAATATTTTATAATATGTTTATCTTCTAAAGGAGGATCCAATTGCTTCGCCACAGTAAACTTCTCAATCGCATATAATTCTCGCGTTATTCCTTTCTCTGAATTGTATTTTCCCATACTCAGGTTATTCCGAATTCTATCTTGCTGATTGTCATTCCAAAATTGAAGTAAAAATTACCGCTCAAACTGTTCAAATGTTTCTATTTCACTCTCAACTAAATTGTACCATTTTTCAGCATTTCCTTTAAGCATCACTTTGATTAAATTTAATTTATATACCTCATCTGTAGAACCTTGTATTAACATTTTAAAATTTTTCAAAAATGACTTCGGATTTAATTTTCCGTCTCCGTAAAATTTCGTAAACTGTTCAAGTGAAAGGTTTGTTTGAATTAGTCTAATTGGTTCTCTATTATTAAAATTTACAGCATTACCTTTTAAATTATTTATTTTTTGATTTATCGATTTGAACTCCGTTTCGCAATTTTCCTGAATGTTACCTAATTTAATATTTAAATTCGTAATTTTATCGTTGGACTCGCTTTCATGTTTTTCCTGTTTTGATTTAATTATTGCAATATGGTCCCATACGCATTATATTTCCTCAGAAACTCTCCCAATTCTCACTTGCATTAGTTCCCTCATTTCAGCGATTGTTTGGTTAGTTTCTTTCAGTCCATTACTAAGAATTTTGATTTCATTCCCTAATTTCTCGCTGTTTTCATCCATTTTTATAGTTATGGTTTTCATGCCTTCCTCACTTCTGTCCATCTTATTGTTTTAATGCCATTAAGATCTCCATCATCTTGGTTTCTTGTGAAATTATCCGTTCTTCGCTCGAACTTCTTTCAAACACTATGCTTTCTTAGGATCCTTACTCCATTTTGAAATTATTATATGTACTCTAAACTTTTAAATACTATAAATCTACCTAACTTTAATTATTGTACAAATTTCTCGATTTTTCGCTAATTAAAACTCTTTAAATCCCCGGTTTAATTTTTTGTTTTGTTTCAAATCTCACGGTCGTATTTTTAAATTTATTTTTATTTATTAATTTGTGCCCTCTTAATCTCAGGTTGTATTTTATTGTGGTAAAATCGAGCCCTCACATTGTTGCGACATATATTTATGTTATACATAAACCGGAACTGGAATTATCGAGCCACGACGTTGGGCCGTCAAATATTTATGCTATGAACTCCCTCCAGGAACTAGCAGGATTTTATCTTGAACCGACCTTGTGTCGACCAATAACAAAACTTGATATGATAACGCCTTCTTTGATATCAATGGCGTATTCTACTTGACACCTCCTCTCTTTTTAAATTATCAAATTGCACTCCCACTAATTTTATCTTTTGACCTCGACTAGCTTTTATTTTGAAAAATGAAGTTAATTCAATTCCATATAATGAAACAAATATTATGTACAGGTTTTTGAAAATTATTAAAATACACTTTTCAATTAATTAATGTTGTAAATCTCATTTATCTCAAAAATCATATACTTTTTAATCAATCTAAAGTCACCAAAAAACCTATTGTTTTTATAAAAAGAAGCCTGGAACGTTCAAAACCCCTTTATCATATAACGCACTTTCTACGTATGCAAGTTCGTTGTTTTGTTGACTCCGTCACATTAATTTATATTAAATAAGCAAATTCGGTATACAATATTTAAATTCAAATAAAAAAAAATGTCTTAAAACTAAAAATCTAACCTGGTCTATTTTCTTCGCTATTTCCTTCTCGCAATCGATGCATCAACTAGTATTTTCCATGCATTATACCATCCATTTGGATCAAAATTATTCTCCCCCAATTCAGAATTATTATATACCCATTCAAAATATTGTCTATCCATACGCCTGAACCATTGCATTTAAATTATTGTCATCACCCTCTGGACTACCATTATTAAACTTAGACTTATGCACCCCAAATTATTGTCGTCTCATTTAGACTTATTACTTCTTCTCACCAGACTCAGAATTTATTGTCATCAATCTCCCCCAGACTTAGAATACCATCTATTCTCCCCGGACTCAGAATATCATTTATTCTCCCCTGACTCGGAGTTTATTTATTCTCTCCGGATTC
Organism: Platerodrilus igneus; assembly: GCA_036346225.1. Lineage (NCBI taxonomy): Eukaryota > Metazoa > Arthropoda > Insecta > Coleoptera > Lycidae > Platerodrilus > Platerodrilus igneus. Next base: position 3,475,075 of record JARFIW010001237.1, read on the forward strand.
GAACTTTATTTATTCTCCTCGGACTCCAAGCCGTTTAATCGGCAAACGTAATTTTCATCTTCGTCGCACTTAAACAATCTTCACTTTTAAATTATTCTTACGTGTTACACTTAGGTTCAAAGTGGCGCACCTCGGCCTTTGTTGAGTTGATAACTCAGATCGTTATCACTGTCGCTGTTAATATATGATTGATCTCCTACTCCGTCAGTGGGCATGGCCTACAAGCCTGTCGTTAATTTTAACCAATCAAGTCTTTGCATTTAAAGTAGTTTCTGATGTAACATTCTCTGCCTTCAAGTAATTGTTGTTTGCTCGCAGCTGCCCCGTTATCAGACATGCGGTGTTTTAAGAAATATAATCGCTTTTCCATGTTGTACACAAACAACTGATGCAATTCGACTTTCAATTTTCATATATGCTTATTATTTACGCAATTTTCAATCACCTTTACTTATCAAAATGGTTATTTGTTTGTACGCATTTACACTATGCTTCTTGAAGCTCTATTTCTTATCTCCGTATTATCATAACTGACTGGAATTCTTTTGAATGCGTGTTTAATTACATTTATTGTGCTTACTTATAAATACACGTGCTTCCACTGAAAAATATCGTTATTTGCATTACCTAAATTAACTAAAACTCTATCTACAGGGTGTTAAATATTTGTTATCTACTCAATGCATGTATTCCTTATTTCTATGCTAACTATGCGTCTTATTGTCCTAAGATGTGTCTATTTTCGTCGCTTAAAACTACTTATACTTTATATACAGGGTGTTGACTGCTTACTATTTACAAACTATCTCCATTTCTCAATTCTTTACTAAATAAATGCAGTTTTCTGCTTCCTATTATGATTTCTAATTCCTGCACGACCTTTGCTATAAAATACACCCTTAAACAACCCCTTATCACAGCAATATATATATATATATATATATATATATTGCTACCATAATAATGGATTTTTTGTCTGACAATGTCATTCCTATTTTATAGACTCCCCTAGCTTTCATTAAAAAATTTGTTGATGATGTGATTTGTGCCGTACCTAAAAATGAAAACATAGCAGCAGTATTCCATTTTTGGATATTAAAATTATACGAAGCCCCAACAACAAGCTTCTGCTGGACTGGTTCCAAAATCCTACCAGTTCAGCTAGGTACATTAACTATTATTCAAATCACAGTATAAAATACAAAATAAACACACTGTTATGTTTAAAAAACAGAATTACAAGAATTTCAGATCCTTCATTTCATAGAAAAAATTTGACACTTCTATCAAACACCATGATAAACAATGGCTATCCAAAACCTCTCGTAAATAAATTGATATTCAGCTCTAGCAGTAATAAAAAATGAAAAAAAAACCAACAATCAACAAATAGCATTGCGTATAAAAAGTTACCGATGATTAAGGGTTTAACCCCAAAATTAGTAAACATTTTAAAAAAGGATTGTATGGTTATTTCAAAATATAATTCAGTCACGGTTGGCCAACTTTTCTCAAACACAAAAGATAAAACTCCTATGCTACATCATTACAATATTGTGTCTTCCATTCCTTGCCAAGGATGTGGCAAAATATATATAGAACAATCATCACAATGGCTTGTTACGTTATTTAATCGAGACAGGCGCGCTGGGCGCCAAAGTTATGTTACATTGGCTTGTAGCCGTGCGTAATAAAAAGTAAATCAAAGAGAAAAAAAGAAAGTGACAGGGCTCAATCGGAGAGTAGGGGGGGTTGTAGAAAGCAGACCAACATATAACGTACGGGGCTATAAGGAATTAGTAAGCCTGAAAAAAAAGAATTAGAATAGCAAACCTGCAATAAAAATAGTTAGGAAACCTGAAAAAATGAATGTAAAAAAATGTAAAAGAATGTAAAAACGTTTGAATAATCTATATAATATGTCAACGATAAAAGCAGTACAAAAACTTTTAATACAAAGTTAGGTAATATTGGGGAGTAGCAGAAACGTTTCCTCACACACCAATTTAACATCAATTAGACAGAAATTTTTAACAAAAGATAAATAGATAAGCACAATTGATGAGTAATTCAGTAGTATTAGTTTTTTTTTGTTTCTTAAAAGCATGCAAGTCTATTGTAAAAGGTATCAGAACGACAAAGATATAGTAAAGCAACGGGTAGATATTTATAGCAATAACAAGTAGAAAATCGTTCAACTTACAAAAGTCCTTCAGTAACGCTTCCTTGTAATTGAATGTGGGATTCCCGATGTCCTGCACCGACGAAGCACTGCACCCTTGACTGTGAGGGTGTGGATGGAATTGCTTACACTTTACACTAACTCACACCTATGTATTTCACTGGGGTTAGCAGCAGACACCATCACGCGTCGGAACTATGTAGCATTGATAAATTTCGTGTTAATTCAACTTCCTGAGATAGTAATTTAGAAATATTTTGTAACACAAATCGTAAAACATGGTAATTAAAAAGTTTAGAACCACGTGCTTTCAAGGCACGATGTAATGCATGTCATCTGATAAGACAAAGGGACACTAGACTAGATCGCACACCCAGTTTAAGTATAAAAAGACAAATCAACAAAAAACACCATTAGTAAAGCACGTGTAAAACACTAAAGTAATGTTCCGTAAAACGCACGACAAGTTCTCCTATACAAGCATCTTTTCTTCAATGTAATTAGAACTACACCGCCTACAGGTAATATACAACTAAAATCGCGTCGTGCTTGTTCATGAAGGCAAAAAGAAAACAGTCCCGCATTAATCCTCACTATTGTTATATTTAAAAACGGTAGTTAAAATTAAAAGTTCGATAATTACAACACCGGTAGCGTGGTGTAAGAGACACTATCACAGTTGGCAGCACTAATTCTTATACGGATTTAGGCACGGTCAACTACTGATGATGTCATCAATATTACGTAATACGACGTAAAATTAACACAAATTTAAGGCAATGAAAATTATAGAATTTACTCACGTAAGATATCCGGCTTTTCCCAGGTACGCCTATCATCCTTCCGGGTCGAAAATGAAGATATTGCTCCGGGCTCCAGTGGTGTTGCTGAGCATGGACATCCGGTCGTGGGCTGCTCCAGGGGTCGGATCCATCTTAAATGTAGTGGAACGATAAGGAAGAGGTTAATTAGGTAAAGACAACAAAGATAATCAAGGCAAAGGAATCTACATAGTAAGATAAGATATGATGCCCGGCACGACTTGTTCACTTGAAGGTCAAAGGAAAACAGCCACGATTCAGGGCGAGAACCGCGAAACTCTCCCACCCTTTGTCTAGTATTGCCTTACCCCTCTAGGGATAAGCACACTGCGCAAACTCACTACTCTGACGTACGGAAGCACACGCTTAGTCTATTTAAAAGTTCCCGCGTCTCGCGTATTTGAAAATATGGCGGGAAACTTCCGTACACCAAAAACTAACCTAAAACAATGTTAAAGTGACCCTTGGCACGTAACACTATTCTCAAAAGCAAAGAAAGAAACCGTATTTTTCAACGTAATTAATGCATAGGAACCAAGCACAAAACTACAACTCTACAGTTAATATACAACTCGTCATTTTTAGGAACAAAGAACAACTACTAAAACTCGTAATTTATATGAACCAAGCACAACTAACAACCACGCTAATCTGTCGATATATACTATACTTGTTACCATAACACCTGCGCGCCTATTATCTCGACTGCGATAAATAGCATAAGGACGAAATGCATACGGCGAATAATTCAATTTATTTATTAATGTAAATCGACCTTTATGCAACCAGCTATGCAAACTGATGTATTTTAAGTACGCTAGCCGAAAGGAGCGTAATATAATGTAGAATATAAAAAGTGATTTGTAGAAATTTATTTATGAGTAGAGGATAGCGTAAAATGTTAAAATTATTAACAATGCCCGTTACAGGCTGCACTCTAGAATTGTTCAACGTAAGAGCGATTGCAAAATAAAAAAGAATATGTGCGCATTAGCTTGCCATACAAACAATACTAACCAGTATCCGGATTTTAATAATGTAAAAGTTTTGCATAAAGAAAATTCATACAGGAGTAGACTGTTTCGTGAAATGGCTCATATAGTAAACAATGCAAATGCTTTAAACTTCAAAACAGATACAAGCAGTTTCAACGCCATGTACATGTATTTACTCAAGTACAGGAAATAAAACAACATAAAGTAAATACAGATAATCAACCATGCACTTCAACAATGTTATCGTGCTAACTATTTTAATAATCATCATGTTTTGGTTCTCATTCGAATTCATATTTTAAAAGCCAAATCTTATTTTAATTTGTAACGTGTATTGTGTGGGAAGTGATTAGTTGTTCTTGTGCTTTTATACAATTGTTTTATTTGATTTATTTATTTTAAGTTTTAATGATATTTGTCAAAACCATGATAGTATTTTAACTTCAGTTTTTGTAAGTAACATTTTAGTTTTTATGTCAATGACAATCGCAGTTACTTTGCAGCACCCTGAAGAAGATTTCAAATAAATTGAAAGCTCGGTAAAAAACAAATAAGAGTTTTATTACTAGAAGACCAAATAACCTGTTATTATTAATTGAATACACTGCTGGTCGCCACTTATAACTAATGTTATATATATTACTCATATTTAGACCAGGGTAGAAAATTAAATAATCACATCAAATAATTTTAATCACCGTGTATAAGGAATTTTATTAGATAATACGCTTTATTAAAAAACCGTGGAGAATAAAAATTCATTCGTTTCATTAAAAAGAAGAGAGTTAAATTATGTACAAGACGCTTGCTATAAAAAAAGGAAGCAATATTAAAATGCTCTACGTGTAATTTAATTATTCCGCATAAAGAAACAAATGGAAATTACGTGCAAAATTTATATTAATTAACTCAATTTTAAGTAACCGGTATTAAACAAAATGTACAGATAATAATTAATATTTGATTAGGAGTCACTAAAAATTAAAGGGTATTATTTTAATTGGAGTTAATTGAACCATTAGTAACATATAATATCTATAAAAACTTGTAAAAACCCAATAAAATGCAAATCGTAGAAGTGTTATTTAGAAGTATTATGTTTGAACACCTGCGTATTTTTAAAAGGCAATTTCAGTTTAATTTGTTTAGATAAACATGTCGATTCTACGGATATTGGAAACGGTCGGATGCTTTAGCACGAAATACAAAACAGGGTTTATTTAAAAAGCTCGTTCTGCGTAAATTTTGCAGATAACGAATGGTTACAGAGAATCTTGGAGAAACCGTCGTTTAATATTCACGGGAAGGCGAGATACGGGATTATTTAACCCAGATAAGAACACACGTGGACTGAAAATAATCGATAATAAAGAATATCAATTTGCACCAATAAGAACAGGTTAGATAGAGACAGATAATATGCGCAAGACCGAGACACATATAGTAAAAGGCGTGAGTGGAGCAACGTCATTGGGTTGCGATTGGTTGAAAATAAAAGGCAAAATTGAGAGGTAAAAATAACATTTCTGTATAAAATTTAATTAGTTATTTCCAGACGTTGCGAGCCGTATCGAAATTTCTGAGATTTAACTGGTGCGAGTGCAAATTTCGTAAAAATCGCATGCCGGGCTGCGGAATGGGAACCTAGCATGCGAAATTCTGAAGAATTGTCCATTTTGGGGACAAGACCGACAGACAACCTAACCTCTATATATACCCAGGTTAATATGAACAAGCTCTCTTAGATATTCGAATTGATTAAATGCGTTAAACAGTGCTTTTTAGTTGTCCGATTTTGATTGAATAATTTAAACAGTTTGCTCGTATATTTTGTGCACTTAGAAAAGAAGATACAAGGTAATAAAGTTTAGTATCACTGTACCAATTAGTCAAATTTGCAACGACAAATGAATACACAAAAGTAGGCAGTTTTGGCGTATATTGGTGAAAGAAGTATGAATTTCTTTGCTATTTTTCGGGGTGTTAATAATTAAATGATTAAAACGTGTCTGGATCCACAAAACAAGCTTCAGATATACACAAATGAGTTCCGGAAAAGCCCTGAAACAAGTTTAAATGAATGGTGGTGTAGAAAATTTTAAAGGCGACCAGCAATACGAGGACCTAAACATAACCCAGCTGGATTGGTGTGATTAACAGAGGACGATATACATTGGGGCCATGAGTGCATTAACCTTCAGGTAACTTATGCTTTGTTGTTCGTTTTTTTTTTGATATTTTGGTGTGTGTTGAATAACTTTATAATTGATTTACTTAAAATGAACAATAGTGAAATTGTACTAACAACAAAATTTTAATTTTAAGGTAAAATTTTCTTGTTTAAGTAGAAAGGGGTATTTAGTATTTATGTTCTGGATTATGATGAAAATTTGGGTATGTCTTTGAACTCAATTAGACGAACCTGGTTAATTAACGTAAAGGGGTGGTAGATGCTCCCTTTGTACTCAGACTCAGGTCTGCATATATTGTTACATTAATTAGTAGGCATCCTACAAAGACTTTAATTCTGGATGCACATTAAAATGATAATAAATTTAATCTTGAAATTTTCTGATACTGAAATTTATGCTGAATTTTAATTTTGAAATTTTAATGTATTGTGAATATTGATGTAAATAGAGTTAACGTTGATGTTTGTGATAGGAATGTGTTTGTTTTTTTTATGATTGAGGATGAAAGTTTTATCTAGGGGAGCAGCCGAGGCGGAAAAGAGTAAAGAGGCGAGTAACAGAAGAAAGTCAATGGACCAACACAGTTAAGGTAATGAATAGCTTTTTGTAGGATTCACAGCATTCTTGACGCCCAATTCGTGAGGCTCGATTCTAATACAGGGAAACACAGCATTCATTGGCGACCCAAAAGTGAGGCTCGAGTTCCAAATAAAATTTTTGTGATTTTATTCCAGGAAACTGGCGATCTGAGAGAGAGAGTTTCTGTGTGTGTATAAATATAAGAGTATTTTAGAGTGTGTGAGAGTGATTAGAACGTATGCAGAGAAAAGAGTGGTTAAGGAGTCAAGGAGTGGAAATTGGAAGTGACGATAGTGCAGTGTGTGAGAAAAATTCTAAAATGGAAGAAGCTGGAGGCAGTAGAGATCAGTCGAGGACGGAATCAGGGGATCAAGGAAACGAGATGATAATGAGAATGCTAGAGAGGATGAACGAAGAATCTAATAGAGCTAGGGAAGAATCCAATAGAAAATTAGAACTGCTAAGCGATGAAGCTAATAGAGCTAGGGAAGAATCTAATAGAGCTAGAGAAGAATCGAATAGAGCGAGGAGAGTCCAACCAAAAATTAGAGCAGATAAGCGGGAAAATTGAACAAAATACTAAAGAATTTACAGAATTTAAAGATAGTCTTACCGTGAAACTGGGGAAAGTAGAAAATAGGGTTGGAAAAAATGAGCGTGATATTACAGGTCTTCGACAGGAAATGGGACATTTAAGGTCCGAAGTACGCATTTTTTGTGAAGAAGAGATTAATATAAAATGACTGAAGTGACGGACTCATGTAGGGATCAGTTAGGCAGGGTAGAACGCGAAGTTAGTAGTATCAAATATAACATGTCAAGTTTAACGGGGGATGGTCCCAGATTTTATACAGGTGGAGGATCATTGGACCAACACATGAAGTTTTATGGCGATAACAGGGTAAATCCACAAATTTTTATTAATAGTGTAAGAAATCTAGTGGGAAATTTATTTGACGAACAGACTAAACTGAATACGATAAAGGCTTTATTGAAAGACAACGCGGAAGCATGGTACAATTTAGTAGGACAGGACATAGACACCTACACGGACTTTGAAGACAGATTTTAAAGCACTACTGGGTGACCACAGACAAGACCAGGTACGAGACGACTTAATCACAGGGAAATTTAAGGGAGAATTTTCAGGAAGTAGGGAGCAATATGCTATACGCAAGTATAGCATAGCAAAGCAACTGAACCCACCACTGACGGACCGACAAATTATCAAGTATTTATCACGACACTTGAGGTAGAAGTAAGGCAACACGTAGCACTACAGAACATGGTGGACAGAGAAATGTTTTAGAATACCTGCAGAGGTACGACGACGTAAGTAGTGGACGACCTCGGGATAATAGGGAAAGACAGATCAACACAGTTAGGTTTGACAATAGACGGGACAACTATGCTAGAAGGGGGAATAGTTACGGATACCAGCGACAGAATTGGGAACAGCGACGACCATACTTTGGAAGTAATAGTTTAAGAAGAGGACCTGCACCGAGACCGGAACCTACCAGAAGGAATAGTTCACCGGACATGAGGGGGACTGCTAATACAGACACGGAACGAGTGGAAACGCCTAGGACATACGCTGAGGTGACGGCTAGACCAGGACCAAGTAGGGAAACAGACCTGGACAGGATTTTTAGAACGCGACAGACCACTAGATTTCAGTGTAAATGTATATGAACATCCACGTGAATTTTTCAAAATTGAGGAGGAAGTAGAGCCAGAAACTGAGGAAAAATTATGTTTGCCAATTATTAATATAGAAATTTTTGAGAATAATGTATAAGTATTACTTGATACAGGGGCAGAGGCGAGTTTAATATCGGAGGAATTCGTCAGCAAAATTAGGGATAAGGTTTGTGATAGAATTATGCCTATAAAGCGTAGCCATTTAGTATCTCCAAATAAAAAGAAGTTTGCTGTAGTAAATAGTGTTGTGGTGCTTAGGATAGATATAGGAGGTTTAAGCTGTGAACAGGAGTTTGTAATTGTACCTGGACTGAAGTTTCAGAGCATTTTAGGTGTTGACTGTATGATGCAGTTAGGGGTTTTGATAGATATGGAACGGAAGGTAATAAGGATTAAGGATAGGGTAGTGCCATGGAAGGGCAGTTATGAAGTCACAGAGGATGACACGGGGTTTAGTATTAATGTAGTAGAGGTAGAGGATGATGGAGGTAAACAGATCAACACAATAAGATGTCCAGAGGATAGGAAAGTAGAGGTTCAAGCTTTAGTACAAAAACATGCAGAATTAGTGGGGGTAGAAGCAACAGCAGAATATCGGGAGCAGGTGAAGGCAGAATTAATTAAAGATGCACGAAAAATTGATCAACGGACCAAACCGCAATTCCATTGTCCACCATCCATGGACACACTTTTGACGAGGTTAATTGGCAAGTTTGTTTTTAATAAAGTAAATTCAAGGAATTTATTCTGGCTGATTCCATTACACAAGCATTCTAGAAGGTACATAGGAGTTTCCGTAGAGAGAAAAATCGATAATGTTAAGGTAGTATCGTTTGGTTTGTCGGCAGAAAAGGAAACAATGATAAATAAGAAACAGACAAGTGTAGGGACTGAAGAAGAAGCAGTATTTAAGAGTCAGGATAATAGAGATGATAAGTTTATTGTATGTGAGATAACAGGGATGATAAGTATAGATATAAAAGGAGGAGAAATAGGGATGAAGAGTATTAGGATGGTGAGAAGAAAGACTTGGAGGGTCAAGAAGAAAGTTAGATTTAAATAACTTGATGAACAAAAGATAGAGATAGGTGAATTTTAGTATAGATATAGTATAATAGAGTAAAATTTAAATAGGATAGGGATAGAATAGGTGTATATAGAAGAGTAGAAGTAGGTGTTTATAGAGAATAAAGCTAGGTATAGGATAAATATGGGAGATAGTTAGAAATAGGTATATAGGATGAAAAGGAAAATTAAATGTAGGAAGAAAATAAGATAGGTTAAGTGTAGATATTTCTTATAAGATTAGTGGCGAGTTAGGAATAGAATAAGAATAGGATAGGTATATAGGATTAGGTAAGGGGAAGTGAGTATAGTTAAAAGTTAGAAATAGGATAGGGATATAGGACAGGTGTAAATAATTTTTTTTTGGATTGGATATAAGTTAGGTAAGATAGATAGATAAGGGTAGAGAGAGATAGGCAATTTTTTTTGTAAATTTTGTTTGCGATTTCAATGTTTTATATTTGAATTCGAATAAGCGGGATTATTGATATTCAAATAGGGGGAAAATACTCATATTTAGACCAGGGTAGAAAATTAAATAATCACATCAAATAATTTTAATCACCGTGTATAAGGAATTTTATTAGATAATACGCTTTATTAAAAAACCGTGGAGAATAAAAATTCATTCGTTTCATTAAAAGAAGAGTTAAATTATGTACAAGACGCTTGCTATAAAAAGGAAGCAATATTAAAATGCTCTACGTGTAATTTAATTATTCATAAAAGAAACAAATGGAAATTACGTGCAAAATTTATATTAATTAACTCAATTTAAGTAACCGGTATTAAACAAAATGTACAGATAATAATTAATATTTGATTAGAGTCACTAAAATTAAAGGGTATTATTTTAATTGGAGTTAATTGAACCATTAGTAACATATAATATCTATAAAACTTGTAAAACCCAATAAAATGCAAATCGTAGAAGTGTTATTTAGAAGTATTATGTTTGAACACCTGCGTATTTTTAAAAGGCAATTTCAGTTTAATTTGTTTAGATAAACATGTCGATTCTACGGATATTGGAAACGGTCGGATGCTTTAGCACGAAATACAAAACAGGGTTTATTTAAAAGCTCGTTCTGCGTAAATTTTGCAGATAACGAATGGTTACAGAGAATCTTGGAGAAACCGTCGTTTAATATTCACGGGAAGGCGAGATACGGGATTATTTAACCCAGATAAGAACACACGTGGACTGAAAATAATCGATAATAAAGAATATCAATTTGCACCAATAAGAACAGGTTAGATAGAGACAGATAATATGCAAGACCGAGACACATATAGTAAAAGGCGTGAGTGGAGCAACGTCATTGGGTTGCGATTGGTTGAAAATAAAGGCAAAATTGAGAGGTAAAATAACATTTCTGTATAAAATTTAATTAGTTATTTCCAGACGTTGCGAGCCGTATCGAAATTTCTGAGATTTAACTGGTGCGAGTGCAAATTTCGTAAAAATCGCATGCCGGGCTGCGGAATGGGAACCTAGCATGCGAAATTCTGAAGAATTGTCCATTTTGGGGACAAGACCGACAGACAACCTAACCTCTATATATACCCAGGTTAATATGAACAAGCTCTCTTAGATATTCGAATTGATTGAATGCGTTAAACAGTGCTTTTTAGTTGTCCGATTTTGATTGAATAATTTAAACAGTTTGCTCGTATATTTTGTGCACTTAGAAAAGAAGATACAAGGTAATAAAGTTTAGTATCACTGTACCAATTAGTCAAATTTGCAACGACAAATGAATACACAAAAGTAGGCAGTTTTGGCGTATATTGGTGAAAGAAGTATGAATTTCTTTGCTATTTTTCGGGGGTGTTAATAATTAAATGATTCGTAAACGTGTCTGGATCCACAAAACAAGCTTCAGATATACACAAATGAGTTCCGGAAAAGCCCTGAAACAAGTTTAAATGAATGGTGGTGTAAAAAATTTTAAAGGCGACCAGCAATACGAGGACCTAAACATAACCCAGCTGGATTGGTGTGATTAACAGAGGACGATATACATTGGGGCCATGAGTGCATTAACCTTCAGGTAACTTATGCTTTGTTGTTCGTTTTTTTTTGATATTTTGGTGTGTGTTGAATAACTTTATAATTGATTTACTTAAAATGAACAGTAGTGAAATTGTACTAACAACAAAATTTTAATTTTAAGGTAAAATTTTCTTGTTTAAGTAGAAAGGGGTATTTAGTATTTATGTTCTGGATTATGATGAAAATTTGGGTATGTCTTTGATCTCAATTAGACGAACCTGGTTAATTAACGTAAAGGGGTGGTAGATGCTCCCTTTGTACTCAGACTCAGGTCTGCATATATTGTTACATTAATTAGTAGGCATCCTACAAAGACTTTAATTCTGGATGCACATTAAAATGATAATAAATTTAATCTTGAAATTTTAATGTATTGTGAATATTGATGTAAATAGAGTTAACGTTGATGTTTGTGATAGGAATGTGTTTGTTTTTTTTATGATTGAGGATGAAAGTTTTATCTAGGGGAGCAGCCGAGGCGGAAAAGAGTAAAGAGGCGAGTAACAGAAGAAAGTCAATGGACCAACACAGTTAAGGTAATGAATAGCTTTTTGTAGGATTCACAGCATTCTTGACGCCCAATTCGTGAGGCTCGATTCTAATACAGGGAAACCCAGCAATATATATATATATATATATATATATATATATATCATCATCATTAGGTCTTCAGTCCTAGAACTGGTTAGACGCGTACCATCATTGTTCCTATTCTGAACTAACCTACAGATTTCCTGAAATATGCACAGTTTGCATCTATAACTGTCTGATCTAGGTCTACATCTACCTCTTTTTCCTATCTCTGCTTGTAATATGTCACATACTATTCCCCAAAATGCCTTAGAACGTATTCCGCCCTACTATTTCTCTTTTTCCCCAGATATCCTTGTTCCCCTACTATTCCTGTAACTTATTTGTTATTATCTTTGTCTGTCCATGCTATCGTCCTCATACATCTGGAGCATTTCAAAAGACTGCTACTGTTTTTCTGTCTGCATTTCAGCCTGTCCGTATTTCATAGGCATACTGTGCTGTGCTCCACACATATGCTTTCAACAATTTTCTCCTTGTTCTGTTTGTTGTCTTTCCTCATAGGCGATGCCCTATTTCTCCGACCTTCAATGGTTGTGAAGGGAGGTAAGCAGTCTGTGGCTGCCAAGTTCTCCCAACACTTAACCATTTGGCGATTTAATATATTTTCCAATTTATCTTTTCGCACAGTTAACATTAGTTGCCGGTATTTCGCAGCCCTTAGGTTTTCCGTCTCAAAACTGTTTGGACACGTACCTGCACTTATTTATATTCTGAGCTAGCCTACATAGTTCCCTGAAATTCTCACACAGCATGTGTATTCAGGTTAATCTTCTTTGGGAATTAAACCACTCATAGTTTTTAAAATCAACTTTATTTACGTTTCAATCCATGACCTAGGATCGTTGTCAAAATAATAATAAAAACTTCAAGTTTGACATTTATGACATAAATTGAAGGTGACTTTGATTTATTGATGTTTGAAATATTTGGTTTGAGTATACTAAGCAAAAATTTTTAAACTTTAACAGAATGATTGCCTTCAATTTGTGTTGCGACCTGTGATCGGCTTTCTTTAGGTAGCCAATACGCTTAACGTGAAATCAGCTGATTAATTTTTATTGGTGAATTTTATATAAATTCAATAACTTAGAATTGGAAAACATTTTTTAACATGTTTTTATTTATACAATTGAGAGGATGGTTATTAAAGAAGTGTGCGATTGCATTATTGAAAGGCTTAAGTAGTCGTTTTTTTTTTGTATTTATTTTGAGGGGGAACATTCATTATGATTTAAGTTACCTTTTTGGTACATTTTAACATGGTTCTGAGGCGACTCTATGGCGGGTTTACACTTGTCAGATACCAATGTTGTTCTATGAGGATTGTATATGAATCTGAGGCGACCCTATGGCGGGTTTACACTTGTCAGATACCAATGTTGTTCTATGAAGATTGTATATGAATCTGAGGCGACCCTATGGCGGGTTTACACTTGTCAGATACCAATGTTGTTCTATGAAGATTGTATATGGCTCTGAGGCGACCCTATGGCAGGTTTACACTTGTCAGATACCAATGTTGTTCTATGAAGATTGTATATGGATCTGAGGCGACCCTATGGCGGGTTTACACTTGTCAGATACCAATGTTGTTCTATGAAGATTGTATATGGATCTGAGGCGACCCTATGGCGGGTTTACACTTGTCAGATACCAATACTGTTCAACAGAGATTGTATATGGTTTTGAGGTAACCTTATTGTGGATTTATACTTGTCAGATACCAATGCTGTTTTACAAGGATTGTTAATATGCTTATTTTTATGTTATTAGTTATTTTATGTATAAATAGAAATCATGTATGTAGGCTGTATTTCATGTTAATATTGCAAGGAAAACCCAGGAAAAACTTGCAATGCTACCTAGATATTGTGGGCATTTGATTTTCACTTGTTATTTCTTTTGTTATTTCTTTTAGTAATGGAATCCATTGTTTACTGAAAGTCACGGATTCGTTTGCAACGCAGTTATTTTTATGTAGGGTTATATAGGCAGCTTCTTTGATTTTGCGTTTTGGTGGTTTTCTTCTTTTCTTTTTTCAGGGAGTATGTGTATTCAGCTCGTTCCTTTCTATTGTTTTCTAATTTTATACCCTATTTTACCGAGATTCAGTGAAGGAGGTTAAGCAACCTGTGGCTACCAAGATCCCCAACACTTAGACATTTGCGAAATAATGGTTTTCCAGTAAATCCTTTCACACACTTAACATTATTCGAGAATATTGCCCAACCAATTTTTGTAGTTACTTATAATAATCATCATGTTTACGCACAGTTATCTTTCCGTCATTAGTTTATCCATCTTGGGATTGGTTGGATGCGTATCTCCATTGATTTCTATTCTGGGCTAGCCTACACATCTCCCTGAAACCTCTACAGCCTACATCTTTTACTATCTGTGTGCAGTAGTCTAATCTAGGTCTGCCTCTTCTTCTCTTTTTTCCTATCTCTGCTTCTAAAATATTCCGCACTATTCCCTCATGCCGTAGTATGTGGCCTATCATCCTATCTCTCCTATTTTTTACCGTTTTCCACATATTTCTTTCTTCCCCTACCATTTTTAGTACCTCTTCGTTCTTAACTTTGTCTGTCCATGATATTTTCATCATACGCCTGTAACACCACATTTCAAAGGCTTCTACCTTTTTCTTGTCCGCTTCTCCTACTGTCCAGGCTTCACAGCCGTACAGTGCTGTGCTCCACACGTATGTTTTAAGCAATCTTTTCCTTGTTTCTATGTTTGTGGTCTTTGAGCACAATAGTTGCTTTTTCTTGTTAAATGTAGCACGACCTTGTGCTAATTTTTGTTTTATATCTTTTGTGCTTTTCCCATCTTGCGTTATTTGGCTTCCTAGGTAGCAGAAATCCTTAACCTCTTGTAAGTTCGTGTTAAATACTTGTATTCTTGTTTTTGATTTATTTTCCCCACCTTTGCAAACTAGAACTTTAGTTTTAGTTTTGTTAATTTTCATACCGTATCTCTCTGTTAGGACCATTTCCATTTCATTAAGAGCCGCTTCTAACTCTTCCTTGCTAGACGCTAATACCGCTATATCATCTGCAAATCTAAGCATATCAATTTTTTGTCCCTGCATAGTAATTCCAAATGTCTTTCTGCATTTGACAGTATTCATTGCCTCTTCTATGTACAAGTTAAAAATCAATGGGGATAGGGCACATCCCTGTCTCACCCCTTTCCTAATGTTTACTTCTCTACGTTCCTGCTCTAATTCTATTACTGCTGTTTGCTCTTTGTATAAGCTATGTACTATTCGTCTATCCCTATAACTCATTCCAATCTTTTTAAGTATTTCAAACATTTTTTTCCAATTTACATTGTCGAATGCTTTTTCCAGATCTACAAACCCTATGTACATGCTTTCCCTTTTCTATTGTTTCTCCATTATCACTCTCAGAGCTAAAATAGCCTCCGTGTTCCCCTGTTTCGCCTAAACCCAAATTGGTCTTCTCTAGTATTTCTTCAGCTCGTTTTCCATTCGTCTTTGCACAATTCTAGTTAATATTTTTGACACGTGTGCTGTCAAACTTATTGTTCGAAAATTTTCACATCTATCCACGCCTTTCTTTTTGGTATAGTTACTATGATGCAACGTTTGAAATCTTTGGGTATCTCGCCTGTCTCATACATATAGCTTACAAGTTGGAAGAGACGTTCTGTTACTGCTTGTCCAGCGGCTTTTAGAGTTTCTGCTTGCACCTTATCTGTACCGGCGCCTTACCATTTTCAGACTCTTTAATGCTAATTCAAACTCGTCTCAAGTATAGGATATCCCAAGTCATCACTTTTAATGTCTGATTCCTGTTCTAATGCAGTTAGTTCCTCTCCTGCATATAAATTCCTATATATTCTTGCCATCTACTCACTTTCTCTCGTTTTCTATAATGATGTTTCCTTGTGCGTCCCTTATATTTTTGCTATACGGTTTTATATCCCTAAAATTCATTCTAATTAATTTGTATGCTTCGTCTGTCTTTCCTGTTTCCAACTTAGTTTGTACTTCTTTGCACTTTTCATCAATCCAATGTTCTTTAGCTTTCCTGCATTTTCTAATAATTTCCCATTTTATGGCTTTGTATCTCTGTTTTCCTGTTTCGTCTGATTTATTTTTGTATTTTCGTCTTTCTTCTATTAAATTCACGATATCCTTTGTTATCCATGGTTTCTTATTTTCTTTTTGTGTATACCCCAAAATATCTCTGGCCGCCATGTCTAGGCTGGATTTAATGTTATTCCATTCTGTTTCTACTTCCTTAGTTTCAGATATTTTCCCGATATCATTCAGCAATTCATTTGACTTTTTTTCGAATCTTACTTGAATATCTTGGTCTTTTAGTTTCTCTAAGTCCAAGTGCCTTTTTCCGTTCCTCTTTTTCAGATTTTTAAATTTAAGTGCGGCCTTCATAATTACGATGTTGTGGTCAGTATCTATATCTGCTTCTGGGTAGCTTCTACTGTCTTTTACTTGGTTCCTAAACCGTTGTCTAACAAGAATGTAATCTATTTGATATCGTCCTATATCTCCTGGCATCTTCCACGTATATCGTCTTCTAGCATGATGTTGAAATAATGTGTTTGTGATGATTAAATTGTGCTTGTCGCAAAATTCTACCAGCCTATTTCCCCTGTCGTTTCTCGTGCCTAAACCAAATAAACCTACTACCGCTCCTTCTCTGCCCTCACCTACCACGGCATTAAAATCTCCCGTAATTATTAAATTTTCATGTCCTTTTACGTATCTTAATATGTCTTCGATATCTTTGTAGATGGCTTCTACCTCTTCATAACTGTAGCTAGAGGTGGGCATGTATACTTGTATTATTACTGTGTTTACCGGTTTAGATTCTAATCTAACCATGAGTACTCTTTCGTTCTTTTGTAAGTAATTTTCTACACAGTATCCTATCTTTTTCCGCATAACTATCCCCACACCCAGATTTCCGTCCTCTGCTCCTGTATGAATTACCCTGAAGTCTCCACTCCAAAATCCCCGCCTCTGGCCACCGAACTTCGCTGATCCCTACTATGTCTAGTGATAACCTATTCATTTCGATTTTAGGTTCTCTAGCTTACCTACTTGCTTCATACTTCTAACAATCCACGCTCCGACTCGCAGAATGTTCCCGACTCTTATTTTTAACTTTCCGATCGCATCCTCCAAGTAGTCCCTCCCGGAGATCCGAATGGGGGACTATTTTAACTGCGGAATCTTTTACCCCAGAGAATGCCATCATTTTATTATAATTTAGGTACGCTGTGTACTTGGGAGGTTAATGTGGTGGTTTCCCGTTGCTTTCCACATCGCGGTAGTGTGTCTTAGACTGCCATACCGACCCCTATGGTCTCTGCCAATCTAAGTACCGAAGAGCCGCTGCCCTCTTTCGGGGACCTGTCTTAGTCTGGTTCCTCACTAACGACCCTACTACTTTGGTTGGACCTGTAGTTTGGCTCTTTAGCTCATTAGAACCCATAAGCCATTTCACCTGTTCTAGTAATTTAGAACTTGACAAGGTGCAGGTCCATTCGAAATGGATATATATATATATATATATATATATATATATATATATATATATAATTAAAAGTAAAGGAATAATTTCAAAAACCTTTACTAATGAAATTTTTCTTATCTTACGCATTTCAAAGATATATGGTGGTTAGTGATAACTGCCCCATCCTGATTATTGGTAAAAACAGTCAGTTTCTTTGTGTAAGAAATGCTTAAATTAGAATTTTAACACAGCTACTTAAAATGTTTTTTTTTTAATTCTTTGCCTTTATATATCAATAATAAATCTTATCACAATTGTCACAAAAATTATGCATTGTTTTCAAACTTACACCAAAGAATTTGTGTTGGCAATCAATTAACCAACAAAGCATTATTAGGAAAACTCACGTACACAACATTTTTGAATGAAGTTCAGCAAATTAACTGATGAATATAGGTAAAATATCATACTGATACTCCTTACAAGACAATAATTTACTTTTAATAAAGGTAATAATGATAATAATATTTACACGTCATACAATATGTTAGATTAAAAATTTACTATATAAACTTATAACATCGGAATGCTAGAGAAAGATTATTGTGAACAAAAACCAAAAGTAAAATAGGTTCCACTTTAAAAATACAGGTACACAAAAAACAGCTATGCTGGTTTGGCTTTACGATTTACAAATGACAAATCAAAAAAGAATGAGGAATATTAAAGATAAAAAAGCACAGAGCACTATATCTAAAAGAATTATCTCTATGATAAGTAATCAAATTATGGCTGGGTGCGATAGAGGTTCTTTTTAGAATTTGTATTTGCTTCTTTGTTAGAAGTACAGATTTCTGAAGAGGGTTTGTGAATAGAACTCATTAAAAATTTATCTGCTGGAAATGCACCCCCAAAAATATTCCAGAACTATTAGAATAAAAAATGATCAAGAACTATCTATGCGATTTCCTTTAAGCGTCTAAATTATGTCTCACCCTACTCTTAGACAATGTGCATGGGCTTATATAAAAGGCGACAAATGGTAATATTTGTTAACGCTATTTTATACACTTCGAGAATCCTATAACTCAAGTATGCATAATATTCATAACCAAGAGACTTGATAGCATTATGTAGACACCATTTAGTGAAGACAAACTATTTTCTATATCACTTTTCAAGTCCTTAATTAGCAAACATTCTTAACAATTAAATATAACCAAATATATGATCACAAATACTCAATGAATCAAATTATATAAAAAGCATGTCAAAATAAACAAATTATAAACGCCAATCTCTATTATAACGCAGCCCCAAATAATATTTATACAATTAATAAAATAATTCCATGAAGTAGTAACGTAAGTTATCAATTCAATAACACAAATTCCAAAGGAAAGCTTTTGTTTCCACTTGAAGCAACTGCTTGAAGCTTACAACTTCATTCTTATAAATGGAATGATTATAAATCTATTCATAGTTACATAGAAAAAAATTGTATCTCCATCTATGTAAATAGATATTCCCACAATCCTACTAAACATAAAATGAAACGCAACACATGCTACTAAAAGGCAAGATTATGCATGTAATCCAGTTTACTGTTCACGAAAATTTTCAACTACGATCAGATTCGTTCTAGAAGGGGATGAAATCCCACAATTAGACTTTACAAAACTTTAATAAAGTCCAAAATATCACATGTGCATTAACCATGCATGTTCTGACCAAGAGTGATAAAGCGAGAGAGATGAAATATATTTCTGCAAAATAAAAAACATTCCAATATCAGAAATACAACATAAGGAAATTACATTCAAACAGATAAGAAACAAAGACATGGCAGCATTTCACATGCTACAAATTAACACTATTGATTATGCAATTTTTAAAGATAAGACAACTTCTGTTATACGTTATCAATTTATCAATTAACATTTAAGACCAATTTCTAGGATAAATTCTTTTATCCTAAGAATTTATTTATTAAAATATAATACATTTCAAGTCATGCATTATTACTCATTTACTGACTACTGACCTGTGCTTGGGGCTTCAAACTTAATCAATAGGTTTCAAAACTACAAACATCATTATAAAAATAACCAATAATAAATACATGTCAAAAACTACTGTTAAAAATAATATTTCAGAAGAATCAAATTGATAAGAAATTCAATTAAGAATAATAAGTTACTCTAATTAATATGGTTTATATTTCTAAACAAGAGATAAACAAACAAAAGCTTGTTATACCCAGAGCCATAATAAAAGTATATGCTTATAAACAAACCTGTAATCAGCATCAGAAATGTTTATGATAAAATCAATTTTTATGTTTTAAATAAAACTATAGAAGTTTAGTATTTATTTTCTAGTGTAAATTAAAAGTTCTATGAACTGCAAACCATTTGTTAGACAAAACATACGCACATCAGCAGAGTTGTAACAATAGGCCCCACATAATAGAACATTATAGATGAAATAACCCCTTCAAGTAAGATAATTAAGCTTCTTAATAAATCAACTTCATACTGTAGAAAGAAAATGCTCATCTTTGGTGGGCTGCAACAAGTGAAGTTTTTAAAAGTTACGTAGTGTGCAATTTAAGAGTAGGAATAACATGTATAACCATAACTTCTTAGAAATACTGCAATAAAAAGATATATGATAAATTTTTTTCAAATGGAAGATACTGTAACCTAAAAAATTTTGTACACAAACATCAATAACAAATTCAATCAAATTGTAAAAAGGAATTCAGGCAAAAATTATATAAAGTAGAGAATACAATTAACCATATCCTTGACATATGGTCATTTTAAACTTGTCAGAGATACATGACAAAAATTTAAATTCGCTAGCTCTGAAAATCAGATGTCTTTGGGCAAATTAACATTACACCCAAATACGAAATTATTTCAACCAAATTTTAAATATCTCAAATAGAATATGAAATTTACTTAACCTTTTTTGCATGGTTGTCAAATCTGGCTCTTCTAAGATAAAAAATATTGTAAATTTAAATCTAACCTTATTTTTTAATAATTAAAAAAATTACTAAAATCTTAATACCAGAGTGTCTGAGAAGTTGATGTATTAAAATACATCACGAATTGTGTAAGGTCTATTTCCAAATGATTTTTTAAATATGTCTAACTTGATGGATATACAAGTTGAATAGTGGTAAAAAAAAAGTAAAAAAGAAGAGAGAGAACTTCCTAACTGTGCATTGAATAGTAAGTGCACTTTAAATGACAAACATAATAAAGCACTTACATAATATGTGAATAATATCAACAAGATAATAGTTATACCACAGTACACAGTAATTTTCAAATAAAAGAAAACATAAATAGTTACAATATTATAATACCGAAAAAGAAAAATGAACTGCTTTGTAAAACTTGGTAGACCTCAAAAGGATGGATGAAATAATAACACAACTACTAAAAATTGTAGATCTCTCAATATGTAAACTGGGAGTAGAAAACATAGTATATGTGCATACTGAAATCCAGAATAGTATAATAATGAAAATCAAAACCTTGAATATACACTTATTCAATATTCAATGCTACAGTGCAGAAATTCCTAAAAAATATGAAGTTTTTCTTTTAATGCACTGAATATGTGGAATAAAAAATCATGTATATATGCCACACTTTTTGGAGATGCGATTCACAACAATATTTTTAAGCCTTAAGGAATTATAGTTGATAGATAAATGTTAGTTTATAGAAATTTCCTTTAAATACTGATGTGTTCTCCTATTTTCTATTTTCAAATCAGTTTTGAGAAGAAAAAATTTACAAATTGCTTTCAATGCAACTTCAGTGTAGGTCTATTGCATTCTATTATAACCACATAGAACTAAAGTCACCAGAGTTTAGTTGTAACCAAAATTTTTTATTGCTTATCACGCAGCATCTTCATGATGAATCTCCAGTAATATAATATGCTAAGAAATAAGACTAATTATAAACAACTCCATTCATAATACAATAAATACATAAATAATTTACAAAAATTCCACTTTTTCAAACCGATTTCAACATTTACATCATTTTTTTTTAATCAAATTATGAAGAACAGAACGTATACATTTTAAAATAGTTTATACTAACCTCTTTTTCGCAAACAAAACATGGTGGTGCTATGTCTACAGTACAATACTGACATTTAAAAACATCTTTATTAGTGCTATTGCAAATCGCATCATCGCTGCCCTGTTTTAGAGAACCTAGTTTAGTGCCATTTTCGAACTTGTTTGTATTAACTGAGCTTGCTTTAAGCAAAGCACCTTTACTTTTACGTGAATCTCTAATCAAAACAGCTTCACTAGTTGTAACAGGACCAATACCGCAACCATTGTTATTATTAATCATATCTTTGTTAACATTCTTAAATTTTAACGATTTTCTTCTATTATCTGCAGAGTCTATAGTAGAACTTGGCCAATTTTCATCAGAACTTGTATAATCACTAGTATAATTATCCTGACGAAGCATTAATTCTTCCATTTTTAAATCAATCTGTTCAGCAACTGAATAATCCACTGATTTTATTTTTCGAGTAATATGTTCAGATTCAGTTCCATCGGAACTGTGATTACTGCAACTAGCATTATTTTCAATGATGGCATCACTAGAAGACATGTCAGCACCTGCTTTACTGCCACAAACTTGTTCATAATGTGTTGAAGAGGCAGCGTTCTCATTTTCTGATATGGCAATGTTCATTCCAATAACAACCTCCTTTGCACATTTCTCATGAAAAAAACCATTACAGGGTCCTTGACATCTAAGAACTTCCTGAGGTTTTGTACATATCTGGCACACACGATATTTTGGAATACGTTTAAATAAATTGTAACGCTTTTGACGTTTCAACATTTTCTGAATTTTAATGGGTGGTATTTTCGAGGAGCTAGATTTGGAAAGTGGATCAGATTCCAATACAGAATGTTCAGTATCCACTTGATCTGTTGATTTATTCACATCAGTTGTGCTTAAAATTATATTATCTGAAGTATCTTTTGTTGAAGAATTTGAAGATTCATTAAATAGTGATCCAGACAAATCTTTGCGTTTTACCTGAGCAAATTTGGGAAGAGGACATGTGAAACAGTCTTTGTCTTCTGTCAAAACAGCTTTGGGGCTTCTATTAATGAGCGGTGACAAGCTTCTTGATCGTACTTGATTTTCATCTGAAACTTTAGTTTTTTCAGATGAATGGTTCCGACTAAAATTTAACTTAATACGTGCATCTAATGGCTTTTTTTTTGCATTGGCAATTGATTCAATCAAATTTGAAAAAAATTCTAATCGTTCTTTAACATTTTTAGATTTCATGGAATCTGCTTCCGTAACTGCCACATCCCAGGTAGGCTTTAAATTAGGTTTAACAACATATGGCTGTAGTTCAATTTTAAGTGATTGTTGAGCCTACACAAACATATTTTATTATAATGAATATTAGGAGTAGTAGAGCACTTACACTGCGAAGATCGTGTATTTCCTGCAAATCATTTTTCGTTTTGTATAGCATCAAACGTACAGAAGATATCCAAGACCTCCGCCCCTTATCTGCATAAAATCTTACGTGAAAAGAAGGATGGATTTTATATTTCGCGCCTATAATGAATATAATTAATAATCAATGCAATTTGATTAAAATTTACCAATATTCTTTTGAAAGGCATTGGACAGTGGATCCATAGTGATAAGGCATGGCCAGTATGGGTAGTTACCAACTCGTGCCCACATAAGATCTCCGACTTTAACTTTAGTAGGATCTGCAAATTAAATCATAAATAAGAACAGTCTTAAGAAATTTAGTAATTAAAATAATATTTATAACACAACTAGTATGCAGTTTGTAAACCATAATATTATATATTGATTGTTATATATTTCCAGTAAATCCTTAAGCTACAAAGAATGACAAGTTTCTTACATAATAAAAATTGAGGTTAAAAAAATATGAAAAGGCATTCAATATTATCATTACGCTTCTGCTAAAAAATCATTAATAAAAATTCTAATGCAAAAATGTACAATAATTGTGTTATACTTACACCAACTGACAAATTAACAATTGGGATCAAATGTGGATATTATAATGATATTCACGTGTGCTTGGCTTTGTGCATTTGCAGGTAAGCGTCAAGATGTCAAGTATCTAGTGGTTGAAATTTTTTATTTTGTTTTTGTAAATAATTTTTTTCCATTCTGAACAGACCTACACCTTGAAAAAGTTCTATAATATTAGAATGGCTTGTGTCTTAGTGACCTAAACAGCAGAACTGTAAGTTTAACCAATTTAGTGGAGTCTTTAGTGCAGAACCAGATTACCATAGGTCACAGAAAGAGGGCAGTAGTTTCTTTGGTACAAGTGGCAGAGACTATAAGGGTCGGTATGGCATTCTAAAACACTACTGCAAATTGGAAGGCAATGGGAAACCACCACATTACCTCACAAGTACACAGCGTACTAAAATCGTTTTAAAAAATGATTGCATTCTCTGAGGTAAAAGATTCCAGAGATAAAATAGTCTCCCATTTGAATCTCCAGGAGTGAACTACTTCGGAGAATGCGCTCGGCGAGTTCAACAAAAAGAAAAAGCATTGGGAACATATTGCGAGTCGGACATGGAATGTTAGAAGCATAAGCAAGTAAGCTACAGAATTTGAAAACTAAATTGGATAAGCTAGCATTAGATATAGTAGGGGTTAGCGAAGTTCGATGGCCAGAAGTGGAAATACTTTAGGTTATTCATACATGATCAGAAGGAAATTGGGTTGTGGGAATAGTTTTCAGGAAAAAGATAGGGCACTATGTAGATAATTACTAACAAAAAAACGAAAAAATACGCATGGTTAAATTAGAATCTAAACCTGTAAATACAGTAATGATACAGTATATATGTCCACCTCTACCCAGGGCGAGGGAGAGGTAGGAAGCGATCTACAAAGAAATCGAAGAAATAGTAAGATTCGTAAAAGGACATGAACATTTAATAATTATGAAAGATTTCAATGAGGTGGCAGATGATGAAACGGAAGAAGCGGTAGTAGGTATTTGGTTTAAGAACGAAAAACAACAAGAGAAATAGGCTGGAAGAATTCTGTGACAAAAGCAATTTAACCGCGATAAACACATTATTTCAACATCATGCTAGAAGATGCCAGGAGACAGGAAGGTATCAAATAGATTACATTCTTGTTAGATAACGATATACGAATCAAGTAAAAGATTGTATCCAGAAGCAGATGTGGACACTGACCACATCATAGAAAAGGGCACTTTGCCTTTGAGAAACTACAAGATAAAGATATCCCACAAAGGATTTGAGAAAAACGAATTGCTGAATGACATCCAGAAAACTTCTGATACTAAGAAAGTAGAATCTGAATGGAATAACATTAAAACCAGCTTAGACATGGTGGTCAAAGATATTCTGCAGTATAAACAAAAAAAAAAGGAACCATGGGCAACAAGGATATTCTGAACTTAATGGAAGAAAGGCGAAAATACAAAAACAGAGAACAAAGCCATAAACTAGGAAATTATTTGCAAATGGATTGAGGATGAGCGTAAATAAGTACAAACTAAGATGGAATAGGAAAGAGACAAAGCATACAAACGAATATTTTGAACCGTATTATACAAGTGTTCGGCAGAGGTAGTAGATTCCAAAATCCGTTATTAATATATTAATATATATATATATATATATATATATATATATATAAATATTATAAGTAGTTTTTACACAATGTAAGTTGATAAATACTAACGTATTGCAATTAATAAGATGAAATAATAACTTAGACTTTTTAAGTTGAGCCCAAATGATCATTTCAAATCGAGCTAGTAATTAAAAGAAGGAAAATATAAGGCCTTGGACAGGATTTGAACCTGCATCTCAGTTTTGCCGGAACTGTGCGTTTACCAATTACGCTACCGAGGCCGATGGCTATAATTGGGAAATTTACAAATCCAAATCGTGTACAGTACCATATACAAACCTAGCTTTCCTATATATTATTACATTTTTGAAAAGCCCATAAAAAGAGCTTTAATTTGATATCAAATTATATCTGTCTATTCCTTTTAGTTTTTGAGATATTTAACTGTTTTTAGAAAAAATGACCCTGATTAGATACATTGCCACTGCACTAATACACAACTTATGTTAATTTTCAAGATGCAGAAAATTTTACTATATACCATAGTATATTTGTAATTATCACTTTTTTGAAATTTCTTCACAGTATACAGGGTGGTGTCAGGTTTCGCAAAATGCAATTTTCAAAATTTTTTTTAAATGGCACCCTACCAATTTTATTGCTACAATGGATAGTTCATTAAGTATCCTTTCATTTTTGTTAAGCATTCCCTATACCTAAATCCATTACTTTCTGAGATATTTTTGATTTTCTTCAAATTTTAAGAATGTTTTTAATTTACATAACTAAAAATAACTTACTATTGGAGAATATTATAAAACGATTAATACATGTTGATTAACAATTAACTACACTTATCCAATAACAATTTTCACTAAAGATATAACAACCTACAATGTCGCTATCAACAGAATTCTGCCAGATCAACTTTAGGCATTTTATAGAAAATGTTCAAACAGGAAATCAGTCAGGCTTTGAAAAATATAACAATTACAATCAAAATGTCATTTAGGTTTATTAATTGTAGTGTGTTGTCATTTAACAGGATATCTCTGTTGGTATATTCTTGATGCAAGTAGGAAATTTCTTAAACTTGCTCCCAATACCCAAATCATATTTATTTGTTCTTCCACTGTAAAATTCATTTTGAAAACTTTTTCAAAGATTACATTTAAAACAGAACTGATAATGTGTTAAATGACAACACACTACAATTAATATGACATTTTAATTGTAATTGTTATTTTTTCAAAGCCTGCCTGATTTCCTGCTTGAACATTTTCTATAAAATGCATATTGTTAATCTGGCAAAATTCTGTTGATAGCGTATTATTGTAGGTTGTTATATCTTTAATGAAAATTGTTATTGGATAAGTGTAGTTAATTGTTAATCAACATGTATTAATTGTTTTATAATATTTTCCAATAGTAAGTTATTTTTAGTTATATAAAATAAAAACATTCTTAAAATTTGAAGAAAATCAAAAATATCTCAGAAAGTAATGGATTTAGGTATAGGGAATGCTTAACAAAAATGAAAGGACACTTAATGAACTATCCATTGTAGCAATAAAATTGGTAGGGTGCTATTTAAAAAAAATTTTGAAAATTGCATTTTGCGAAACCTGACACACCCTGTATACTGTGAAGAAATTTCAAAAAAGTGATAATTACAAATATACTATGGTATATAGTAAAATTTTCTGCATCTTGAAAATTAACATAAGTTGTGTATTAGTGCAGTGGCAATGTATCTAATCAGGATCATTTTTTCTAAAAACAGTTGAATATCTCAAAAACTAAAAGGAATAGACAGATACAATTTGATATCAAATTAAAGCTCTTTTCATGGGCTTTCCAAAAATTTAATAATATATAGGGTGTTCCATTAAAAAAAATATAAGTTTAATATGCCCTGGAATTATGAAACACCCTGTATGCTTCCAAATATTTTTAAAATGTGCACTTTAGGCATGTCTAATATGCCTCCAAATTTGGTTTACGTAGCTTTTATAATAACGGAGTTATCGACCGTTGCCACACTAAAAACTCACCCTGTATATATATGGCAAATATATATAAAAAACGTTCTTTTAGTGAATCTTTTTACCATACTACACAAGTGTTCGGTAGGAGTAGTAGTTTCTAAAATCCGTTTGTAACAAAATATATGTTGCATCGGTGGGCCTAAGCTAACTACAGACAAATTTTAAAGAGGGGTAGTCATGTGGAATATATTTAAAAAAACCTTCTATTGGCGAATTCTTTTACCATATTACACATGTGTTTGGCAGGGGTAATAGATTTTAAAATCCGTTTTCAAGAAACATATATGTTGCGTTGGTGGGCCTAAGCTAATTACTGACAAATTTTCAAGAACGGAGGTCGTATAGAAGATACTTAAAAAACGTATTTTGGCGAATCTTTTGAACTAACTGCATTATGCAAGTTTTCGGCAGGGCTAGAAGATGCCAAAATTCGTTCTGAAGAAAAATATGTGTTGCATTGGTGGGTCTAAGCTAATTAGAGACATTGTGAAGAGCGGTAATCGATGGGCGATATTGAAAAAAATAAAAAAGATTTTAGTGAATCTGTTGAACCGTATTATAAGTGTTTGCCTGAGGTATTAGATACCAAAATCCGTTCTTAAGAAACATATACGTTCTGGTTGTGGGCCTAAGCTAATTACGGAATAGTATGGAAGACATTTAAAAAAACTATTTTTAGTGAATATTTTGAACAGTATTATAAAAGTGTTTGGCAGGGGTAGTAGATTCCAAAATCTGTTGTTAAGAAATATATATATGTTGCATTGGGCCTAAGCTAATTACCGACAAATTTTCAATAACGGTATTCGTAAAGAATATACTTAAAAAACGTTTTATAGCGAATCTTTTGTTCAGCATTATAAAAGTTTTCAGCAGGCATAGTAGATTCCAAAATTCGTTCTTAAGAAAAATATGTGTTGCATTGTTGGGCCTATGCTAATTACAGACATTGTGAAGAGCGGTAATCGATGGAAGATATTAAAAAAAAAAATAAAAGATTTTTTTAGTGAATCTGTTGTACCGTATTATAAGTGTTTGGCGGAGGTGATAAATACCAAAAGCCGTTCATAAGAAAAATATACTTTGTAGTTGTGGGCCTAAGCTAATTACAGACAAATTTTCAAGTACGAAAGTAGTATGGAAGACATTTAAAAAAAACTATTTTTTAGTGAATCTGTTG
The DNA here is from genome assembly GCA_036346225.1 of Platerodrilus igneus. NCBI lineage: Eukaryota > Metazoa > Arthropoda > Insecta > Coleoptera > Lycidae > Platerodrilus > Platerodrilus igneus. The sequence goes on from JARFIW010001237.1 coordinate 3,503,698, forward strand.
AATCGTATTATAAGTGTTTGGTAGAGATAGTAGATACCAAAGTCCATACTTAAGAAAAATATATGTTGTAGTTGCGGGTCTAATCTAATTACTTACAAATTTTCAAAAATGAAACTAGTATGGAAAATATTTAACAAAACTATTTTTTAGTGAATACTTTGAACAGTATTGTACAAGTGTTCGGCAGGGGTAGTAGATTCCAAAATCAGTTGTTAAGAAAAATATATGTTGCGTTGGTGGGTTTAAGCTAATTACTGACAAATTTTCAAGAAGGGAAGTATTATGAAAGATACAAAAAGTTTTTTGTTTAGTGAATCTTTTGAACCATATATTAAACAAGTGTTCGGTAAAAGTAGTAGATTACAAAATCCGTTCATAAGAAAAATATATGTTGTATTGGTGATCCTAAGCTAATTAAAGATAAATGTCTAAAAATGAAGAATGTATGGAAAATATTTAAAAAAACGTTTTTTTAGTGAGTATTTTAAACCGTATTATTCAAATGTTTGGCACGAGTAGTAGATTCCAAAATCTGTTCTTAAGAAAAATATTTGAATTGGTGGGCCTAAGCTAATTACGCACAAATTTTGAAAAGCGGAAGTCGAATAGAACATATTAAACTATACGTCTTTTGAGCAGTATTATACAAATGTTTAGCAGGGGTAGCAAATTTCAAAATTCGTTCCTAAGAAAAATATATGTTTGGCAAAAGTAGTAGATACCAAAGTTCATACTAAAGAAAAATATATGTTATAGTTGCGAGCCTAATCTAATTACTTACAAATTTTCAAGAACGAAACTAGTATGGAAAATATATATAGAGTCAGCAATAAAAGAAAGGCTTATGAAACTCATTGCTACTTCTTATAATTTTGACAACTATCAGTATGGTTTTTTGCCTGGAAGTAGTACACTTGGGGCAACTACTGACTTAATTGAACTAATAATAAAAGAACTAAATAAAAATAAATACACAATTCTGGTATTTATTGACTTACAAAAGGCTTTTGATACTGTAAACATTCCTATCTTAATGGAAAAATTGTATAAAATGGGAATAAGAGGTGTTGCATTTGATTTAATAAAGTCATATCTAATAAATAGGCATCACTTTACAGTATACGAAGGGCACAAAAGTATAACTTCTAACATTAGTATAGGTGTGCCACAGGGCTCTATTCTTGGCCCATTACTGTATCTGATTTACGTACACAGTTTACAATTTCTGGAACTAAGGGGCAGATATTTTATGTATGCAGATAACACTGCGATCCTCTATTCGGGGTATGATCTGTCTCAGCTGCAAAATCTAATAAATGAATATTTAAAAATATACTCTAGCTGGCTAGTCCATAATAAACTTTGTATTAACTTAAATAAAACGGTGTATATGCTGATAAAACAAAAGAATAAACCAGAAGGTTATATTTCAGTTTCGTTAAATAATGTACATATTTAAAGAGTAGAATCGTATAAGTATCTTGGCCTAATTATAGATAGCCAGCTAACTTGGAAGTCTCATGTTGAGACAATAATTAAAAAGATTGCCTCTATGACGGGAGCAATAAAAAGATGTCAGTTTGTTTTAATATTGCAACCAAGAGATTAATTTATAATAGTTTTATAGTACCATTCTTCAGATATCTAATAACATGCTGGGGAAACTGTTCAAAATATATAATTAATCCACTGCAACGAATGCAAAATAAAGTCATCAAAGTGTTATTCGGGATTGAATATTACACTCCTACCGAACTTGTCTATGCAATTTGTCATTTGAATCCTATTTTTAAATTGCGTATGTTAGAACAGATAAAACTAATACACAATATCTCAAACAAACACTTAAAATCTAATTGTGCCTTAATAACAGGAGACAAAATACATAACTACAGTACTAGAATATCAAATAGATTTAGAACAAACCTATTAAAGACTACAAAAAGTCAAACACCCATTTATTGCAGTGTGTTGGTATACAATGAGACGCCTGCATTTCTGAAATTGTCTAAAAAACGAATATTTACCAAACTTTTAAAGCGCTATATCTCCGATTATAAAGATCCGTGATGTGATACACTTTACGAGTGTTAAATGTTATATGTTAAAAGTCAAGTATGCATCAGGAAACAGTTACTAAAATAACCTTTATCTTACAATTTAAATTTAAATATTCAGTACACATTACTGGTTTGGAATTATATTTGATAAGCTTTAAATGTCATGTAGAGGTATATTAACATAATTGATTACTTAAAAATAAGAAATTGTCCTCATGTACTTATTTTAGCAGTGTAACACAGTTAACTGAATGATTGTGCCTTCATCACTAGTTCTTTTATTTGTATTTATTAGGTCCCGTTACCAGTGTTTCTCATTGCTATGGGGTCATAAATAAAGCAACTTTTTTTTTTTTTTAATTTAAAAAAACTATTTTTTAGCGAATATTTTGAACAGTATTGTAAAAGTGTTTGGATGAGGTAGTAGATTCCAAAATCAGTTGTTAAGAAAAATATATGTTGCATTGGTGGCCCTAAGTTAATTACTGACAAATTTTGAAGAGTGGCAGTGGAACAGAAGATATTAAAACATAGGTGACACTGTTGAGTCGTATTATACAAGTGTTTGGCGGGGCTAGTAGATCTCAAAATTAGTTCTTAAGAAAAGTTTATGTTGTAGTGGTGAGCCTAAGCTAATTACTGACAAATTTTTAAGACCGGAACTGGTAGTGAAGATATTTAAAAATACTATTATCTAGTGTATCATTTGAACCGTGATATACAAGTGTTTGGCAGAGGTAGTAGATTCCAAATCCCGTTCTTAAGAAAAGTATATGTGATATTGGTGAACCTATGCTAATTACTGAAAAATATTGACGAGCGGAAGTCGTATATAAGATATTAAATAACGTTTTTAGTAAAACTGTGGAACCGTATTATATAAGTGTTTGGCAGATGTAGTAGATTCCAAAATTCGCTCTTAAAAATAATAGATGTTGTAATGGATAAGCCTAAGCTAATTACCGACTAATTGTGAAAAGCGGCAGTCGTATGGAAGATGTTTAAAAAAAGTATTTTATGTGAAATTGTTGAACCGTATTATATAAGTGTTTGGCAGGGGTAATGGATTCCAAACTCCGCTCTTAAGAAAAATATATGTAATATTGGTGAACCTATGCTAATTACTGAAAAATATCGAAGAGTGGAAACTATAAAGTAATTAAAAAACGTTTTTAGTGAAACTCATGAACCATATTATATGTGTTCGACAGGGGTAGTAACTTCCAAAATTCGTTCTTAAAAAAACATATGTTGTATTGATGGACCTAAGCTAATTACTGATAAATTTTGAAAAGTGGAAGTAATATAGAAGATATTAAAACAGGTGTTTTTAGTGAAACTGTTGAACAGAATTATACAAGTGTTCGACAGGGGTACTAGATTCAAAAATCCGTTCTTAAGAAAAATATATGTTGCATTAGTGGGCCTAAGCTAATTACTGACAAATTTTGAAGAACAGAAGACATAAAGAAGATACTTAAAAAACGTTTTCTAGTGAATCTCTTCAACAGCATTATACAAGTTTTCGGCAGGCCTAGTAGATTCCAAAATTCGTTCGTAAAAAAAATTATATGTTACATTGGTGGGCATAAGGTAATTACTGACAAACTTTCAAGAAAGTAAGTCGTATAGAAGATACTTAAAAAAGGTTTTTTAAGCGAATCTTTTCAACAGCATTATAGAAGTTTACGAACGGCGTAGTAGATTCCAAAATTAGTATAAAAGATATTAAAAAACGTTTTTAGTAAAACTGTTGAAGAAGCTTATTATATAAGTGTTTGGCAGGGAAAGTAGATTCCAACATCTGCTCATAAGAAAAATATGTTGTATTGTTGGGCCTTAGCTAATTACTGACAACTTTTCAATAACGGAAGTAGTAGGGAAGATATTTTAAAAAACGTTTTTTAGTGAATCTGTTGATCCGTATTATACAAGTGTGCGGCAGCGGTAGTGGAATCCAAAATCTGTTCTTGGGAATCATATATGTTGCATTGGTGGACCTAAGCTAATTACTGATAAATTTTCAAGAACGGAAGTCGTATGGAAAATATTTAAAAAAACGTTTTTTTAGTGAATCTTCCTCTCTTCAAAATTTGTCCCCTGCCAAACACTTATATAAGATAAACTAAATAATAGTTTTTTAAATACCTTCCACACTAGTTCCGTTCTTGAAAAATTTGTCGGTAATTAGCTTAGGCTCACCACTACAACATAAACTTTTCTTAAGAAATGATATTGAGATCTACTACCCCTGCTAAACACTTGTATAATACGGTTCAACAGTGTCAGTAAAACAATTTTAATATCTTCTATACCATCTCCGCTCTTCAAAATTTGTCAGTAATTAGCTTAGGTCCACCAATTCAACAGATATTTTTCTTATGAACGGATTTTGGAATGTACTACCCCTACCGAACACTTGTGTAATACGGTATACAGATTCACTTAAAAACGTTTTTTTTTAATATCTTCCATACTTTAGTTATTGAAAATTTATCAATAATAAGCTTAGGCCCACCAATGCAACATAAGTTTTTCTTTAGAAAGGATTTTGGTTTCTACTCTCACTCACTAAAAATGGGTTTTTGAATATCTCTAGGTTTGTCAGTAATTATCTCAGACACACCAATACAACATATATTTTTCTTATGATTTTGGAATTTACTACCGCTGCCAAACACTTGTATAATACTGTTCAACAGTTCACTAAAAACATCTATGTTTTAATATCTTCTATACGTCTTCCGCTCATGAAAATTTGTCAGTAATTGGCTTAGGCCCACCAACACGTTTTTTTTTTTAAGAACGAATTTTGGATTCTACTACCCCTGCCAAACACTTATATAATACGGTTCGACAATCTCACTAAAAAAACGCATGTTTTACTATCTTCTATAGAACTTCCCCTCTTCAAATTTTGTCAGTAGTTAGTATAGGACCACCAAAACAACATATTTTTTTTCTCTAGAACGAATTTTGGAATCTACTACACCTGCCAAACACATATAATACGGTTCAAAAACATATTTTTAAATATTTTCTATACGACTTCTGCTCTACATAATTTGTCAGTAATTAGCTTAGGCCTACCAATGCAAAATATATTTTTCTTAAAAACAAGTTTTGGTATCTACTTCCTCTATCAAACACTTATATAATATTGTTCAACAGATTTGTAAAAAAATTTTATTTAAATATCTTCCATACGACTACCGCTCTTCACAATTAGTCAGTAATTAGCTTAGGCCCATCCATTGCAACATATATTTTTTAAGAGCAAATTTTAGAATCTATTACCCCTGCCAAACACATATAATACAGTTCAACAGTTTCACTCAAAACGTTTTTAATATCTTTTATACGACTTCTGCTCTTAAAAATTTTTTCAGTCATTAGCATAGGCCCACCAATACAACATATATTTTTCTTAAGAACAGAGTTTGGAATCTACTACCTCTGCTGAACACTTGTATAATACGGTCAAAAGATTCACCAAATAAGTTTTTTAAATATCTTCCATACTAATTCCGTTCTTGAAAATTTGTCAGTAATTAGCTTAGGCTCACCACTTCAGCATATACTTTTCTTAAGAACGGATTTTGAGATCTACTATCCCTACCAAACACTAGTATAATGCGGTTAAACAGTGTCACTAAAAACTTCTGTTTTAATATCTTCTATACCACCTCTGCTCTTCAAAATTTGTCAGTAATTAGCTTATGCCCACCAATACAACATATATTTTTCTTATGATTTTGGAATTTACTACCGCTGCCAAACACTTGTATAATACTGTTCAACAGTTTCACTAAAAACATCTATGTTTTAATATCTTTTATACATCTTCCGCTCATCAAAATTTGCAAGTATTTAGCTTAGGCCCACCAATACGTTTTTTTTACGAATGAATTTTGGATTCTACTACCCCTGCCAAACACTTGTATAATACGGTAGTTCGACAGTCTCACTAAAAACGTATGTTTTACTATCTTCTATACGACTTCCCCTCTTCAAATTTTGTCAGTAGTTAGCTTAGGACTGACTGCACCCTTCCTTTTTAAAGGTAGGAATGGGTGTACAACAAAAGCTAAACAAAACTATGGCAGGGCTACCGTCGACCTTTTGTGGCCGCGGTAGATTGCCAAAGACTATATCTCAGGGGGTTTTTATTCTTAGATGTTTTGAGAACAAAGTTAAATTTTACCTAGACTAATTGTTAAGGCTTTATAAGTATTTTGTTTGTAGTTGTATTATGCTAATCACAATTAATTTACTTCCTTAAACTATTCCCCACCTATAACCCCTCCATCATCCCTACCTTTAGTGCAACGACATGAAAGGGTTGGTAATTCACGAGTAGACGCAATTCACTTGTCGTGCTTGCTTCTGTCTTTAGTTAGTGATTTAGTTCGGCGCATCGAGCATCAATAATTAGCAACGATTAGTGAACATTATACAGTCCGTGATTATTTGATAGCAGTGCAATTGCAATCAGCAACTACAACCAGTGAAAGGTAGATAGTAGATATAATAAATATGTTCTGGGCCACTTCGATCCTCACCGGTCAATCTCCCCACCCTTCCGCCCATGCCCCACTCCCTGTTTTCTGATTGGTCGATGGCTCCGCTCAAGCTCCACCCCCTACTTTCTGATTGGTCTGTAGCCCACCCCCTGTTTTCTGATTGATCGATGACACCGCCCAAGCCCCACCCCCTGTTTTCTGATTGGTCTGTAGCCCCAACCCAACAACCTGATTGGTTGAAGACTCCGCCCATTTACCCTACCACTTTTCAGAAGTCAAACCCCCATCTTCACTCTGACGTCACATCGCATAACTCCGCCTCCTGACGTAGCAATTGTCACTTTTGACACATCCGCCATTTACAAGTACGTCACAATTTTTACTCACCCCGAAAATATTTGCGGACCATTTAACGAGAGGGTTATAGTAGATACAGGAAGTCGGTCCTGTGTCCTCCACCACCACCACCACCAAATAGTTTTATTCGACTAACCATTGCATCTTTCGAGATAAACGTATCTTGTTTGGTATCAATTAATATTAGATTTTTCTCAACTACCCGAATCTCTAGAAATTTTTCAGATAGCATCATCCCCCAGAGAGCTACCCCAATTTTAAGATTTTTTTACCGCTAACATTCTGAACCAAATAGTTTTCTTCGACTAGCCATTGCATCTTTCGAGATAAACCCACCTTGTTTGGTATCAATTAATATTAGAATTTTCTCAGATACCCGAATCTATAGGAATTTTTTAGATTGCGCCATTCCCCAGAGAGCTACTCTCATTTTTAGATTTTTTGCTGGTGTGATTTTTTGGCCGTCCGCATAAATTTTTAACCATGCGGGACATCAAATTAGTCTAGAATTTTATGCAGAATCCGAATCTGCAAACAGATTTAAAATACGACCACCCCTTACAAAGTTACAAACATATCTTCTAGCGAGCATACCGCCACCGTATCACTACTCGCTTTTAATGTCATACCATACTTTCTATCTTGTTTAGCTCATCTTTCGAGATAAATGTACCTTGTTTGGTATCAATTAATATTAGAATTTTCTCAGCTACCCGATGGGGTTATTAAAAATCAACTCAAAATTATATGGCATAGGTATGGGTAATTAAAACTGTAAAGGGTAATTGTTTCCGTTCTCTGGGATCGGTGATTGAGCACAGAAATAAAAATAAGCTGCAATGTATATGAAAATAAAAATTTACTAGACAATCTATACACAGTAGTAATAAATTCTTTGTATATATCTACATTTACAATAATATTCTCATTGTACACGTTTTTAGGCTAAACATGTATATACATTGTGGCCCCTAAAACATCCTCTACATCCAATACCACCGACAAATACGAGAGGGCTCAGTAGGTATGCGACTTTGGTATCAACACGCTCGAGAAATATAGCGACCTCTAATTGAAGACAGATGTACTGTTGTTGGCAGACGTCTTCGAGAACTTTCGCACCCTGCTCCTCTAGCACACTTCGATCCTCACTCGATCGATCCCCCCACCCTGCCTACTAGTTGGCGGTTGTCTTCGTCACATACATCTTAGATCGTAATCCAATAAAGTCGGTCATAATGCGCCCTCATCTTTCATCATCCCCAATACCTTCTTGTTAACCAAAGGAATTCCATAAATGTTGTTTGGCGTTTTGGATTTCGCTCTATATCTTGAAAACGATTAAAGATATTTAAATTTAGTAAAACAATTTTCTTGTTATTTTGCTTGGCGCATCAACTAGTGAAATTTTTATTTTGATATCTAGTGCCCTTTTGGATTTCGCTCTATATCTGGAAAACAGTTAGAGATATTTAAATTTAGTAAAACAATTTTCTTGTTATTTTGCTTGGCGCATCAATTAGTGAAATTTTTATTTTGATATCTAGTGCCCTTTTGGATTACGCTCTATATCTTGAAAACGGTTAGAGATATTTTAATATAGCAAAGGCAATTTTCTTATTATTTCGCCTGGCGCATCAAGTAGTGAAATCATCATTTTGATATCTAGTGCCCTTTTGGACTTTATCCGATATTTTGAAAACGGTTAGAGATATTTAAATTTAGTAAAACAATTTTCTTATTATTTCGCCTGGTGCATCATGTAGTGAAATCTTCATTTTGATATCTAGTGCTCTTTTGAAATTCATCCTATATCTTGAAAACGAGTGTAAATATTGAAATTTAGCAAAAACAATTTTCTTATTATTTTAACATAGTAATCCATTAGTGAAATCTCCATTGTGATATCTAGTGCTCCTTTGGACTTCATCCCGTATCTTGAAAACAGGTGGAAATATTTAAATTTGGTAAAGATAATTATATTCATATTAAGTATGATGAATGAGCTTTGGCTGATAGACTACCATAATTTTTAAAAATTTATACTAATATTTTGTTAAGTAGAGAACTAGCTATATGATTATCTATATTTGTATAATCCCAAACTTTTTGAGGGTTTCGGGAAATTTTAGGGAACCGCCCCGTTTTCCCACTTCCGAGGTGGAGGTGGACCACCCCCCAAAATTTCTTGTGAATTTGGAAGGTTGTTGACCCTATAAATTGGTGGACGCTTTATTCAACGCTACACCGCTCTGGACCGCTGACGTGACAGCAATATGATCCTTGAAAAAAAGTTAGTGCCTCTAGCAGGAGTCGAACCCGCTACCTCTAAATTACAAGGCCGGTGCTCTAACTATTCAACCACAAATACATAATGCTTTTAAATATTATTCGAGGATTTATATGTTGTAGTCGGTGACGCGCTCTTGCGTATGTTTTAACTGTAGTCAATTAAGATCAAAATATAATTTGTAATTCTTATTAAATAGGACCGGTGGTAGTGAGCTTCAACACTTTTTGGCCTGTTTAAATTGCTGTGAACACCTTCCTTTTGGAAGGCCAAATGTAAATTACTGATTCCCACCGCTTTGGGAGCTATTCCAGTGACCTTGAGTACAAAATAATATTTCTCCAATAGTTGATAAAATGATGGCATTAAATTAATCTAAAACACACTTGTTATATTCTCATATACGAAGTAATTGTAAATCAATAATTTTGTTAATATCTGATAAAGATGCATGAATGAATGGATATAACACCACCACAGATACTTTGGTTATCACATTACTATTAAATATGGCATTGTCTCGAACTAAGTAATACACAATTTTTGGAAAATGTATTCAGTTTACATCCATATATAGAAATAACTATTTACCCAATAACAATAACAGTTAAATTTTTTATAATTACAAATGAATCGGTATATTTATTTATATGAAGCATATTTAAGTACATTTTAGCAGCAAAACAAAAATCCCAATGAGTTCTGGTAATAGCTCATAATGGATAGGCAGGCATTTGATTATCAGTTCTGTCTAAATTTACATAATAACCGAATCACAGCGAACAAGAGCGTGCACTAACCGGCATGTGGGTAATCAACGAGGTGTTAAAAGGAATCGAAAAAGGTTACAAGATAATAAAGATTTACGAGGTTTGGTCTTATCAGGTAGAACAATTTGATAGAGCTAAAAAATAAAAGTTGGCGGTCTTTTTCGAAAAATGATGGACTAATTTCTAAAAATAAAACAGCAGGCTTCGGGTTGGTCAGCAAGTTGTTCTTCACAGCCAGAGAGGGATAAATATATTAGCAATTTTTTAAACAACGAAGGTATTCGGATAGAGTATGCTGAAATTCTAAACAACCCTGGTTTGCGATCACTAACTAAACTTATACTGAATTCGTTTTACGGAAAACTAGGCCAAAGAGAAAATCAACCTAAAACAAATATTGTCAGCAATCCAAACGAGTTTTTTGGAATACTATCAAATCTAAGCATTACTATAAATCACGTATTGCCGAGTAACAAAAATACTGTTATTTTAATTGGCAATATAGAGAAGAAACCTGTGATGTACAGGCTACCGTAAATGTTGTAATAACAGCTTTTGTAACCGCTCAAGCTAAACTTAAACTGTACGGCTATCTTGATTAACTTGCCGACAGGTTTCTTTACTACGACACAGACTCTATAATTCATGTTTCTAGACCAGGAGAATATGATGTTTCTACTGGAAAATTAATAGGCGATATGACAGATAAATTGGAAACGACGGGCCTGGTAGTTACATCGACGAATTTGTGACTGGAGGTCAAATTACGCATAGAAAGTTTACTCTACAGACACACAAAAAGAAGTCCTTGATTGCAAAGTAAAAGATATATGGCTTACCTACGCAACCGCACAACTTGTAAACTTTGAGAGCATCAAGAAGATGGTTTTAATTCCATCGTGGTCTTTATTTATAGTTTTAAAAAGTATCAGAAGAACAGAGAAGTACGAAGTAGTGACAAGAACTGAGAGCAAAATGTACAAACCAAATTCTAACAAAACGTAAATTTTTTGATAACCACACTTAACTGCCATTTGGATATAAAAAACTTAAAACTCTTCATAATTTGTGAATATTTGTGGAAATTTGCATTTTTATAAACATTTTATGCAATTACGTATAATTGTAATTAGAAATTAATATTAATAGGTGTAATCGTATAAAAGTATTATTTTTGAGTCAAATGTATTTAAATCTTCCAGTTTAATAATTTCCACTATAGAAAATGCGTTCACATGTAGTTACTTTATGCCCCACGTTCTCCACATGATAGTTTACTGACTGTATATTTCCTAAAGATTGTATTAATAAATGTACGTACAGTTATCTGTATCGTATAACTACTGGAACAACATTATCTTCTGCAAAGTGTACTTTTATTTTTAAAATGTTGTACAACAATGACTATACATATGTAATTTCTGTTAGATTAAATAATAAAATCGGTTTCCACTAAAACCTGTTTTGGTAAAATCGACATTGATAAATCGATTCTGACAAAGCGGTTTTTTTTAACCGAAAGCCGGTTCTGGTAAAACCCGCTTCGGTAAAAACCGGTTAAAATCGTTTTTAGTGAAATCGGTTTTGTAAAATCGGTTTTTAATCATATCATGCCTGATAAACCGATTTTGGTAGGTATACAAACCACTTTTTGGTAAAATTGGTTATGTTGAATCGATTTTGAAACAAAATTTTATTTTGACAGATACGGTTTTGTTCTCTCAGATGCCGGTTCAGGTAAAACCCGCTTCGGTAAAAACCGGTTAAAATCGTTTTTAGTGAAATCGGTTTTGTAAAATCGGTTTTTAATAATATCAGTCCTGATAAACCGATTTTGGTAGGTATACAAACCATTTTTTGGTAAAATTGGTTATGCTGTAATAGATTTTGAAACAAAATTTGATTTTGACAGTACGGTTTTGTTGTCTCAGATTTCCATAAATTGGATTTTTAAAAATTTTGTTGGTTCATCATTTACGTTTGGCGCATTTTTACCCAACTCGAAACATAAAGAGAAAAGAACAGTATTTCTATTGCAAGTATGTGCAAAAATAGGTCAACAAAGCGGTAACTTGCTGGACAATGCGTTTCCAGATAGACGAGTTTTAACGAAACCGTGGAATACCGTCGGTTTGGTAAAAAAAAATTGCTTTTGATGGACCGGTTTAAGGTAAAACCGGTTTTAGTAGAACCGGCTTCGCTAAAAACCGGTTTTGTATGGTAATGCAGTGGTTTTAATCAAATCTGAAAACTGGTTCGAGTTAGGCTGTAACAAATACAATTTCACCCCTCATTAATATGCACATTGTTATAATTATTTAATTCACAAGGATCCTCAACAGTATTGGAAGTTTCTATTTGTACTTCATTAAAATAATATTTATTTGTCACATAGAACTCCATCTGTGTTCTTGGTTTTAAAATAACATTTCAGTTACTTTGCTATCCGCGTTGATGCAAGTCTTTAGTTTATTGCATCTGCCCGCATAGTAAAACGAGGAATGCTGTTTCCACAGCCCGATGTAATTAAGACAGACAAGTTTTTGAGGCGTAGCCGAGAGGTTGTAACGGTCTTGAAACAATCAATCGATTGTCAATTGCTTTAAAATTTCCAGCATTTATAGCAATTCTTGACATGTTGCGTGCATTATACTTAATACCCACGGCTATTGCAGATTTTTTTAAGTGCAACCTTTCAGTTAGCAGTTCTCCCCTGAAATTAACTAAATTTCCATCTTGATCTAACACTTTAACTATTATTTCATTTATTATACGTGACCTGATTGGTAGATATATAATTGTAGGTGGGCACTCAACAATTTTAAAACCTGCAGGTTCTTTAAAAAATTCATGTAATAATTGCAATATTACAATCGATTAAAACTGCATTCACTTTACAAATGTTGATCGCGTAGTCTGCTTGATGCGTGGCATTTGCTAGCAATTTTCGTGGATTGAAACCGAGTAGAGAACCAATTGAATCCTTTTTGGTAAAATCCACATCTTCACTACATTTAATACAACATTTAAGTGTATTATTGTCAGCTGTAATGTCTATATACACCGGCGTCTTTCTAGCGCTTCGTGATTGTTCCATACGACCACGCCATCTTTTATCGTCTAAAGCTTTTTGAAGATATTTATTAATTTCTCTAATCTCATAAGCACCTTCAGGTATTTCTATGAATTCTCCGTTATATCCATAATAAAATTTATTATTTATTCCTTTTTCAATGTTTGGAATTGTGTTATAAGACTCAAAATTTGTTAATCCTAATACGTACTCCGAATCATTATCCAAGTTTATAGGCGGATTAAAGTTGCTTGTTAAAACTGAAGTGTTTCCCGTTAGAGTAAAAGTGTATGACATGACAACTTCATATGCAGTTTTATGTACTGCTTAGAAATTGTAAGCATAAATGTCCGCAAAACACAGTACCGTACGATTGTTCTTGGTTAAAGTTATAAAGAATTTTACATTTACCCCCGCTATTCAAATAACTTATCAACTCTGTTGGCGGTCGCAGGTTTCCGTAGCTGTCATAGTAAATAGTGCTACTACCGTACTTTTCATAAGAGGTCTAATGCGTGCTTAAACCTTCTATTCCATCTAAATTAATTATACCACATTCTTTTAAATTAACTTTCTTGGGAAGATTGTTTCTCATAAACACTCCACGGAAATATGGTACTTCTAATTGCTTAACAAACTCTATTAATTCTACATTGCTTAGTGCTCGATTAGGTAAAATCAAGTTGTGTTCTTTTGAGGTTTTGCAGGGGCTAAAAAGACCAAAACCTTTATTATAAGGTTTGATGTACATGCCGTTTCTGACTGCAATGTCCTCCATTGCCTTGTTACGACGTTGTTTTTCCGCTAGTTGTTCCTTAGCTTTTTTAGTATCTGAAACTGCTTTTGCAACAGCAGCTGCACCTCCAGTAAGAGCACCAAGGGCGCTTAGGCCTGCAAAAATTGGTATTAGTGGTAGAAAACCTCCTGTTTTAGGAATTGATATAATACGAGCTGATTTAATATGCTTCTTTTGTTTTGCTGTATTGGCGGCCTTAATTGCTATGTTGATTGCATCCATAATATTAGATCCTTTAGCCCTTTTTAAAGCTGTACGTGCTTGTTTGATAATACTTTTAATACCTAGCGTACTTCTTATTTTAGGTTTCTTTATCAGTTTTCTTATTTTAAAGTACTTATGGTATAAAAAAACATCATTTTTATCCACCCAGAGGGTTTCCAAATCAAGCATTACTTGATGAATTCAGTATGAGTTCTCTTAATACCAGGCATCTGTTAGCTGCCATTACATTCCTCCATAAGTTGCTACGTAATAATATTGACTGCATGTATATATTATCTAAAATTAAGTTCCATATACCACGTAGTGGTAGTAGAGGAAAACTTGTGTTTTATGTTGCTTGTGCCCGTACTAACTTACTGCTTAAAGCACCCATAACTGTTATGTGCTCTTTGTGTAACAGTTTCTGTAGCAATAGTGATATTTTCATTGATGAGCTAAAAGATTTATTAGATGTATAAGTGCACTCTATGTTTCATTCATTCATTCATGTATCAAAATGTTATGTTTATAACTATTTATTTTTTGTGTTGTTTGTCCTGTAATTGGCATTTGCTGTTGGACAATAAAGATATTATTTATATTATTATTATTGATATTTTTTGTTCTCAGTGATGCACAGGCACCCATGCCAAGTTTTACTTTAGCTTACATTGCGGTAGCTATTCCAAATGCTGCTGCTTTTTCACCTAAAGACGAGTCACCAGAATTTAGTCTTTCTGTAGCTAACTGAGCTAACTTCGAATCTGCTTGATGGCGTTTAGATAGATCCTTTTCTTTGGAGTATGCAATATCGTGCTCCTTACAAGCCTCGTCTAACTTGTTTATTCCCTTGTCTCCCCGAGCTAACCGTTTGATTAGTTTTGTACCCGGACCGCAAAATTTGTAACCTGGAATATGCGCTTCAAATGATAAATTGTTAGTTACAGTATTTAACAGTCCGTTCCCAGTAGTTTTAGAATTATTACAGGTAATCATTAGCGGACAACTGTCCTCTCAAGCTGTGCAGTAAATAAATAAAATATTGTGAATTAATGATTCTTTATATACTCGCTGTTTCTTATATATAATTTCACTTCTTTACAATCGAATTTAGTACTTGCAAACATGCGTGTTGTGAAACAATCAACATCTTTAACCATAAACAATAATGACATTGACGTGCAATCCTTAGCTAAAAAAAACAAAAACATAGCGTTCTTCTGCCTTCATCTATTCGATGTCTAGTTGTTTGTCCATCAAATTGCGGTAAAACCAACGTTATGATTGGGTTGATAGAACATCCTAATGGTTTAAAGTTTGAAAATGTATATGTTTATTCTAAATCACTTTATCAACCAAAGTATCAATACCTTGAAAGTCTGCTGCGACCAATAAAAGAGATCAAATATTATACATTTTCCAGTTTTGATAATATTATATCACCATCTGATGCTCAAAATAATTCTATATTTGTTTTTGATGATGTAGCTTGCGATAAACAAGGTATCATTAGGGAATACTTATGTATGGGGCGTCATAAACAAGTAGACAGTTTTTACCTTTGTCAAAGTTATACTCGTATACCTAAACACTTAGTACGTGATAATGCTAATCTTTTAGTTTTATTTAAACAAGATGATTTAAACTTAAAACACATATATGACGATCACGTCAATACTGACATGAAGTATGATGAATTCCGTGAAATATGTGCTGCTTGTTGGCAAGACAAAACCGGTTTTTAGCGAAGCTGGTTCTACTAAAACCGGTTTTACCTAAAACCGGTCCATCAAAAGCAATTTTTTTAACCAAACCGACGGTATTCCACGGTTTCGTTAAAACTGATCTATCTGGAAACGCATAGTCCAGCAAGTTACCGCTTTGTTAACCTATTTTTGCACATACTTGCAATAGAAATACTATTCTTTTCTCATTATGTTTCGAGTTGGGTAAAGATGTGCCAAACGTAAATGATGAACCAACAAAATTTTTAAAAATCCAATTTATGGAAATCTGAGACAACAAAACTGTATCTGTCAAAATAAAATTTTATTTCAAAATCGATTACAACATAACCAATTTTACCAAAAAGTGGTTTGTATACCTACCAAAATCGGTTTATCAGGACTGATATTATTAAAAACAGATTTTACAAAACCGATTTCACTAAAAACACCGGTTTTTACCAAAGCGGGTTTTACCAGAACCGGCATCTGAGACAACAAAACCGTTTCTGTCAAAATAAAATTTTGTTTCAGAATCGATTACAACATAACCAATTTTACCAAAAAGTGGTTTGTATACCTACCAAAATCGGTTTCTCAGGGCTGATATTATTAAAAACCAATTTTATAAAACCGATTTCACTAAGAACGATTTTAACCGGTTTTTACCGAAGAGGGTTTTACCAGAACCGGCATCTGAGACAACAAAACCATATCTGTCAAAATAAAATTTTGTTTCAAAATCGATTACAACATAACCAATTTTACCAAAAAGTGGTTTGTATACCTACCAAAATCAGTTTATCAGGACTGATATTATTAAAAACCGATTTTACAAAACCGATATCACTAAAAACGGTTTTAACCGGTTTTTACCGAAGCGGGTTTTACTAGAACCGGCTTTCGGTTAATAAAACCGCTTTGTCAGAATCGATTTACCAATGCCGATTTTACCAAAACAGGTTTTAGTGAAAACCGATTTTACCAAAATCCGGTGTTGCCAAAAGCAATTCTATCGATACCGGTTTACCAACACCGGCTAGCAGTTTCGATGATAACTGAGCGGTAAACCTGTTTTAAACACATACACTTGCAGATCAGTACTCGTATATTTTATTATTTAATCTAACAGAAATTACATATGTATAGTCATTGCTGTACAACATTTTAAAAATAAAAGTACACTTTGCAGAAAATAATGTTGTTCCAGTAGTTATACGATACAGATAACTGTACGTACATTTATTAATACAATCTTTAGGAAATATACAGTCAGTAAACTATCATGTGGAGAACGTGGGGCATAAAGTAACTACATGTGAATGCATTTTCTATAAGTGAAAATTATTAAACTGGAAGATTTAAATACATTCGACTCAAAAATAATACTTGTATACGATTACACCTATTAATATTAATTTCTAATTACAATTATACGTAATTGCATAAAATGTTTATAAAAATTTAAGTTTTTTATATCCAAATGGCAGTGAAGTGTGGTTTATCAAAAAATTTACGTTTTGTAGAATTTGGTTTGTACATTTTGCTCTCAGTTCTTGTCACTACTTCGTACTCCTCTGTTCTTCTGATACTTTTTAAAACTATAAATAAAGACCGCGATGGAATTAAAACCATCTCCTTGATGCTCTCAAAGTTTACAAGTTGTACGGTTGCGTAGGTAAGCCATATACATTTTACTTTGCAAACAAGGACTTCTTTTTGTGTGTCTGTAGAGTAAACTTTATATGCGTAATTTGACCCCCAGTCACAAATTCGTCGATGTAACTACCAGGCCCGTACGTCTCCAATTCATCTGTCATATCGCCTATTAATTTTCCAGTAGAAACATCATATTCTCCTGGTCTAGAAACGTGAATTATAGAGTCTGTGTCGTAGTAAAGAACCCTGTCGGCAAGTTAATCAAGATAGCCGTACAGTTTAAGTCTAGCTTGAGCGGTTACAAAAGCTGCTATTACAACATTTACGGTAGCCGGTACGTCACAGGCTTCTTCTCTATATTGCCAATTAAAATAACAGTATTTTTGTTAATCGGCAATACGTGATTTATAGTAATGCTTAGATTTGATAGCATTCCAAAAAAACTCGTTTGGAGTGCTGACAATATTTGTTTTAGGTTGATTTTCTCTTTGGCCTAGTTTTTCCCAAAAAGAATTCAGTATAAGTTTAGTTAGTGATCGCAAACCAGGGTTGTTTAGAATTTCAGCATACTCTATCCGAATACCTTCGTTGTTTAAAAAATCGCTAATATATTTATCCCTCTCTGGCTGTGAAGAACAACTTGCTGACCAACCCGAAGCCTGCTGCTTTATTTTTA